>NJFT01000049.1:0-210939 GCA_002221725.1 Scedosporium boydii | reverse complement strand
GAAACCACTGCTGTTGGACTGATTTTCCTTTGAAAATAACTAATGGAGGAAGAGCCCGGCCAGTAGCTGAGACACACTCGATAAATGAAGTCCATAGCTGGGAACCAGGCTGTTTCTTTTGGATCGAGCGCTTTTCAGCACTTCCAAGAACAAGGCCATTACCGACATGGCCTTCCATTATTCCTGTTTCATCCATATTATATCTGTTTTCTTGTTTGATGTTCTTAATGCTGGGTAGTTGGAAGTGCTGGAACCAGGGCTGTATTACCTCAGTTCTAGCACCATTTATACGGGTAGAATCGATAGATTTCCCTCTCATAGTCCTAATAGATGGGTTTCTTCTTAAAAATCCCTCCATCCACCTCTTTCCAAGTGGTTGTGTGTCTCCCTGGGTCCTGAGGATTCTTTCTGCAAAAGAGCGGACTTGGGCATGGGTTGGAGGAAGTCCTAGGGCTCCTTGGGTCAGAACCCATGCTGTTAAGTGGGTTTCCTGGGAAGTGCTGAGTCTCTGTAAGCTGGAAAAGGCCTCTTTTCTTGGATTGGCACCATTTATTCGGTTTATAAGAGTTGGTCTTGGAATACCCCATTCCTTGGCGGCCCTGGACTTTGACATCCCGTTTGCGATGGCGTTGAGTGCATCCTGGAGGTCTTCTTCTGTATATTGTTTCATTTTTGATTGGAAAAGCTGAATATAGAATATGAAGATGTTTGGATTTGAAATGGTAGAGGAATATGGGTTTGAAGTTGGTTGGGATGAAATGGCGGTGTGGAATTTGGGGTGTCAGAAAGTGGGGGGTGTCAGCAAGGGGGGGGTCCAACTTAGCGGATGGAACTGGGCCGAGGAGATTGCTGTCATCACAGGCGGTTGCAATGGAATTGGCAAGGCCACCGTTCTCGGGCTCGTCCAGAAGGGCGTCAGAGTTGCCATCCTTGACGTGGCAGACCTACCAGCGGACCTCGCCCGGTTGGATACGGTCTTCTACTGGAAATGCGATATCACCTCACCACATGCCATCAATGAAGCAGCCGACAAAATTCGAGAGAACCTTGGCCATCCATCCATACTTATCAACAACGCCGGCATCACCAACAAGTCCACCATTCTCGACTCGGCGCCAGAGACAGTAGCAAAGGTTTTTGGTGTTAATGTTCTTTCGCACTGGTACACTGTCAAAGCATTCCTACCGACAATGATCTTCCGGAATAAGGGACACATCGTCACCGTCGCCAGCATGGCATCATTCGTCGCATTGCCCACCGCTGTCCAGTATTCCGCGTCAAAGTCGGCCGCGTTAACATTTCACGAGGGACTCTCCTGTGAAGTCAAGAACGTGTACAAGGCACCAGGCGTGATGACGACTGTGGTTCATCCCATGTTCGTCAATACTCAATTGACGCAAACGGAGAAAACGAGGATAGAGACCTCGAGGGGAAAGATGATGGAGCCTGAGGACATATCTGGCGCTATCTTGAAGCAAATATTCTCTTGTCGGGGTGCTCAGCTCATTCTCCCGCCACACATTTCGTGGATCTCTGGCATTCAAGGATTCCCGAATTGGCTACAGGAAACCATCCGGGACACCATCGGACGAGCCCCGTAAGCCAATAAGCTAATAAGCTGTACCTAGTCCCCCAAAATATTAACTATCTAAATACATGTTATATTATCACACACCAAAGACTTTTTAACGCTCGTCCATCGTCGTTGGTCAAGTCTGCTCTGGACTCGCCTCCTTCGTACTCTCAACTTGCTTTATCCTTTCAGCTGGAGGAAGGGCCTTTATTACGTGACATGCGCGCATGACGATCCTCGAGGGTGGCGGGACAGAGGTATTCAGGGTAGGTACCAATACCGAATCACTTCAGTTTTAAGTACTGGGTTGGTTGTAACTCTACTTTGGATTGGGTCAACTCTGCGGAGTATGTTGGAGATCCATCAATTTGCTTAATTGGTCAATTAATCCCCCACTTCCCGGAGATAAAGAGAGCCGGTTCCTATTATTCCCTAGCGTGTCTCTTCCACCCCCTTCCGAAGTAAATGTACCCCATAAAACTTCTTTCCTGAACGCGCTGCGCCTCCACGACTCCTTAATCCACCCCATAAATCCCGAATTCCCACGGGACCGAGCCGCAATGCCTTCTTCTGGAGCGGCTTGTGACAGATGCCATCGAAGAAAAGAACGTTGCGTCTTCGACGCTAGCAATGGCCGCTGCCGCCAATGCAGGCTTCAGCAGAAGAAATGTTCGTTCAGTCGACGCGGTCAACGCATGGGCCGCCCGCCGAGAATGAGAAAGCTTCCTTACGGGTCTTGCGAAATCATCAACTTTGATGCCAGTGGGGAGGAGGATGCCGATCCTAAGCAAACGACCAATTCCCCAACGTCATCGGATTTGCGTTGTCCTTCTTCCCCCTGCGACATCGAGAGCGAGAGCCTCGAATCCACGGACCTCGCTCCTTGTAGACCCGCCGCATCCGCATACTCGCCAGGTTTGCCCTATTCTTCTTTAACCGATCTACTCAGCTTTATCGAGGCCGTCTACGACCTCCCCATTGCCTTACCACACACCCTAGATCACTCATCATCGCCCAGCCCCCACCTTCCCGTTCACGATATTTTATCAAATCCAGAGCTATTTTACAAGTTTCACAGCGACTTTGTGATTGGCCCCACCTTCTCCGACCCTTTCCGCCAAGCCATCATGACCGTACTTAACCGCTCGGAGGGTGTCGTCTTGGAAGCATACTCAACAGTCACGTCTCTGTGGGATGCGGGGAACAACAAAATCAAAGCCTTCAACGAGGTGGATTTGGGCGAAGGTTCTCGATGCCTCAAGAAGTTACAAACCCCAGCTATTGTCCATCCCGAAGACGCCGCCGCTGTTATGATGCTAGGACAGATCTTGGTAGTTTATCATATCGTTGTCCTGGGTACGTCTCCGTACGCAATCGTGAGACGATCATTGCTCCTCGTGAAAGATTGGTATCCGTGGTTGCTCAATGAACGCACCCTACACCCCATTGCAATTACGCCCATTCTTGTCGACACGGTGGAGTCTCTCGTCAAGAGGGAGATCCCTGTTGTACGAGCCCCACCTGATCCCGACTGCTCTATTGTGGACAGGTCAGCAGGGCTCTGCGTCGGCCTCTTACATCTCCAATACGAAGTGTGCAGAATCGGCCACCTAGCCAAGACCTCGACGGTTGCCGCAGAAAGCGGCGCCGTGGAATCCACCTCCCCCAACCGCTATGTCGGCATATACGGAGAAGAGCTGGAAGCCGTCCGGACGCAGGTCCTCAACTGGGAGCCCAGGCCCCCCAAAACCTTCTTTACAAAGTACACCCAACATGAGGTGTCAGCCATGATGATGCAAGCGCGGGTCTATCGTCTAGCGACCTTGCTGATCATCCATCGCCTTCGGTATCCTCTTGGCGTCGAAGACGAGCCTGCCGAGCGACTGGCCATGGCTATTGCTGCTGAGCTGGAATGTTTTGTGCAATGGGTTCCTGATGACATGAAAGGAGTATCGATCGGGTTTCCGCTGCTGGTCGCCATGTTGGAAATAGATCATATCAGCGAAAAGGCCATCCACTACGTGTCACCAGTCACCGCGCACCCGACGTACGTCGAACAGCTGAGGGCTTTTGTCCGGCTAACCAGAGCAGCGCGGGACATGGGGTTTTGTGGTTTGTGGTTTTGCTTAGTAGAGAAGGGGCTTTCGATACCTGTGTTAGCTTAGTTCTGGCCGATCTGTGTATGTCGCAGTCGGCAGAAAGCCGATGTGAGTTGGGCGGTGTACGATTACAGAAGTTGTAAAACACACCATCATGCATCCGTTTGACCGAAGGAAAAATACGTTTGATGTAAGTTGTACTCATTGACCTGGCTACGGACAAGTCGGTAAAATAATAAATTCTAGTAATGCTGTAGACTAACTCTTGATGAATGCTGTCCTATCTGTCCTTTAAACCGCCGAACACGATCAGCAGGGGTAAAATCATCTAGGTAGTGTTGGGGAAGGATTCCTTTAGACGGAAGACATATGTTTCAAGCCAAAGGGGGAACGGAACCTGCCTTTCTATCGGACAGAGGAGCAAAGCACCCTCTCAGTTCCCTACGGCTTTACAAAATGCACTAGATTCAAGGTCACTGGACCGGTACGTTCATCGTTGCGTGAAACCCATTAAGCACGAGGGCGGGACCAACGCGACTGAAACGGGGCTTTTACCAAGTGCTTCCTAAGATTTTTGCGTGCGCGTAGCCGACTGGGAATTGACCCCTGCAGAACCCCAGCATATGCGAATTGCTACTGTTGCGTACAATGCTGGGGTATGCCTGTTGCCGGAGACTTCTTGCTCAATTTGGGGCCCAGCTGACGCGGAGTGTGTGGGGAGGAAGGGCGAGAGCTGTCGCAATCCGACTTATTACTCCCCGGCCATGTCTATCCTTTCCACATTTTAGATCCGTCTTACCCCGCGATTCATGGATCCCGCCATATGGGATATTGAGCAAAGATTCTATTGTACACTAGTTCGTCTGCAGGTCGCTCTCAATACGGGTTCTATGCACATCCCAAGAACGACCTCTGCTATCAGCTGCCAGAACTCATTAAGAGAAGCCCCGGACCTCGGCTCAATGCGGAGAACTTGAGCGATGAACTTGAGCAATGTTTACCGAGAAATTCCATATGCGACGATGGGTCACTCTTTAGACAAATGCTAATAGTAAGCTCAATGGATCGACCCTAGGCCGTGTCACATAGGATTGAAATCTACTGCAAACCTTCATCGCCGGATGTGTATGCCGTAGTTGAACTCTCCGGTATTGACATCGTCATAACTAAGAAAAGACCAGAATTCCAGCAAGTGATCTCTTCTAGGGGCCAGGACCTAGCCTGTTGAAAAAAGCGTATTCTAATTCATTACGTGTCCATGCTATTGACATTCCCCAGGTGAGCCACATCTAAATACCTATTAATCTACAAATGTTTTCTTTCCAACAGCGTCGACTAAGAGGTCTTGGAACCAATTGGGATACCCCCGAAGACCTGATATCCAAGACAGAGAGTTAGGAACAACAAGTTGCCCTCCACGGCAACTCCAAATCTGTTTCAATACTTCTTTCGCCACATCCTCTGGCTGCATTAATGGCCCTTGCGCTCGCTTAATCCTGTCGGCGTGCTCAGCGGTCATGCCCGTCATAGTCCAGTAAGGGTGCACGACAGTCGTAATAATGCCAGGCGCCCGGAGCCCATGCTTGATCTCGGCCGATAAGCCTTCGTGGAAAGCCAGGGCTCCGGCCTTGCTTGCTGCGTAGTCCACTATGGTGGGGGCGGCGGAGAAGGATGCTGTACTGGCCACGGTGACGATGTGTCCTTTGTTCCTGAGGACCATGGAAGGCAGGAATTCTTTTGCTGTAAACCAAAGGGCAAAGGTGTTGACCCCAAATATCTTCACCAAGTAGTCTTCTGTAGTTTCAAGAATTCCATGGGGTTTCGCGATTCCGGCATTGTTGACGACGATTGACGGGTGGCCAATGTTTCGGCGAATTTCGTCAGCGACATCCTTGACGGCGGAACTAGAAGAGAGATCACACTTCCAGTATGAGATTTGGTCGATTTTCACCAAGTCGGCTGGCAGTGGCTGAACATCGAGGATAACGACATGAACATCCTTCCGGGCGAGCCCAAGGGCGATGCACTTTCCGATGCCGCTGCAGCCACCCGTAACAACGGCGATCTCCCTGGACCATTCCCAACCAGGTTGTCGAGTAAGCCTCCAGTTGTTGCGTGCCCAGCGATTGGCTACGCGATTCAGCAATCTGATAAGTCCAATAGCAGCAAATACTTTCAACGATGTCTTCAGGTTTTGCTTTCCGACGTAGCGCTGGAGGAGGGGTTGATTGAGAACGGTCCTCACCAGATCCGGCGGTCCGTATGCGAGGAAGGCAAGTGCAGATGCAGGCAAGAGTGGCTGCTGGGCCATAAGGCCAATTAACTTGAAAGGAGAGAAGAGAAGGGCGGTCATTCTTTGAGATGCGCGAGAAGAACGGTGGGGTAGAGAGTAAGAAGGGAGAGTTCTAGACTCAGATGTCTATGAAGATTAATATGCCAGGACCGAGTATGGAGGCTGTCCTAAAGCAAGTTTTTATTTCTTTTAATAGTTGTCTACTCCGCCATCGCGACGGAATGATAGAGATTCTGTCGCTCAACTTCTTAGCCTCGGCTCACCTACAACCTTGCTTGGAGACTCGAAGACTGACGAGGCCGGCCCGGCTAGAAGTAGGTCCGTGGGTCCGGCGACTTTCTTCCCAATCTAGTTTAGAGGATTGTGCCCAACCCTCGCGGCTAGTCGGTAAGGTTCCACTACCCTGTTCCAGGGAACTTCGATTCTCTCCAGTAAGAAAGAGTATCCCACATCTATGACATTGGTCGACTCTCGCTCTGGCCTTACCCTCGAACGCCATGACGGCCCTGTGTAGGTACCTATCGATATTCGTTCCCCCCTCACTTCCCTTTCGGCGTGCTAACATTTCCTCGCAAGGCGTCGACTATGCCATCGACGCCGAAGAAAACCGGCTTCATCTACTTGCGCTAATAGAGAAGGAATCATAACCCAGCTCATCACACGTCATACTGACAGGCCCCTCCGGAGATGAGCAGAACAGTCGGCGCCTTCTCTCAATCTTGCTGACTTGGGCCGGAAGCTTGCTTTAGTCCTCACCCTCGCCCTATTTAATCCGCCCTCTAACCTACGTGGCTTTGCGGCCATCTCGGCAACTTGTGAGGACAGTTGCTAGCAGCAGGGCAAGATCTAGGGGCCTCCAGTACATCACCAGCCATCGGCCCCCGCTGAATGGGTAAAGTTGGTTAAGGAAGGAGAAGAAAGGGCTCGTGGCGCCCTCCTCCAGTACGGCTGCCCTCCATGCTACCGCCAGTGCCATCCCGCGAGAACCGCGCGGTGAGGTACGGCATCCCTCGAAACAGGTGCGCGATCGGAATATTTAGATGGCTTGTTTTCGCTTAAAAAAAGAAAAAGAAAAAAAAAAAACGAGTAGGAAAAACGTTGCATTTTATGGCCAAAAGAAGTCGACTCACCTAGATGGGAACGGAGGGAGAGAGGCGGACAGACAGACAGAAAGTCACACACAGGCACACAGGGGGGGAGGGAGAGGGACAGGGAGGAAGAGAGAGAGGCGAGACGAAATAATCTTAGGGGCGCATTGTTTACGGGGTATCGACAACATATGTTCTTTTCTCTTCTAAAGGGAACCAATCCAGTCGTCGCCGTCGGACTCATACGTATAAGTAAACTCAATGTGACGCCGAAGACGGATTTCGGAGTCATTCTTGAGATAAACCTTCAGGCTCCCCTTTACGATCAATAGGTCAACCTCAATGTCGACACCGTCCGTTATATCTCCGTTGACAATCCCTGTATTTGCATCGGCGATGGTGGCAGTGATGGTAAGATCCCAGTTGTCGGTTTGGACAAATCCTTAGACTTGAAAGGAAGAAGAGCAAACGGAATAAAAAAAAAAAAAAAACGTCAGCAACTCCTGTCTATGTGATATTACTGAGATATGCGCTTTTTTATACTCTTTTCTTCTGGTGACTAGGGCAGGGCAGGGAATACATGCCCTGATGGCCATGGTAGTGGCATCGAAGGTCCTGTAACTCTTTCTACCTGCGGGAGGAGCAGGGACGCCGATCTTATCTTGAGTGGCCTTCCAGGTATATTCTCCGTAGGCAAGAGCCCGCAGGGTGACGTGATTATCTGATATTGATGTTAGAATCGCAGTTCTACTATCTTCATGTCACAGTGGGTGAATTTTACTAACGGTTTGGTCCTCGGGAATGGGCACGGTCTTAGAGATAAAGAAATGGGATCAAGGGAGTTGAAAGGAGTTTAAAAAGTCGGGCTTCCAGGAGTTATGAAAATAGATTTCTTCTTTTCCTAGAGAGGTATGCAAATGTGAGGCGAGGGTCAGAGTCTGGTCAGGTAAATAAACCCCGAGAAGAGGAGTCACTCTCTTTATACACTCACTCCGTAGCCCTCGATTGTTTTGATATTTGATGATCTTTTCTGATTTCGCCCTACGCTGAAGTTAACGCCCGACCAGCCGCATGCTCGCCTCTGAAAGAAAGGAAAGAGGAATGGCTGCCTGACAACCCGACCGGTCAGCGGCGGAGCGAGCTGTGGGCAAGAGATCGGAGTCAGCATGGCGGCTGATGGCTGATCGGTGCGGTTCCCATTCGCCGAGAATAGTGCGTGGGTTTCCCGGCCATATCTTCCCCGCCGTGCCGAGTATCCCTTCAGGCTCTGAACTATTTCTGAACGATGCAACTTGGACGCAGGTTTGTCGTCACATTAACCGTGGCTAGTTGAAGATCGACGGTATGCGGGTGGGTTGAGATGGAGGAGACATCGCCGCGACCTGGAAGGACGCGCTATGATGATGATGATGATTATGATGATGTAGCATCTGGGAAGTCCGGACGAGCGGAGACGAAAAAAGACATTTCCATGCGCAACATAAAACCACGGCCAAAACAAATGGTAGGAATGCCGTCAATATTTATCAAACAGTGGCTGACATGCTTGTTTCGTTTCTCCCTCCCCTTCGCCGGCTACGCACCAGCTTTTCAGGCTAGACGGCGGGTGTCGTAGGGGGATTTTATACCTCTTTTCGGATTACCTGCTTTTCGAACCGGCGAGGACGGAGGAACACGGACATGAGCATGAGGCGAGCAGGCCCCTTGGCTCTTTATTGTTGGAGAATTACGACCGACGAGACGACCACTTCATGTTTACAAGTTCCGCTCCTTACCGGCCTTTTCTTTATACCTCCCAACCCACTTTTCTCGCATCCCTTAGGTTGTGGGACCTAGGGTAAAGCAGATGCATTCGAAGAGGTGGATCCCTAAAACAATAGGCTGAGTCGGTGCAAGTCTGGGTTGGGAAGAGAGATCGAAGTGGCCTGCTCGCCGACATTCACGCATATGCTGACATCGGGAAAGAGCTTTGATACTCTGGCGGATTAATATAAAGCGGGATTAAAACACCAACACACTCACACACACACACACGCTTCTTTTCAGTTGTTTGTCTAAGGCAGTCTTTCTATCATCTTAAACCCGATGAGTCTACTGGGCTGGTGGACTACGGGCGAGGTACGTTGGGCTTTCATGTTCGGGGTTGCCGTTGAATTTGGTATGACCGTATTGCTCTCATCTCACAAGGAGAGCGGTTGAAGACATCTAGGAACACAGAAGTGGATATAGAGCTGTTGGAGCCGACGAATATATCATTTGGGCCACTTTGAGTCTCCTTGACCGGCTGCGAGGACTTCACTTCGCTCCCTATTACCACCTTTTTCTTTTTGTCCCCCCCCCCGGTCCTGTCCTCTAAGATCAGTCGATCGACCAGTCTCCTCGCCTGCCAATCTCCCGATCTACCAATCCTCTTCCTCGAAACTGCGGCAACATGGAGCAAACTTTTTCCCACAGATCACGTTGAAAAGCCAGACACTAGCCAAGGTTTATCTGGAAGACCCTCCGCGGCTGTTGCTTTCCCCGAGTCGTCACGTAGTGTTGCTTTCTCTGTCCCCAGACAGGAAGGGTTTGCCTTGGCATTGGTGGAGTTTTGGTTCTGGGCCTGAGAATCTGAGTCAAGAACGACACGCCGTGAGTCAAAACTCAAAAGGCTTGGTATTTCTCTTCTTCGAGGTTCGTTGTGATGCCCGGATTGGGAAAGACTGATTCCACAAAGACGGAATGTGTTGAACGTTGTTGATTAATAAGATTTAGGGTACCTGAATTAAAGGCAGCGCTGAACCGCGGAAGGTGGAGGGGAGCAATGACTCCCATGACAATATCTCCAAGGTGATTGGCTGCGCGCCCTGACAATGACACACAATTAACGAGAGAAAACATCGGATGATCAATCGGATTGCGACAAAGTTCTATCCACTTTTCAAGCTAGCATTTGAGATTCCCTTTTGGTTGACCCCACTATTGGCTGGTGCATTTCCGCGGGGGAGAGAAAGCAACCGTCGAGGTCCGACCTCCCTCGTTCTATCCTGTTGGGAGCAACGACTATATATCTCGACGGATTCACCCAGAGACAGAACGAACAAGAGGATTCGTAAGACCAAAAGTGATCAGACCGAGCACCCATTTTCACAACCGTGAGCCCGTCTCGCAAGCCAATTCCAATTCCAATTTCTTCTTTCTCCCCCTCTCCGCCCCTCCAACCACAACACCCACAATATGTATATCCCACCAGTCCACGCCGAGCGACGGATCCCCGTGCTCCAGCAGCTCATCCGCGACAACCCCCTCGGTGTCATTACCACGGCCATCTCCTCGCCAAACTTCCCCCTCCTGCAATCCAGCCACATCCCCTGGGTTCTTGACGTTGACGGAGATGCCGCCGATGACAGCGAACCCCACCTCGGCCGACTCCGCGGCCACATGGCTCGTCAAAACCCCCAAAGCAAGGCCATGATCGAGCACTTGACACCTTCAGAGTCCCGACCGAACCCGGGAAACGTTGTCGAGACGGATGTGCTCGTCTTATTCACGGCAGAACCGCATCACTACGTCACGCCCAAGTTCTACGTCGAGACGAAGCCATCGACCGGCAAGGTTGTGCCTACGTGGAACTACGCCGCCGTGCAGGTCTACGGCAGGGCAAAGGTATATTTTGACTCCAAGTCCGAGGAGACCTCTGCGTACCTGCAGAAGCAGATTGGAGACCTGTCCCAAACCATGGAGACCGGTATCATGGGGTTCACGGGCGAGGATGGACGTCCGGGGCCCTGGAAGGTCTCGGATTCTCCGGACAAGTACATCGAGCTGTTAAAGAAGAACATTATCGGTATCGAGATTGAGATTACGAAGCTGGAGGGCAAGTTTAAGATGAGTCAGGAGATGAGGAAGGGCGATCGTGACGGCGTCATTGCGGGCTTCAAGGCGTTGGAGTCGGAGACTGCCAAGGCCGTGTCGTCGTTGGTGCAGGAGCGTGGTGAGTTCAAGGATGCGCAGAAGAATGTCGACTGAGATTTTGCGGTGACGATATTCCATTTGAGAGGCATCCTCCCGCCCTACGTGTGTTTGTCTGAAGATCGAAGAAATATAAATAGACTGTCTCATCACCCGCCTAAACTGTCGGGCAGCTACTTCATAGTGAACAGCGGCTCCGTGAAATGCGTATGAATTGTCTTGATAATTTCCCCAATTGGCTCTCTTTCCAGGACATCCTTGGTATCGGCCATGTCATGGGGTCTCGATATTATTGTTTTTGCCAACTCTCCCCTCCCCTTCCTTTCCTCCAATAATCGCAAATATCAGATTTAGCCCTTATATACGCATATATGCGGGTAAATGAATGCCACTGCTTGCCTTGTCATTCTCGGACGGAGGTGTGATCCTTCATGCAGTTGGTTCTTCGTGCATAACAATGTCATGCGAGGGACAAGACGGAGTGCAGTTGGTTCGGGAGAATGCTGCCTATTCTCTGCCCGCTGCTCAGCCTCAGCTATCCCGGCGACTATAAGACGACAGGGGGAGCCCTCTAGAATTATGAGGCGGCGGCGTCGGTTTGAGAGACTTGACCAACATTATTTCGCTCTCAGTGCATTAAAAAGGGAAATCCGTGTTATGAGCCGTCGAAATGTCGTTGACACCTTAGGTCCTCGTCCAGCTCGAGAGACTCGCCAAGGTCTATCGGATTAAACTTCCCGGCGAGATCCCGGAGTCCCGATGGCCGGAACCCCACAAAACCACCTTGACGCATGCCAAAGAACTCGGTTCGAAGACATTCGACGCGTACGCGATCGATCCGAAGGCGAATGTAAGCGAGCCATGGAAGTTGGAAGTGAAGAGCCAGGCAAAGCTTCTAGTGGAGAAAGCGACGAGATGTAGGCGTCGCAACGAGGCAAGCTGGCGCTTTGCCTGTGAGCCCTTGGTGTTTGCTAGATTTTCCGCTGAAGTTGCTTGGTAGGTGAAGGTCGTGCATTACTTTCCCTTTCGCGTCTAGAGAATAATTTTTAACTGTTTTATGAACGCCTTAAGCCGTAATTGTCGCGGCCGGATGTGGCGCTCAGAAATCGAAGCATCACGACCCGAGGAGCCCGAGGCTGAGAGTCGCTCCGTGACGGCCTTGAGACGGCGTCAGCAGGGAAGAGAACCCTGTCGATGCTCTCGTGCAGCCCGCGCCGGAGATTAGCAAGTGTACCCCATCTGGCAATGTTTATATGGCCATGGCTAATCAATGACGCGCCCGTACAGCGTCGAGGCAATCGGTCTGAACCCTCTCTTCAACCATCGCGAGCAAGAACAGGTACACCACGACCCAGAATTACAGAAAAAACTTCCAAAAGCCGAGCAACCGGACGCGGTATATGGACTTCGACAAACCAGAAACTTTGAGGATCTCCTTTACGACACTGTAGCGCACGAAGAGGGCGATAGACAAGTCCACGAGCTTCTAAACCCATCGCCGATGAAAGAAGATGGAGAGCCCCTGCTGTTTCCATTCATTGTCCTCGAAGCCAAGTCTGGCACATCCCCTAGTGACTGGCACTCGATCAAGATGCAAACTGCGTTTCCGATCAAGACGTTCCTCGACGCTTAGAACAAGCTCCGCATAGCCAACGGACGATCATCGAAGTGGCACTCTGGTCCACTTGTGTGGCTCTTTCTGAACCGAGGCGAAGAATGGAGGCTGTGCGTAGCGTACATGCAGGATGCACTTCCTAAGCCACGCACTGTTGGTGAGATTGAATATGTAATAAGCTGTCGTTCTTTTCTTTTCCTGTCTATAGATCGACTAACACTTGCTGCTAGTGCATAATTGACTTATGGAGAGGTTCTATTCTGACCCTAGATGGAGCTCTGCAGCTGCTCCTCATCGTAGACTATGTCTTCGACTGGGCGCGTGATATCTATCGTGAAGATATCCTCCGGGAACTTCGCCTTCTCGCATCTAGTGAGAACGGGGCAGTTTCAGTCATATGCACAGACACCGACATACCCTCTATTCGCGGGGTTGGCAATTCGCTAGACCAAATAGGAGGCGGCAAAAATTTTGACCATTACATGGCCGCCCGCAAGTTATTCACGGACCTCGACTGTTCGTCCGGCGTCGTTCGACACGCTAGTTTCGTGGAATCGAAGTACTGCTGCGTATTCCTCACTCGCGACACCTTGACGGCGCTATATTCGTCGACAAACTTAGCCACCAGACGGACAATATTTAGTCTCATTCTATCACAGCGGCCGTTCGCTGTGTTTATGGACCAGGAAGGGATAGAGATGATGGAGCAGGACTGGACAGGGACCACTCGCCATCCGCCACCAAGTCATGGTCAGAAGGCGTTGTTTTATACGATTTCCTCATACACTACGTACCTGTCTCCGGATTGGCATTTGATTCGAGAGTTATTCACTATAGCCGTGGCCAAAGATGTATGGGCTCTCATCTCGACTGCCGAACAAGCCAAGCTTTGCGCCCATGCGCAGGCAAACGGAACTCTCTGCCGATTTCACCAGCAGGCTGCTCAACTGCACCTCCAACGCTACCCGGCTCCGAAACATTCGCCTCGCCCGTTCCTAAATCATCGCCGTCTATCAACAATTATGAGCTATCTCCGATCCCGCTCTCCGGAACAGCTGCTACTCGCTGCCATCACTCGAGTGGCTCTCATGATCACTGGTGATGCCCACGGCTTGATTGATCTATTTCGAGATACTGGCGAGAAACGAGCCATAGTCTATGGGATCTACGAAAACTTCAAACGAGGAATCCAGGAGCCCCGGGAGGGATTTCTCAGACTATCGTCACGATGTGAACGGGTTCTCAAACCGCCCAGGCAGAAGGAAACCGAATACTGGCACTACGTATCTGCACTAATCCCGAATTTCTTGCAGGCTTCTCATCGAAGCTGCATCCTGATACATGCCGGCACTGATCGTACCTACCCGTCTAACGCCCATCCGGACGTCTGCGCATACTTTACAGAAGGGAACCCCGAAGATCTGGACATGGAAGATTTGGGGTTCATTATCAAGAAAACATTTGAGGATCATGACGTCTATCATACCACGAGAGACAATGAACAGCCAAGCCTTTTGACCCACGGGCTGGAGAGGGGGGCAAGGATTCTAGCCAGGCTCGTCGTCCCGTGGAATATCCATCATACCTACGGCGTATACCTGCCGAGCACCGAATTTGAATCTCCATTCCATGACCTCATGGCGCACCTAGGAGCACCGCCACCAACTAGGCAAGGATCACCACGCCGCCAAGGGGCCTCTGGGAACTACCTCCATACAAGAAACATCATCCCTTGGATGGACCCTCGGAGGGTGAGGAGGGGCTTGAGCTTGAAAGAGTTGAAATCTCGCATGTTCATCTCGGGGAAGATTCTAATGAGGGAGTTTTGATATTGGCAGTCTGTCATGGAAGACCGCCGGAAGAGCGGGATTACTTCCTGCAAGGCATGCGCTTCTACCCTTCGGAAGGGAATCTGTTACCACTGCCGAATGACGATTGCACGCTCAGACTGTCCACAGTGGCTCGAAGAATCCTCGAGCACAGACACTCTTCGGTTCCCTCACGGGGATATCCTTGAACGCGCCATTTTAACTTATGCTCTGAGGGAAAGACACATCGCGGACGAGATAATCAGCGAAGTTCTCGATGAGCTATTTCTGAGTGAGACCTTCAGGGAATCGTTTGAGGGCGTAGGCGGGATGCTTTCCCAACTCAAGAAGTTCGAGGAGGAATGTGCCAAGGACACGTGGGAGGATGAGACTTTTGACGACCATGGGCAACCTGGGAATTCCGATGAATGTGTGGTCACGAAGAAAAGGAAGAGGATGTTAGCTCTGCGCGGCGAATTTTATGTTCCCTTGTGGACTGACGGGGATGAAGAGCCACAACCACGTCCGCCTCGAAAACGAATGAGGCGGAATAGTTTATAGCGAGTCCATCGGGGTCTCTGATGGGACTGGGATATGAGGGACAATGAGAGTGCGGAGGAGTGGGTTTATATCAATGAGTGAGTTTGTATGTTTCTTCGCAAAGTGGTGAGACGTCAGAGTGGAAGGGAGTCCTGGTGGCTCCTCCGAGGAAGCTTGCTCTCCACTTGAGCTGAAGGGGTTGTTCGTAAAGAAAGGTGCGCTCCTGACTATCTTTATCGCTTAAGGGTAGTGGTGTCCTAATATTAGAGGCACCTTTACCACTTCTGTTTGACTGAAGATCGATACTGGACTGGGGTCCATGCAGAAGAATACGGGTGATAGTCTAATCAGCAGCCGGGCGATTGAGAAGTCCGCCGGGCTATTTCCTCATACTAAGTACATACCAATATATCTGCGCCAAGGAAGTAGCGGCTTTGACGACTAAGGTGGGGGGACAGGAGAGCTTGTTGGATAGCCGTGGCGAAAAAGGCGCGATGGTGAATATAGTGAACGCATACAGCCGTCCTGATGGAGGGCGTGCTTACAGGGCCGGGGCAGGTGCGTGGGGAGTAAAATGGATATCATAAATGGCTTGGCGAGATGAAGAATGATACACTCTTCCCACAGGTTTCGCAACAACCCACTCTTCTAAATAGACACGCACGTTGCTGATCATTGATAGCCCCATCCGTATTTTCGGTTCTAGAACACAAGTATGAACAAAATAAGAATGAACTGTGCGATACAACACGTCGCTGGGAGAGGGGAGTGACCAGATACTGGTAAGCTGCATTTTCGTTCTGGCGTTTGTACATTGTGCAGGACGGCAATGGTAATGCCTGCATCCGACAGTTGAGTTCCCGATTATTTAGGGTACCTACGTTGCCAGGGAGGACCTTTGTTTTGCGCTGATCGCTGATTGGCAATGTGTGGTGATTCACGTGAAAATGATTCCGCAAAGTGCTGGGCGAATGAGACTACGAACTATGTATTCAGTCCCAGTCTCGATCTAAACATCCACATTCTACACCCTCTTGCTTCCTGTGAAAAATGCTCCAGCAATAGATACCCCTCTCGGAACGTATATTGTTGTGCCTACATCGTGGGTCGAATAATGGGCGTTCGCGAGGGTTGGCCGTCGCGTAGAGCAGGCGCGGTGGACGGCATGCACGTCGATCGGCAGCGCTGCTGCAAGAGCGGCGGCGGTCGCCGGGAGCACACCCGGGACGTGGGCGCTCAAGATCAAATGCTCGTCATTGATCGTTGCGCTGAGGCACACGCCGCTTCGGCGGTGTTCTAAAAGGTGGAAGAGAATGGAGTAAAATGAAGAGATGATGGTGCGATGACCAACGACGGCAAGGTATTTGAGGCGGACAATCATGGCTTTTGTTTTAGTTTACTTCGCAGGATGCCATCACTTTTTTAGGGGGTCCGGCGGCCGCCCCAGCCTTGGAGGATCCGGGAGGATTCACATTAGTACCTGGCTAACCTGGCACCTACGAATGAGAATGCAAATGGGAGAGTGGGTCAGTCAGCCCTAGGACGAGTTTGGAAAAACCAAGGAACTGGATACCACGCTGTCCCAGGGTAGCTACTTCGTACATGCTCCATGGATGGTAGCGCTCAGCTTCTCCTCGACTGCCTCGGAGAGGACTTGAGGCAAGGAAAATATAGCCACGAGAGTTGAAAGTAAGTACGCGACCTATGCCCGAGGAGCTAATTTGAATAATATTTATTATTAGTCTATATATATATCGAGGCGGATTAGTAGGCATGTTGTAAGTTATTCTACCGCAGGTTGGAAATTAGGGTTAGGACGTCGCATCAATTGAATTGATGGATGTACCAGGGCAGACGGACAAGGGTGTTTATACGCGCTCAGCCAGGTCCAGTCATGTCATCCTTATTGCACTGCCATGGATGGTCCAGAGCGACAGTGTCGTCTGCATGTACACAAAACCCCCCAAATTAATTCGCGCCCCCCCTTCCACTTCAAAGAACAATTTTGACGGTTTCCTTCGCCTCACACCACCAATGCTGCGCTTCCGACGGCCTGATTTCTGTAGGGCATGCCAGAGATTTCCCGGGCTTTAAGATGCATCTCCCTTGGGTCATATCGCTGCTAGGGCTATGCGGGCTCGCGACAGCCATCGACAGCAACGGCATCTTTTCACATCCCCCCAAGTCTGGGCCCTCCCTCTTCTACACCGACAACGTTGTCCTCACATTAGGAGCTACCGAGGAGCTGAAATGGAGTACGGGGATGACTAGTTATACTTTGACGCTTTGGCAGCAGTTCCTCAATGGAGGCGCTAGGGGGGACGGCACCCCGATTCTCAGTAAGGAAACGCGGTCAAACTTTCCGAATTGCTGCATCGTGGCGCCTGGCGGATTTCATGTTTGTTCTAACCCGCAATGCGTATTCTAGCAAAGGGGAGAGGCGATCCAGAACCCGGCGGCACGACCTGGAAAGTCCAAACATACGGTCTCGACCTCGACGAGTCGCCCATCTTCTTCTTCGGGATAGGATTCGACGGATCCGGAGACTCGGGCTTCACCTCCCATTATTTTAACATCACCCGCGACCAACCTTCCTCGACCAGCTCCAGCAGCACACGGACTTCCTCGACGAGCTCTAGCAGCGGACCGACTTCCTCAGATTCATCACCGGCGATAGCTACAAGCAATACGGATGGCAATTCTGCGTCTAACGCCTCGGATCCCAGTCTCCGACTAGGTCTTGGGCTTGGGCTTGGTCTTGGCATTCCTTTAGTGGCTCTCATTTCAGGTCTTATAAGCTATATTATCTTCAAGAAACGAAGCGCTAGGAATAATGCAGTACCCTCTGAGCCGAGGACCGCCAGTTACGTGCATTCCCAAGCGGAGTGGCACACGCCGGAAGGTTGGGCTCAAACGCCATCACCGAAGCCGCCGGTGTATCATGAGATGGATACGCCACGTCCAGTCGCGGAACTTCCGACGACTAATCAGAGGGGCTGAGGGAAGTGACTTGACGGGGGACGGTTGGGGGGGAGAGACTGAGGTGGTTTGTTCTTGTCTCTTTTTGTTTAGAGCATTGTAATGGAAAAGTTAGATGACATGAACGCTACTCTCTGCATCTACATACGGGCGGGCGTTCATGTTGCATGCGCACGTTTATGTTTGAGATCGCGCTAATCAAGGTTATCTAATCATAGAATATGAGAACTACGGCGCTTGGTACTTGCATGGAGCTTTAATAGAAGTGTTCATCTAGGAGAATCGCCAGCGACTTCTCCGTCCGCTCTGTCTAATATCTCTACTGGAGGACCTGGGGGGCTAATCCGCAGTTGACTGACTTGGGTAGGCTAACTTGCTATGCGAATGTATCCTCTCCGTAGCGGCCAGCTACGAGGCTTCTCAGGAACAGAGATATTGATATCTGTCATCAAGTTCCGAGATGACAGTGCATATAGACTTAACACGGCTGTGAAACACTGACCGCGTCAAGGTTCAAGAACAAGTCGTCGAGAGTCGGGAATTTCTCTTCGTTTCTCTCAACTTCACCACACACACATTTGATCCATCCATCAAGATTGTCTCCTCGCCATCACACTTCCATCATTATTCTCTCTCAGTCCCTTTTCAAAATGTCCTTTCATCATTTTGAAAGCATCAGTGACAGAATAGAGCGACTCCGGGGGCAAATCCCACTCGTTCCTTCTCAACGCCACAACATCGAAGCGATTATCCAATACTACGAGAACGGCGGTGCCCCCCCGGACCCAGGCCAAATTGTCTATGTATATGGGGACGGTGCAAAACTAGCCACCCTGGAGGAGTTTGGGAGGGATATAGAGGAAAACGGCCATGGGCGTCTGCCGTACTTCGACATCACTGCCTTTCAAATTTCGCACTTCCCGGTAACCGGCTTAGAGGAAGGTAGCCTCGGTGGAGCGCCACCCCACGAAGGGTGATGCTGGATATCTGGGCGTGCCGGCCAGATCAGAAGTCTTTTTCTTAAAAAGGGAAAAGTTGCCAGTCAGCACTTCGACCCTAAGTACTATTTAAACTAGTACTATTTAAAACTAGATCAATGGATTCTTTTTTTTTTTTCTACTGGTGCTCGCCACCTTTTGACATACTGCTGATCAGGTCGTATAATATCTTCTTTTAGCTCCGTGTAACGCCATTTATGCCTGCATAACCGACCTTGTACGCATTCCACAAATTATGTTTAAACACCATTGTTTCCGTCCGGGAAGGTGCCCTCGCCCATCCGCTCCTTCCCAGATTCCACATTCTCCTTCAGCAATAACTTTATATACGAGGTTACTTCGAGACATTTCTAACCGAGCAGCTCAAGCAGTAACGACTGCGACCAGTGGCCGAATGGTCATTGGAGCGCTCAGAAGGTTAGAAAATTGCAATTTTCGTAGCTCGTGGGAAGCAACCGCGATTCGATCCCGGGAGCGACCCGCGAGTGAGCTTTTTGTTTTTTTCTTATTATTTTTTTTAATGTCTTGGAATTAGTATACCCGCGCTTTTAATATGTGAAATGTTTCTTAGATATCTTCCTTATTAGATATCTTCCCCAAAAAGGCCATGGTGAGCCACCGGTTGAACACCTCATCAGCCCCGACGCATACACTATTCCTGTTCCGCGTCCCCGCCCTCGTCCCATCACTTAGTTCGTCTTGCGCTTGATATCGCCCAGACCGACGTCAAGCACAAAGGCCACACGAAGCGCCGCACACATCGCCGTACAGGGCAAAGAGAACCAGTCTTCCGGCCTCCACGTGAGAGGGCTAAGTCGGCCCTGCTCAACGTACGCCAGGCACGTGGTGACGCAAATGATGATATCGACCACGGCGATGGCGCCCTCGTAATACTTCCATACAGCTAGGTCCGAGGTCGAACGCAGCATGAAGGTGCTCAGCGTAAAGGTGAGGATGAAAAAACCTCCGAGCTGGGTGAAGATTACGGCGTGTGCCGGGTTCATCACGACGTCCGGGCTCTCGGCGGGGATGTAGGAGAGGAGAAGGAGGCCCGGCGCGAAGAGACCACCGTAGCTGCCGACGAGGGACAGTACGGGGTCAATCCAAAGGAACCAGAGCCAGTAGGGGAGCGGGAGGCGGTCCCGAGAGAAGGTCTTGGGAGTCATTCTGCTATCTGCGAAGGTTTCCGTCACTTGGTGGTCTCTAAAAAGTGTTTGGAATAGATGTCTGTTCAATTTGACGGATTGGAGGGATGATTGACGTGAGATGAGGAGTGTTGAGGTCAGGAGGCCTCTGGTGTAGGATGGCATCTTTAATGAAGCATGAAGCAGGTGTCCAATCCCCAATGACTCAATTGCCAAGATATCCCCTTGAGGGAGTGGCCTACCAGGAGATTTTCCTTTTAGTGCTGAGTCAGACCACGACCACTCACTAGGTTTATTGGGTGAGGTTGAATGCTGATCTCCCATCCTATTACATCCATAACCCTCGACATACTCTGAATGATATACCTATGTACTTCGTATGTTTGGAAGAAACATAAAATAATGCTATCCTAAACATTGCTGCATTTGGTTTAGATTTATGTTACGCTTACAGGGCTACGCTTCAAATAGATATTCAAGATGAGACGTCCACGCAAAGAGCAGTTTAGGTAAATTCAAGGACGCTCCAAGGAACGTTGTTGAACCGCAGCTCTATTAGAACCTGAAATATAAGGCAGGGGCACTTGGAAATCAGGATAAGTGTATGGAAACGGAAGGAAGGGGGAAATACGAAGTAGGGGTGATCCATTTTGACCCTCTGATTTGACGGGCGCCGTTGCCAAGGATTGATCCTAACCTAGATAATAAAGAGTAGATCCTGGAGCATGCTATGGAAGGAATCCAATCTCATCCTTCTCATCATAACCAATTTTTTTTCTCACTTGAATAGTTCTTCGTCAATTCGCTCGATAAGCCGTGTACTCCCAAAACATTGTATCCCCTTTTGAAGGCTTCATTTGCACTTAAACCAGTTGTTGCTGCCTGTATATCATGACGACTCCCGCCGCATGTGAGGCCGGGGGTTCGCAAGCTGCCCCTCTGGCACCTGGTATCGACCCCAATGCTGCCCCAACGCCCGAGACGCTGATCGCCGCATGGGACCTTACGGTCCGCGACCGGGATGGAAAAGAAGTCCCTTTCAAGGATATCGCGAATGCGTCTTCTCGGGGTGCTAGTCATCTTCATCCGGCATTGGTTCTGCCCCGTAAGCAACCCCCACCCCCCGCATCTCGCCTCCTCCATTGTTATTTCGATACCGGCCATACGGGACACTAATCATTATAAAACAAAGGCATGTCAAACCTACGTCAAAAGACTAGTTGAGACAGCTACCCCAGAGGTACTGAACAGCCTGCCTGTGAAGACATCCATCGCCATCATCGGCAGCGGCGACCACCAACTCATCGACCACTGGAAGAAGCAGGCGAATTGCCCCTTCCCTACGTACACGGATAAGGCTCTCAAGCTTCACAAGGCCTTCAACCTGCCCCGCGCCATGGGCGCACAGGACGGTTCAGAGTACTACAACATGACCGCCTTCCAGGGCTTCGTCAAGGCCATGTCGCAGCTTATCTGGATGCCGCACAAGGCCCTTAAGGCTGGTGACCCGGCCCAGAACGGCGGCGAGCTTCTCTTTGAGCCCGCTCCCTCGGGTGAGGAGGGGAAGGTGGTGACGTGGTGTCACCGGATGCAGCATGCTGCGGATCACGCCAAGTTTGAGGATGTTTTCGAAAAGTTGGCTATTGAGAATGTCGCGAAGGCTGAGAGCTAGCATAATAGTCTTTGATACTTTGGTATGCTTATTACGAGTTGAGAAGTTAATCTTCGGGTTTATATAGCTTAGCAAGTGGTTCCGACTTCATTTTCGGAAGGGTTAGGGCTTGTCACTATCCACGCTTGATCGTTAAGGCGTAGACCCTGTTTAATAAGTTAAGCAAATCAAGTAGTAAGGATAGTGTAAGGAGCGCCGCCGGAAGGCACCCAGAGAGGACTCATGGAAAATGTCTTGCGATTAGCCTCCAAATGATAGGAGAGGCTAAAAATCTCACAAGTTTGATCAGAGCTTCTGAATTTGGACCAGGAGTAAATGTCACTGGCTCCCTTTGATGGTTGGCCGACAGTCGCGACCTGGCAACAGTACACTATTTCACGTTGGTTGGACAACGGTTGGCCCATGGCGTATGGTCTGGAACAGTTGCATATCAAGAAACTGTTGTAAAAAGGTAAAAGTTACAAGGGTTTCAATTATATCAAAGGTTGTAAAGTCGCGAGGAGAATCAAATCGCTCGTTTGACTGTTTTGGCACTCATGATGGTTTTAAAAGAGAAAATGAGCTGAAGATGTGGTTCATAAATACAACTAAGGATACTGGACAGGACGTAATCTCACTCTTTGTACAAGAGTTTTCAGCCAAGAAGAAAAGAAACTTCATATTCTTGTTCCGAGGAGTAATCAACATCTGCCGTGACTCTCAGCTACCCTAAGATGCCGCTGCGAAAACCGCTTTATTGAGCGAGAACTGGTTGCCGAAGCGCTTGACCAGCAACTGGCCAACCGTCTCCTTCTTGGGATCGTCGGGGTTCAAGGGGTTCGAGGCGCCGACATCGCCGTGCCAGAAAGTAGCGCACGAGAGACGCTCGTGTTCGTCCCTGTTGATGACGCGGTGCTTGGCACTGCGGAAGACACCGCCGGACCAGTTCATGACCATGTCACCGCAGTTGATGACGTAGACGTCCTCAATCGACGGGACAGGAAGCCAAGCCTGGCGCTCCTCAACCCAGACTTCGAGGCCCTCGCGGCCGGGCTGCTGGAGGAGCACAGTGACGCCGCCAAAGTCGGTATGCGCACCGACGCCGAACTGGCCCTCGAGCGTCTTGCTGGCCGGGGGGTAGCGGATCATCTTCATCTGCACGATGGGCCGGCGCGCGAATTGGTCCATCACGTCGGTCGAGTAGCCCAGGGCCTGGAGAAGAATCTCCCAGATAGTGCGGCCGAGCTTACCAGTCTCCTGGTAGTAGTTCCAGACGGGACCGTGGAAGTCTTCCTCGGGCATGTCGGGCCAGACGTTGGGACAGTGGAAGCCCGGGGGCTCCACGACGGGATCCTCTCGCCCGATGTAGAAGGCCTTTTTGTAATTAATACCTATAAGTGGACACGATGATGGATGGGGAGGGACGTGCGATTGATTGTGGGTAAACATCATTGTATATGTCTATATAAAGCTATGACTTACCTCTTTCGAGTCAGGCAAAGCATCTCCCTCCCGAAGGCTCATGCCGGAGCACTCGTAGCCTCGACGGCCGGGGCTCTCCAAGAAAGAAAGCTTCATTTTCTCCTCCTTGGGCTTGCTGAAGAAGTTATCCAGGCTCTGGAGAAGAGCCTTTTGTGCGACCATCGGCACACCGTGGTTCTTGACCTGGAAGAAGCCATACTGAGCGGAGGCTTCCCGAACCTCAGCAACGACTCTCTCCCTGTCGCCAGGCGCTTGGGGGTTAATGTAGGGACCGAAGTCGATAAGGGGGAGCTGAATCTCGTCGGCCATTTTTTCTAGCTTAGTTAATAGTGTTTAGAATTGTCTTGATCGAAGTTGGGTTAGACCGGAATGGAGTGCAACTTGCAATTTGCGTTAGAGGTTGCGGGTATATAACCCTGGCATGGTAGGACAGTCCTATGTTAGTTAACCTCTGTTGAAACCCGTAGGGATTTAGTGGTGTCGGTACAAGAATAATCCATCGAACGATGAATGAGCTGATCTATTATGATATTCCTTTCGGCGACTTTTGCATGCGCCAAGTCGGCGGTTTTTCCGTTTTCTTACAACCCACCCACACTCGTTCTCCGCCATCCTGCTTTGCTTGCACCAGGTAAAATAACTACCACTATTGGCTGCGTAGTTTGCCCTTGAAACGTGGTTGAATACACTCTAAGCGACTGAAGTTAGATCGAGGCCGAAGGACAGCCCTGGAGTTCTCCCGTCCGATCCGGTATACGTAACACGGCACACACTGGAACCCTCCGAGTGTGAGGATCTCACTCAATATCTCCCAGGAAGAGTCGCGTATTGCAATACTCCCCCGAAGCCATTCATGCTGGTTGCCCCAAGGATTCGTGGCCAGGAGCCAGGAATCCGCCACAGTCCGGTCGACCATAGCCAGAACTTAACGTGATGAAACGAGGAAGGAAACGGAGAATGAGATCTCCTCGCTTTGTGTCAAACATTTATTCCCGAAGTTCTCATAGTTACCTACGCAGATAGATATAGCTGAGGTGACCAAACCACCTGAGCAGACTCGCCAAAGATGCCGGGGTTAGGGTTAGGGTGTTCTCTTTCATACAATCTACACATCCTATCTGTCTGAACCTAAACTAGCTATCCACCTGACTACCTAATAAACTGGTAATCCGTATGCCCTAGGCAGATCGGGAATAAGACTGGTCTCCGGGTAATGAATAGGAAATCTGCTCTAGTCAAACGACGTGAATCTTAATACACGTCACTGACGTACTGGTGACTGCTCTTGACCTGCTCCAACCACTCAAGGGCCTCGACCTCGCTCTTCCCCGTTTTCTCCCTCCAAATCTGTCGCCACGTCTCTGCCGAGCTCATTCCCAGCCTAGCCGCACTACCGCAAACGTAGATCTTGGCCCCCTCGCCGAACAATTTCCAAACTCGCTCTCTATCCTCCCACAGCGCGTCGGGAACATGACGCCCTCCCTTCTTCCCGCTACTCGGCTTGGAGAAGCACGGAATAAGCTCGACAAGGCCCTCCTTCTCCCACGTTTCCAGCTCCGCGCGATACAAGTAATCCTTTTCAGGGTGACGGCAGCCGTAGAAGAAGAGGGCGGGGCCGAGATTCGCCACTCCAGCTTTAGCCTGCTTCGCTGCGGCAGCGCGCTCTTGGATAAAGGCCCTCATCGGCGCGATACCGGACCCTGCGGCAAGCATGATGATTGGCGTTTTGTCATCAACCGGGAGCTGGAAGGCTTCCTTGGTCTGGCGCACTAGACAAGGGATCCGGTCTCCGATGCTGCGGCGGGCAAGATAGGAGCTCGCAACGCCGTGGAACGTGCCATGGCCGCTCATGGCGGGGGACTCCAAAATGTCGACCGTTAGCGCAGCGGTAGGGCCACTACCGCTGTCAGAGCCCTCGAGTCGGCGGCTCTGCGGGTCGAGAGGTGACGAAGCGATGGAGTACGTGCGCGGCACCAGTGGGAGAAGGAGGTCGATGTAAACACCAAAGGGCAGGCTGAGTCCTGGCACTTCCTCCAGAACGTCGAGGATCGAGTACCGCTTGTCCAGCAGTCCCTGGTAGATGGACTCTTCTTGCATCATATTGAGGCGCGTCCTCTCTACACTTTTCTCGTCGGCCAAATTAGCGAGAGCCGCAAGCTGCCTTTTCGTGATGGGCACGGCGAGCTCGACGTTCTTTCGCAGGAACTCCTCGATTGCCGTCGGCTGGGTGGGAAGGAACGATTTCTTGCTGAGTGGGACACTCATCACATCCTCGGAGCTGAGGCTGAACCTCTTCATCACGCGGGAGACTGTGTCGTCAGGATTCTGGCCCTGGACAACCAAATAGTCTCCAGACCTGTACTCCGATCCACGAGGGAGGCGGACTTCGATGTGGCGCTTCGCCGAGCCCACAGAAGCATCCGCTAGCTGGTGGTTGGCGACAACAGTGCCGAGGATTACCTGCTCACCGTCTAGCGCCTGCTGGGGGGTCTTGAGATGAACATTCTCGATGACGACGTCCACGCCGACGCGGTCCGTCTGCTTCTGCTTGGCTCCTTCTCCAGCGATGGCGACGCAGAATTGCTCGCTCCAAGCCTCCCAGGACCCGACGAGATCCCGCTTCACGTTGGTGAAGCCAGCCTCCATGATGCGCTCGGCACCCATCTGCGCAAGCTTCTCGTCGACTAGCTTCGGGATGCGGTGGAAGGTGTGGACCCAATCGCTGTTGCCCACACCAAACACGGCAAACTTGACACCGCCAGGTAGCCTCTTGCCCTTGGACGCCCAAGCCTCTACCCAAGAGACGAATTTCTTAGCGTTGTCCGCGGGCCGACCCTCGTACGATGGCGTGATGATTAGAGTGGGCTTGTCTGTGGGCAGATCCTCGACAGCGGCGTCCATTTCTCGGATATCCGTGACTTCGAGGTTGAAGCGGCGGGCGCTCACAACGAACGACTCGACCAAGGATTCGCAGGTCCCTTGGTTGCCGCTGAAGAGAACGGAAACGGGTTTTAGTGATTCGTGCTGGGTGGTGGTGCCATTGAGCTTCACCTGCGATTGCTGTTCGGTGACAGCCAAGTTCTGGTGAGAAGCACTACCGCCTCCTGGGATGCCCAGCGTGAGGGTTCGGCCCTGGCGGCGGCGAACTCTGATCTTGAGATCGACCGGCTTGACGCCCATCTGACCCGTGAGTTGCAGCTCGTAGTCTGGCTTAACCAACTCGACGTTAAACTTTTGAAGCACCATGGACATGCAGATGAGAATCTCCTGCTCGGCGAAACCGCGGCCGATGCAGGCCCTCAAGCCGTCACCAAACTGTAGCCAAGGCGTGGGTGAGTAATTAGTCGAAGACCAGATCATTTACAGTCCATAATTGTACTTACAGGCTTCCACGCGTTTGGTGGCATCTTGGAAAAATTGACCTCTAACATGCGTTCCGGACGAAATTCGTCGGCGTCGGGGCCCCACACGTCGGGATCCCGATGGAAGTGGCGCCAAATGCCCGACACCATCTGACCCTTCTTGATGTAGTACTTGCCGCCGAGGACAGTCTCGCGAGTGGAAAACCTGGTGAGGAGGCTGACGGGGTGCTGTATACGCAAGGCCTCCTTCATGCAGGCGTCAAGGTACTTGAGCTCGCGGATCATGTCATATGTGAGGACGTCCTCGCCGACAACTTTGTCGACCTCCTCCTGCGCCTTGCGGAGGGTCTCGGGGTTCTTGCAAAGGAGGTACCAGATAAAGGAGAGGGTCGAACTGGTGGTTTCGTACCCACCTCCAAGGAGAGTCGGGATCTGATACATGACGTTCTCGACGCCCATCATCTCTCCTGACACCTTGTCGATGCCGTGGATCATAATGTTAAGGAGATCCTTGGCGTCCGGCTTGGGGTTGTCGATACGCTCCTGGATGATCTGGCGGCAAAGCTCCCGGATCTTGGTGATGTTTTCCTGCCTGTGCTGCTCGTCCTTGTAATAGTAAAGCGAATTCATCAGGTCGGGGCGGTTAGCGCGCCGCCCGGACTCCACGATGGCCTCCTTGAGCTGCTTCTGGAATGGGTGCGGATCTTCCGAGTAGAACTCGTTGAACCGGTAGCCGTAGGCGCAGAGGCCAATGGTATCGAATGTTAGGCGCGACATGTCTTCAATTACCTCGATCTCATGGGTGGGACCGAATCGATCCCACTTCAAGACGAGCTGAGCCGCGAGATCTTGCCTGTGCTCCCGTAGCGGATATGTCAGTCATCCGATTCTCATGGCCTCGGGCTGTATTTTAAGAAGCTGCTCTGTACCTACATATCATCAAACATTCCACGCAACCCAACAGGCCCTGTTGGTAATAAGTCTGTGGTTAGCAAAACGTCTCTACTGCATTTGGCGCTTATCTGTCCTCTGACTGACTGCATCGTGATATGGTCAAGGTTCAGTGCGGGAACGCATGTTTTCTACATACCTAACGCGGGCCGGAGTAATCTATGAGCCTTTCCCCAAGCAGGATCTGTCGACTCGACCGAGAACAGACCATCACCAAAGACGGCTCTCATTTCTTGGTGGAGCCGGTGAGTGAACTTGGTGAACCGCGTGTCGTCGGCCATCTCGTCGACAAGGTCGCGGCTGCCCACAAACACTCTGGGATATGTCATGCCCAAATCGAGCTGGAAGATGGGCCCGTACTCGTCCATGAATTTCCAGTAGGACTGTACTGGGAGGACGCGATCCAAATCCGCCAAGTGGCCCATGACCCCGAAGAAGTTCTTGTACGGCGGCTTCGGGATCGGAAGCAACTTGGAGTGATCAATGACTTCTTCTCTCACGTTGGGCCGGATGTCCTCCGGAGTGACCTGGGTAGGGACGGGGCACCCGTGGCCATTGGATTTGGCCTCTCCATTTGTGACAACCTTGGCCGCATGGGCTGGACAAGCTGCAGCATCTGCGGAGGGCATCGCGCTTTGTTCTCTGGGGCAGCTCTTTGATTTCGGTTGCGTTCACCTTCAGTTTCACCTCCGTTTTGTGGTGTCCTGGTGGCTAGACGTTTCTATTGAGGGGAATGAGAGAGGTGAAACAAAAACTTAAACACGCGATCACATTAGGTAGGGGAAATGGAACTCTGTGTGAGGACATGGCAGCGCGGTGCTGGCGGCGGAGGGTGATGGTGATCGTGTTGTATAGGTCTCTGTGTAGTATGTAATATGAGACGTAGGCAGGTATAGGGTGAATTCAGCAATTCGTTTTTTGCATAAAGCAAGGTATGGTCGGGATGTATTTGCGCAAGACGGAGACAGAAAGTGGTGCCATCATTGATGACAGATTCGGGTTTCTGATAGACCAAAGCTCTCCCTCTGGTCGGCAGCAAACCATTCGTGTGTGAACCGGCGAGCGGAATTCTAGGGTTTCACCGTGAGTGGGTGGTGCGGCTGTGCCGCGCCGATGTTCCATTCGGGGGATTTTGTTTCGCTTCGTTGATCCGCGCATTACTGCATTACTGCAACCCTCAAAATCGGTGCTTCATTACGTAAGACAACCCCGACTCCGCCGATTCTCCCCGCTCCGTCCCGCTATCGGGGCCATGTAACTTGGCCGGTGCAGACGGAGATGGTTGGCTGGTGCTATCTTGTCTTATCTTACTGGCCCGGAATAACATGCCTAGCTGTACGCCTGCCCATAGGATGAAGTCTAGATGGAGCACGAGACAAGGCTCGGCTAGAACTAAACTGGTGAAGGTGTCGGCGTTATCATGAGTAACCGTCGCCTCTCTCAAGCCCCCAACTCCCGGAAACCCGCTCCCACTGTGTAATATCTACAACCTCTCTTCCTCTCCTATACCAGGCGGCCCAACATCAACTTGTTCAAGCACCCCTAGATCGAGCGACCTGTCCAACAAACGTAATGTCGTCGCTACTCCCCAAAACCCAAAAGGCCATCGTGGCTCTAGGACCTGGTGAGCTGGGCATCAAAAACGATGTGCCAGTCCCCCGTCTTGCCCCCGACATGGCGATCGTCAAGACGGCGGCGGTGGCCATTAACCCAGCCGACGCCAAGATGCTCGATTACAGCGCCGCCGCTGGTGCCATCATCGGCTACGACTACGCCGGCACTGTGGTTGCCCTCGGTGAGGAGGCTCTGAAATCTGGCAGGCTGGCCGTGGGCGATCGCGTCGCGGGGCTGGTGCACGGCATGAACAAGCTCATCCCAGACGTGGGCGCGTTCTCCGAGTATGTAGGGGCCTGCGCGGACCTCTTGCTCAAGATCCCCGACCACATGAGCTTTGAAGAGGGCGCCAGTTTTGGCACCGGAGTTGCGACTGCAGCTCTCAGTCTATTCCACGAGCTTGGTGTGCCCGCGACTCTAGATCAGCTCCGTGACGGTTGTCCCGCCAGCGACGAGGATAGGGAGAGCCGCGAGTTCGTTCTCGTATCTGGCGGAGCCACGGCCACTGGCACCCGTGCCATCCAATTACTCAAGCTGTATGATATTCTTTTTTCGTTTCTTGCTTTTTACCTAGATACAAATGCGAACGGCTGACTGACGATCACGTCTAGTGCCGGCCTACGCCCCATCGCCACCTGCTCTCCCGCCAACTTCGATCTCGTCTACCGCTTCGGCGCCGAAAAGGTCTTCGACTACCACAACCCGACATGCGCCGCTGACATCAAGGGATACACAAACGGCGAGCTAGCCTTCACTTTCGATTGCGTATCCCAAGCTGACACGACGAAGCTCTGCTACGCCGCCATGGGCCGCGCCGGTGGCCGCTACGTTTCCCTTGAGCCCTTCCGTGACACCATCGCTCAGACACGCTCTCTGACGATCGAGCCCTCCTGGGTCATGGTTCTGACCATCTTCGGCAGAAAGGTTGCGCTGGAAGGCGAGTATGGCCGTGAGGAGCGCCCCGAAGATCGCGTCTTCGGTGCTCGGGCCTTTGCTGCAGTCCAAGACCTGCTGGACCGTGGCCTCATCGACACGCACCCTGTCAAGGTCTCTCCTGGTGGCTGGGACGGCGTCGTGGGTGGGGTCAATATAATCAGGAGCCAGGCTATGTCCGGCCAGAAGTTGGTCTTCCCGGTTGCCTAGAGGTCTTCTTTAATTTGACTTTGTTTTGTTCCCTGAGGTTTTTTCTTTTTTTGGGGGCGAGGTATAAACGTCCGCGGTTGCTCCTTGGTCTCCGACTTACATCGACGGCGCTGGAGGAGGAGTTTGTTATAACATGACCAATTTAAACTATTTTAACTACCCCAGAATACAGCAGTGCCGGCTCTGATGAAAACTCTCGAAGAAAATGAAGTGAGGCTGCATTGCGAAGGAAAGCGGCGAAGGTGAACTAACGAAGATAATTCTCGCCTATATAAGCTGTCGATTGTACCATGCATCTAGTTTGTCTTCCGAGACTCTTCAGCAGTCGATTTAGGTACGACGACGCCCATGCACTTGAATATGCACTCCTTCCTTGTTTCACACCGCTGGACAACCCTAACCCTAGCTGCAGGTCTTAGATTCTGAAAATCAGTGTAAGAATACTATTACTAGTTTAATTTGTATGGATGATCACGCAGATATTAACTATGAGCTACAATCTATCACGGAATACTTCTTATTATTCCCCAAATTGTCTGGGACAAAGCATCTTGCGCGGAGGACAGGTAAACCCATACACTCTACGAGCCGGCTGCGTGTAGCAGCATTGACATGCTGGAAGATTCAGCCTGCCGCACCGAAAATGAGCGACATACTACTTCGTAGTGCGAGTCCGGAATTGGGGCCAAATCCGTTATTAGGGCACGGCCTCGGCACATCAAGGGTGGTCTGAGACGATGCTGTTGTGTAACCAGCCTGGCCTAAGGTATCGACCCCCGCCCAATGACCCCTCAATCGCAGCCATCAAGCTAGTTCCTTTGCCACTTTTGGGTCCCTAACTGTCCTTACCCGAATCCTATGTGTCCCTTTTGATAGGTACTGACTGAAAATGCCCAACGATGCAGACACCGCGCCTCCTCCTGCTCGTCCGCAAAAGGTGAAATGCGATTGTGGCCGACGCTTTAAATCTAACGAAGCCCTCCAACAGCATCGAAACGACTCGCCGAACCACCCTGAGCCACACAACGGCTCGCCGGACCGCCGGGGCCAAGCCAACAACGCCCTGGTATACGGTGCCCCTGCGGAAAACGTGTCCGGGACGAGCACAGCTTGAACCAGCATCGGCTCACTTCACTGACGCACAAAAATTTTGAGCAGTCCCGCGCTTCATCTGGTCAAGGCGAGGAAGAGGCGCCTGAGTTGGTCCTATCGCCCGATTATGGCTCCGTATGCCCTCCCTTCCAGGCGTCTAAAGTGAGAGATTATGCTGATAGAACGTAATAGGATAGAACCTTTCTCCCAAGCTCGGGCGTTCCGTTGTATCGAAAGCCCCCCATCCAATTCGTGCCGGCAGCTCCCGCCGAAGGAGGGCAAGCTGGCAAGACCGAAGCCAAAAAGAAACGCAAGAAGAGCCATGGAGGCAACTACGGAGGATCATATGGAGGTAGCTACGGGGGATCACGTAGTGGGGTGTGGTCGGCTTCTAGTACGTGGTACCCGGACGTCGGTGACAACCACGGTCTCTGGGACAAGGGCTGCGGCTGGTGCGGGCATTGCGCGGATGAGATCGACTTCTAAGCTCTACGCTATGATGCCGAAGCCACATGTCCGGGTAAAAACCAGGACACGCGGGTGGGAGAAGGGCGGCGTGAACACGGCTAGGATGAAAATGATTACTGGAAGCACAAGGGTTATTTCGTCACTAGCGTGAGATTGGATTCGCCTAAGCTGAGTAGTATACGGAGTGAGCGGCTATGCCTAGCCCGTGGATGCTACCCCTCAGATCCCGAGACAACAGGGATACCTTCTGCATTTCTCGAAAAATTCATCAACCTCATCCAGTGCCCTGCTCCTCTAAACTGGCTCATGACCAGATGGGGAAGATAGCGACACTCGAGAGGTGTTTCTTCTTCTAACAATCTCTCCTTAACTCGCACTATTTTATCAAGATGATAAAGATTACTCCCTTCCAGACACACGAAATGTATTGACAGACTAGTACGGCCTTGGCCACTACACCATAACCTCAAAAGAAATAAGAAACAAAACTGGACTGGGTGGTAAATGGTTAATACCCAATTCCCTCAAAAAGCCTCTGCAAGTCTTCGCCGGATTGGTTGACCAACCGGCAACGACTCCAAGGGCGCAAGGAGGGCATTCCCGATGGAATGGGAAAGCTTGCTGGGATGGCGGCTGGGACTTCTAAGACGCCAGGCACACTAAATAACAGAGAAGGATTATCTTTGTGACGGAAACGAGGACATTTGCCCGAGGTGGAGGCTCGGTCCGTTCGGTAGCTAGATTGTGGGGGTGGTCAACATTGACTGGGAGAGGCGCCAACTCCTCTATGTAGCCGTTCCTTTGGATAACTCCTATGGTCGTCAGCTCTGTTGAATGGGTGTCCATGAGACGCTGCACCGTCTGTCCCGGCCACCACTACCAGTATGCCAGTCTCCCATGGCAAATAGGTGACTGACTGGAGGATTAGTCTCCCTGTGCGGTAGTACTACGGATCTTTTCCTAACCCCGGCCTCGCGACCAATGCTGTCCAGTTGGTCCGCATTGCGTGAAAGTCGATTTCGGGGGCGCGGCGGATCTATGGGTCGAACAATGGGCTGAATAGCGATGACATAGTATTTGCGGGTAATTCGACACTCGGAAACTCTTTCTGTTGATCCACCTTCGGGAGATCTTGGAAGTCATGCTAAGTCTGGAGCGGCTGCTTCTGTGGCCACCGACCTAGGCCACCTAATTTTGCTGCCCGGGAAGCTCGACCACTATCTGTCGACTTAACGTTCCTCACTGCATGCAGCTTCCTCAGCTTTCACCCCAAAGCCAAGGGCAAATCTGCAGCTTACTCTCATGATCCAGTGCCGAAACCCGCTTGGCAGTGGGGCCGGCTGACGCGTCTAAACCAGTCTCTGCCGATCAGTAATATTTAAATATTTTAAATATTCACCTTCTAGGGCTGAAGTAATTTAAAGATATCTCCGAATGAATCGATTCACTCTTTTCTTCCCGCGGTTGGAGCCACCGACTCATTTATTACCATGGGGGGCTTTCAGTTTGTGCGGCGCGCTCCTACGGGAGGACCGGAACCGATGCGGTTGGGCACGTACAATGACAAGTATGTCATCGTCTACGATTTTGAAGACGCCGGTATGTAGAATTTAAATAGGGGACTGCCTAGGTGAGCTCAGATCTGACTTTGCAAAGACACGGATACCGCCGCGAAGGAGATCACCACCCTTATCCATGACCTCGAGAGTGTCGGGCTCCATACGGAAGTGCGACCCGGCTATGACGAAACGTTGCTAGTTTTCGCCAAAGCCCCCCGGGTGCTTCTACAAGCCATGGTCTACAATTCCCGGTTCGTTAAACTTCGCACAACGCCTGCCCATTCCTAAAAACTTACCTGTAACAGGATAAAGGACTGGCTTTACGGAATCATTCAGACACATCCAGGCGAGAGCAAAGAGGCCATGAGCCGCGATGGCTTCGAAGCAGAGGACATACTCTCCATGTACCACCTCGTCAACTGGCCCAAGCCGCTCGGAGGTGCCGGGGTTACGCCCGGTTGGGGCCAGTGGGAGAGAGTCAGAGCTATTCTCCCAATGCATAACGAGGCGACGAATTCGAGCCTCATGAAGCACTTGAGCAGGCGTCTGGTGCTCACGAACGAAGACCTAGACCAGATTCGCAACCTGTTCGGTACAAAAGTCGCCTTCTACTTTGCCTTCATCGAGGCGTACGTGGTCTTCTTAACCTTCCCGGCAGTGACTGGCTTGATTGCGTGGAGGTGGCTGCCCGGTTATTCCGTCATTTACGGCATCGTGACGTGCGTGTGGTGCACAGTATTTCTGGAGTACTGGAAGCTTCAGGAGATTGATCTTAGTATTCGGTGGAAAGTGAGGGGTGTGGGCTCCGTCAAGATCACTCGGCCACAGTTTAGGTGGGAAAAGATTCTCGTGGACGAGGCGGGTCAGACGAGGCACTATTGCCCCAAATGGAAGCAGGTCTCTCGTCAGTTGTTGCAGGTCCCTTGCATTCTCCTCGCCGTTACGATTCTCAGCATCTTGATGCTTGCCGTGTTTGCTGCCGAGACGCTTGTGTTGGAGAGTTACGGCGGACCATTTAAAAACTTCATGGTGCGCGTCCTGTCTCTGCGTTTTTGGGATCACGATTGTAGGCGAAGGCTAATCTGCATATAGGAATACGTTCCCACTATCATATTCGCCGTCATCCTACCCTACGTAAACGACTGCCTCGAAAATGTCGCCACCGCGCTCGCCGATTTCGAGAACCATCGAACCGCTGATAACTACGACATGTCACGCACACAAAAGACGTTTATCTTCCAAAGCATCACCAACTACCTCCCAATCCTCATCACCTCCTTCATCTACGTCCCGTTCGGGAAGGACATCGTCCCGAAGCTGGAGGGGATGACGTGGACCGTGTTCGGCAAATTTGGGCAAAAGTATCTCACCGTGAACCGGTCGTTCACCGTGGATCCGGACAGGTTGCGGACCGAGGTCATGGCCTTGACGGTCACCGGCCAAATTTTCGCCTTCTTTGAAGAGAATGTCTTTCCCGTGGTGAAGCGTAAGGCCCAACGGTGGTATCACGGCTACCGCAACAAGCCCATCCGCAATGCCACCGCTTCCGCTTTGGTCTTGCACGACGACCCGGAAGAGGTCGAGTTCCTCAAGAGCGCGCGCAACCAAGCCACACTCGAGATTTACAACGTACAGGACGACATTGCCGAAATCGCTCTTCAGTTCGGGTATCTCGCACTCTTCTCACCCGTATGGCCGCTTCTGCCGATCGGTTTCCTCATAAATAACGTCCTTGAGCTGCGCACGGATTTCTTCAAGATTATCAACGAGCAGCGGCGGCCTGCCCCTGTGCGGACAGATGGCATCGGGCCGTGGATCAACTCGCTTGAGTTCCTGACGTGGATGGGAAGTATTTCGACTGGGGCCATCGTGCACTTGTACGGGGGGTCTGGAGTGGTGGCCGGAGGTGCGTGGTGGGCGATGCCCATTACCATCTTCGTGAGCGAGCACGTCTTCATGGGCTTGCGCTCGGCGGCGAGGTATACCCTTCACCGCATCGGGTCTGAGCAGATCCGGAAGGAGCGGAAGCAGCAGTATATTACTCGAGTGAAGTACTTGGATGAGATTAAAGAGAAGAGCAAGGCGACGCTGAGTGCAACGCCCGCAGAGAAGCAGCGGAGGAAGTCTGTGAGGGCGATGGATCGGGATACGTTCTTTACCAAGCAGGTTGAGGAGGGTGTTAGCGCTAGCGTTGGGATTGAACTGATACAAGCGATCAAGGGGAAGAGGGACCACGGCTCGAAGGACCGACCACTTAAGACAGATTAGGCCTTTGAAGCGATGGCGGGAGTTAGGTCGGTATCATTATGACTGGGTCAGGGTGAGGGAAACTGGAATTGGGAAGAAAGTGTACTACCAAATATAGAGACAGTCTTTATTGCTAACTACTTTTGTCCTATCAAGTAAGGACTCTCTTGTGCTATCAAATATAAGTGGCCTACGACAGTCCATTTCCACTATAGCATCAACCTAGTTCGGTACAGGCAGCACGATCGGTACACGAGGCAAAGGCCGGACTGCCTGGTTGGCGGTAGTGATCTTAGCATCCTTGTTCTTCAACCGCTTGCTCGAGTTCTCATCCCTCGAGTTGCGCACCGCCTCGGCGCCGCGCTCAAGCATCTCGGCGTTGTACTCGGTGACAGCAGCCTTGATCGCGTCGAGATCCCTTCCATCGACGCCTGCCAGAAGCTGGGACAGATTCATTGAGTCAATGAAGGTGTGATACCCGCCCTCTCCACGGAAAGGTGTCATGGCGTGCGCAGAATCACCCAAAAGGATTACGCGACCGGCTGGCAAGCTCTCAAGCTCGAGGTCACGCCAGATGTGCATCTCGGGCTTGATACCGCTGGCGGGAGTCAGCTCGAACAACTCACGGAACTGAGGCGGCATGTCCGCCGTGGCCTTGAGGACGTAGTCCAGCTTCTCTTGCTGGGAGGCGTTGCGGAGCCAGTGATCCGCCTGCTCGATCGTGAGGTCGGGCTGCATGAACATCCAGTAGTGGCGGCCGGAGCGACCACCGGGGAGGACTTCGTGCAGGCCGTTGAAATGGGCGAAGCCCTGGGCGGGGTTGATGAAGACGTAGGCACTGTGACCTAATGCGAGCTGACGCTGGAACGCTTCCTCTGCCAGGGTCACTTCACCGACAATGGCAGCGAGAGGGACTATCTTGAGGAGCTCGTCTGCAGGGCGTTGGAGTAGCTGCTCTCGGACTTGGATTTTGAAAGTTAGATTTTGAGCGAGTACTCGCAAAAGAGACGAACAAGAAGGGGATAAGAAGTAGATGCGAGGTCGACAATGAATGGAAGTCCGGCCGTCTTTGTTTACTTACCAACGCTGTTGATGCCATCCGCGCCAACGAGAATGTCTCCCTTGGCACTCGTGCCATCCTCAAAGAAGACAGCGACGCCCTCGTCATCGTGTTCGATTCGCTGGACGCGCTTGTTCCATTCGATGGGAATGTTGGTGGATAGCCAGTCCCGGAGGCGGTGACGCTCAGAACGAATGATTGGCGCCTCAGGGGTGTCCTATTCCCGGAGCTCAGCAACGGGCCTAAGTTGGTGCGAAGGGGGTTCCTCCGTTTTTTTCTTCTTCCAACCGGCATTTTTTTGTCTCTCAATATATAAAACATTATGCACTGACCTCAACACCCAAACGAATATCGCGACCGGGGAAGTACAAAGCCATCTGAGCAGGGAGGTTCAGAGGCTGGAGATGGTCCGTCGCATCCTTTAGTTTCGGCAGGTCGTCTGGAAACGAAGCCTGGAGCTTATCAACGATGCTATAGGCGTGGCCTCGACATCATTAGACTTGAACAGTGAAATCAATGGACAGATCATAGAGATTATGTTCATACGTGTGGATGCCGATGGCCCATCCTTGGAAGCGCGAGTCAGGGGAGGCATCGCGCTCGAAGACTTGAAAAGAGATGCCCTGCTTGCGAAGGCATTGGGCTAGGCTGAGACCGCCCACGCCTCCTCCAACAATGAGCACATGCATATTGTATAGGTATGCGAATGGATAAGGACTGCACAATAATAAAGCAAGGTCTATGCGTGAACTGGGATTGTGCGCGAGAAAGTAGACACTAATATTCCGTAGACCCGAAACACTGAGTAGAGCTGACCCAGCGATACTACTTTATACCAGGCTTGCCGCTTTTCCGACAGTGTCCATTCCGCATTCCTAATTGCCTACATCCTGTTCTCATCAGACCCTATTTTACGTGTACATTCTCATTTAATGCGCCGAAAGAGGCTGGGTTGCTTTCGTCTCCACTTCGGAGGTGGTAGCACTGCGTTGCAGTCGTTTTCCCGTGTCATCCTTCGGCGCCTTTACCCTTCTGCTTATATGCATATGCAGGATTAAGATCACCCTCAGCCGTTCCTGGGTTCGGTGGGGCCTCCGGAGAGAAGACGTGACAGGACCGAAAGCCTGGACTCAGGTCCTTGGATCATTCGACTTTTTCGGTGATACCGAGCTCCTTCTGCATTCCAGCTTGCTTAACGCCTATCACCCACGTGCGGCTGAGGTGCCGCTGTGCCGTTCTCTCTGCTCGAGTCATCCCTTCAATATTCCCCCGCAGAATGGTCCGCCCAATGCAAGGAGAAACCTTTCAATTGGGATATCGTCCGCCTTTTATAACTCACTCTGGATGTTTGGAACTTTGGATTACCAGCCAAGCCTCCGACAACTGTCCTCGGTCAAACGATCAACTTCCCCTTAGCACTCCCACCATTTCACGGTATCATCAGACCCACTATCGGACACAAAGCAAAGTAAAGCAGAAATCATGTATCGGTCCTGCCTAAATCCCTCGCAGATGCTGCATATCCTCTTCTCCCTCCTTGCGGTGGCAAGTACAGGTGCCTTGGCTCATTCGCGGAATCCCTCCATCTGTGAACTTGTCGATGCCCAATTGCCTGGTCGTGTGTCCTATCCGGGCACCACCGGCTACAACAATTCACAGAAGGCCTACTTTGCCGGCCAAGAGAGAGATCTGAGCCCCGGATGCGTCTTCAGGCCCACCAACACGGATGATGTCTCACGGTTCGTCAAGCTGGTGGGTTCTGAACGACAGTCTGGCAGGTCTCCTCGCGGTGATCGCTCTTCATCCCCCAAGTTCGCTGTCCGAGCTGGAGGGCACAGTCTCTGGGCTGGAGCGGCAAACATGAATGGCGGCGTCACCGTCGATCTGCGTTCCCTCAACTCGGTGGTCGTCAGCGATGACGGGGCCGTTGTGAAAATTGGCGGCGGCGCCGTTTACAGCAGTGATGTCTTCCCCGAAGTGGTCAAGCATAACGTCACTGTCATGGGAGGCCGGATCCCAGGCATTGGGGTCGGAGGCTTCACCACTGCAGGTGAGTTGGGACATTTTCGCAAACACATGCACACAAACTCTCTCGCTCTCTCACATTACTTACGAGATTTGTCTCACATAGGTGGTATGACGTTCCTATCCCGGAGAAACGGCTGGACCTGCGATAACGTCTACGGCTACGAAGTGGTTCTTGCCAGCGGCGAAGTCGTCTATGCCACAGCCAGCTCTCACCGAGATCTCTGGCTCGCCCTCAAAGGCGGATCGAGCAATTTCGGCATTGTGACGCGCTTCGACGTCGCCGCATTCCCCCAGGACCTGATGTGGGGAGGTGTCATCCTGTTCAACTACTCACAGAGTGTTCTGGAAGGCCACGCCGAGGCCTTTAGCAACTACATGCGGACCGAGAACTTTGACGATCTAGCCATGATGTCTATCATCTTCGGCTTCACCAATGCCGGCGGGTCGCCGACGTTTTCCGTCTCGGACGCCATCTTCTACAGCGACGGCGTGGAATATCCCCCTGTTTACGAGAACTTTACTTCGATGCCGGGTATTCTACCCTTCAACACCTTGTCGCTCAATAACGTGGCAGATCTGGTGAACGGGTTCGGCGCGGTGCTTCCGCAGAGTGTTGACCGGTAAGAAACTCGACATCCATGATTCTTTTCAATTCTTTAAGTTTCAGATCCTCAATGCTTCAATTACAGCGGCGCTCATCCAGGCTAACATGATCACGCGACCACAGCATCTACGAGCTCGTCTACACCTTTAAAACTTCCGACGCGAACCTCTACAAGCAGCTGTTCCGGGCGTGGGAGAAGTGGACAGACACAATTGCCGATATCCAGGGTGTCAGCGTGCAGTATCTGATCCAGCCGCTCCCCGTCACCAACGGCACCAACTCCTTGGGGCTGACGCCTAATGCAAAGGACGGTGTGACAGTCTGCATAACGGCAACCTACCCGAACGCGGCCGATGATAAGGCGGTGGAGAAGCGCGTCAAGGCGTTCCTGGAAGGGCAGGTCAAGATCCTCCGCAAGAAAGATTTGTTCATACCGTTCCAGTATCTCGGGTACGCCGATAAGTCACAGGATCCGATTGGCAGTTACGGGAGGGCGATCAAAAAGCAGCTGCAGGCCGTGAGCAAGAAGTACGACCCCAATGGTTTATTCCAAGATGGTATCTCTGGCTCGTTCAAGGTCTTTGCGTAAACGTCCCCTCCGGGTAGGGATATCTGTCTCCTCATCTTAACTCTTCTCCTTTTGCCTCTTTTTCTCAATCAAATAAAACGGGCTACGACATTTTTTTTTCTTCCCTTCTTTCCGTAGGTTTTAGATCTTACTCGTATTTTTAAGTGCCCTCTTGCTGCCGAGGCATTAATATTACTATAAAACGTCAGCTCTTTATTATCCTATTATCAGCTGCTCCATGATCTCACCCCAATCTGCAAACACGCATTTTCCTTAAATTTCATCCCGCCACTGCCCAGTCCAGCTCCCAACAGCTAAACTCGTAAGATCTTCCCTCCTTCTCCTTCATCTTGCATGTGGCCCCCCACCTACGTAGACATGTTGACCAGGTACGCGGCCTAGCGGAGTTTGAGTGTTTGAGGCACTTCGTAGGGTGCACTTTTAGGGTAGGAATGCAGGACAAACAGCCTTCAGCACGGACTGGTCAAGGGTCTACCTGGCAAGGATGGTGCGGGACGGGCGTTTGGCAGCAAAGTGGGTGAGCCACTAGGAACTTTCGTCCACACACATGGGGTGTGTGGGAGGTCACCAGCGCAGCTTCGGTTGTCTACCAAGGTTACACCACCGGAGCCTGGAGCCTGGCCAGTGATAACGCTACTCGTACACGTAGGCTCTAATACGAATGAAATAAGGTACATCTCGTCATCTTCTAGGGTTAAATATGCCAAGGCGGGAGGATTGAGCGCCACCCTCCTTTATTGGTGCAGAGGCATCGGCTTTCGGTGCATTGCTATAACGCCCAACGCCACCAGATGCGCCACCGGATAGACTAATGCTCCCCGGGCGCCGCCCAAAAAACGCCGAATCACTACTTTATCGAGGGCTCTGCTGCTCTCCTGCTCTCTCATTTGACGATTTGCGATTGATTGCTTGAATCTCACTCCTGCCCCACCGGCTTCTGTTTTCTTTTCCCATCTTGCCTACCGATCTATCTGTCCTTCCACCTATCTGCCGACGAGCCCAAGCAACGCGCTATTTACCCCTTCTTCTTCGACAAAAACACCTCGTGAGCCTGCTTTTCTTCTTTCTCAGTCGGCTTCAATCCCCTCTCCAACCCCCCTTTTTATTTGCTTCCCGGTTCGGTCCGAACTCCTCGCGCAATCCGAGCAAAGAGAGGTGCAGAGCTCCAAGACACCGTACGGACACGAAGCTCACAACGCCAAGTCGACCACTTGTCAGAATATCTTCCCAGTCTTTTTCATTCGGTTCAGAAAAATGGCAGCATTGGCCAGTCGCATCTGGTCGGCCTTCAACCCACCACAGGTGGAAAAGAAGAGCACAGCACTCAAGTTTGGAATTCTAGGAGCGGCGGGCGTTGCGTGAGTGCCTCCCCTGCCTCCATTTTCCCCCCCCCCCCCCCCCTCCTCGGGCCCGAAGGAAAACAGAGGGCACTAATCAAGCAAGCAGACCATTGACCCTCATCATCCCTGCCAAGTCGCATCCCGAAGTAATCGTGCAAGCTGTCGCTGCACGAGACCGAACTAAGGCTGAGGCTTTTGCCAAGTCCCACGGAATTCCCGAAGTCAAGGACTCCTACCAGGGTGAGTCGCCATGTCTCCTTTCAAGTTCCATTGCTTGGCCTGCATGAGATGGGTGCATTATGCGCACCGCAATCTCCTTCCACTTGGTTCCTTCATGTGGCATCCGCCCGCCCGAATACTGAAAGACCCAAAGGGGGAAAGGAACGAGAAACAATTGCTAACAATGGTACTCCCCATCCCACAGACATTCTTGACGACCCCAACATTGACTGCGTCCTCGTCCCCCTGCCGAATAGCTTCCACTTCGAGTGGGCCGCCCGCGCCATCCGCGCCGGCAAGCATGTTCTACTCGAGAAGCCCTCTGTTGCCAACTCGACCGAGGCCGAGTTGCTCTTCAACCTGCCTGAGCTGTCCAAGCCCGATGGGCCCGTGCTTCTCGAGGCCTTCCACAACCGCTTCTACCCCAGCTGGCAATACTTCCTCTCGTTCGTCAGTCCGAAGGACGTGGTCCATGCCAAGACGCACTCGTCGCTACCCTGGTGGACAACTGGGATAAATGACATCCACTACAACTACCCCCTTGCGGGTGGCACCATGATGTCCATGGGCACGTACAACTACGCGGCGCTCCGATTGGTTTTCGGCGCCACTCCCGAGGAGTGCGTGAGCTGCGATGCGGAGGCCTACACCGAGGGCGTCCACGACAAGGCCGACTATGCCTTCCAGGCCAAATTCCGCTTCCCCGGCGGGGGCATTGGAGAGGCGTCTAGTTCGCTGAGGACCGAGGCGCTACCGCGGACTTCATACATCACCGTCAAGCACAGGGAGGTTGTCGTCCCTGACGACGACGGGAAGCTCCAAGCTGCCAGTCAGAAGAAGCTGCGCACGCGTGAGGTCACTCTACACGGCCTCATCCACGGAGTCTTCTGGCACCGCATCGATGTCACGGACCAGTATGAGATCCGTGACAGTGACGGCAAGACTGTCAAGAAGTGGACCGAGAAGAACTCGCACAAGGCCTACACCTTCGCCGAGGCCGGCCCCGAGTTCGCCGACAAGGTGCCCGGTGAGACGTTCTGGATGTCGTACAGGCACCAGCTTGAGCAATTCGTCAACAGGATCAAGGGTCGCCCGACGGAGTACTGGATCACTGGCGAAGATTCTATTGAGCAGATGAAGATGATTGATATGGCCTATGTGAAGAGCGGGCTTGGCCCGAGGCCTACGAGCACTTATCGGTGAAGCTTGGGAGTTAGAAGCGAGTGGAGGGAGTAATTTGCAGGTTTCTGGTTTCTAGTCTCTAATCTCTGATTTTCTTCTGTATTTCCTTATTATTTAGAAGTAGTAAAACAAGCGGGAGTTTTACATAGCTGCCTCAACAGATTCTATTCTTCACTCGAATTTGTTCTATGGAGATGATCCCAACAATCTAGTTTACTGTAATTTTACTGTAATCAAGACACGCACAATCCATCATCTAATCTTGTCTGATATCTGAGACCCCGCGAGTTCATGACAGGAAGCGGAGCCCGCGACTGCAACGCGGTGGATCAGTTTCCTGTCTGGGACACACACCACAACCGTTCCGGGAACCGAGATCCACGCACTTGCATACTTCGTACATGTAGGGGGCCCAAATTGAATTAATTCATTTGTTTTTTCGTGTTCCCACCGTTGTAACCCCTCGCTGCAGAACGCGAGATACGGTCGTTTGAAGGGTCGCAGTAATATTATATGAGTACATGAAATCCTGAAGCGGCTCGCTTGCCAGAAATAGAAGGTCATCAATGAAAAAGCTGCAAGTGCGGGAGAATGGTAGCCCTGGCAAAGCACGTACTTGTCAATTGAGCTTAGACAATGCTCCCTTTATGGTTCCATGACAGCACGGCCTGTATGTATGCCCTGGGCTTACTACAGATACCATCAATTTGATGATAAGAGCCTCGGCTGCACTGTTGCATCCAGGCGAGAACAAAGATAACGTGCCTGTCTCTCAGGAATCAGGACTGAGAGGTCGTTGGATGCAGTGTGGCAGGGGCTCAAGCGTGTTTACATGCCGTGCAGCTACAGGGATGGGCTAGCTTCGGAGACTGAAGGTCACTACGGGCTAGTGTTTCGTCCCTCGACTCCCTAATCCCTATTCAGCTAGGCTATGCGACATAAACTACGAAGCTAGCAACTAGCCAGTTTACGATCCCGCCACGCCACTTGGCGGTAATAAGCCAATTGAAGCGGAAGAACTGCTAGCGTGTATACACTTTTCGTCTTGGCTGGTCTGCTCCATCCCACGGATCAACGGCGCAGCGGCCCCCAACAAACACAACGCCAACGCCCACCCCTGGCCTGGTGGCCTTGTGGCCTTGATTCTGGAACATGGGTGAATGTCGGGATGTCGGCTTCTAGTTTATTACCGCACTAGGTACCCGCGCTTTGGGGTTGAAGATATTCTATGCGAGCGAGACCCTGATGGGCGTGATGCATGGAATGGTGGATGGGTGGATATGTTCGGTGAAGAGAAAGGAGACGAAACTCTCTTGGCAGGGCGGGGTGGGTAGCATCAGGGTCAGATTCTTTTCATTCCATCTTAACTGCAAGTATGACCTCAGCAGTAGTGGTGGGAAAGTAAGAAGTCAGAAGCTGAGAGAGTTCAATAAGCCTTGGTAGTAGTATTTTTGGTTGCGACGGGCCAGTTTGGTAGGCGAAGAAACGACGAATGAGACTCTACTAAGAAAAGTATCTGGAGCTGAATTGATTAATCCTACGTCAGGAGGAGCCCCATCCAAACTTCTAGATTGTAAGCGCCCGCAGTGGTCCTTGACTGCGCCAGGAGAAGTGACAGAGTGGCAGAGTGGCAGAGTGGCAGAGGGACGAATGCCTTGCTTCATATGACTTGCGGCGAAGAATTCCGCCTACGACAGGTCAAACTGCAAGTGTCCCCGTCGATGCTACCTCCCGGTTAAGTGGCAGAGTCCAGTTTCTCCATCATAATCTTCATCGTTCCGCGTTCCTTTCTGCCCCTCCCCACACCCACCATCCAATCCCCAAACATTCGACTCATGGAGACACAACCTTCTTCTGGGCTTCACACCATCACTTCTTGAAGAAAAAAGTGCTGCACACATAGCCAAAATGTCGCAGAATTTGGGTTCCGAGACAACGACGGCCGCCACCACCACCACAATGCGGCAGTCGTGTGATCGGTGCCACGGCCAGAAGCTGCGATGTGCGCGGTCGGAATCGAACACCACCGGAGCATGCAATCGATGTCTTCGGCAAGGAGCCCAGTGTGTATACAGCTTCAGTTTGCCAAAAGGCCGTCCCAGCAGATATCGAACAACAGAAGCCGCCGCTACCTCAATTATCTCCATCCCCTCCTCACTATCCGACAACGAAGACAACAGATCCAATAACAACAATGGTGGTGGAAATACCAATGGCAGCAATAACGGCAACAGCAGCAACAATGGTAATATCAGCAATAATAACGGAGGCAGTAGCAGGCATAGACAAAATAGCTCGCTTGAATCGCGCCAATGGCCTCTTACCGGCTCAGACAATGCTCTGGCAACTCCGCATGGCGATGTCCCCGTCGGTAGTGCTGGTATCGGCGCCAATGGGGGCACCGCTATCAACAACACCACCACCAACAACAACAGCACCACCACCACCCCGCCCACCACAGCTCCCACGGCCCCCATGGATCCGTACAGAAACTTCACGACGTCTACCGATCCTACCACCGAATGGCCCTGGCTAAATCTCGTGAGCTGGGGCGAGATGCCGGGGCACAGAAGTGAACGGCACGACACCAACATGTATCCTCTGCTGGATCCACAGACCCATTCCGGCGCGGCCGCAGCGTCCAACACTGTCTCCTCCTCCCTACTGAGCTGGGACCTTACCACGGAACCTTCTAGTAGTGAGAGCGAGAGCGACATTTTCACAAGTTGTCGTAGTAGTGGTAGCATTGGGAGCAGCTTGAGTAGTTTGAGTAGTTTGAGCAGTTTCGGCCCCGAACTTATTAGGACACCTACCCCCGACACCAGAACACCATCAGCCAGCATTGCGCAGTTATCTCAGCTGAGCACGCGCCTTCACCCCCTGCTTAGCTCGAGCTGTCTCTTGGCCGAGGCAACAGCGCCTCAGTCATCACCAGGGGATAAGTCCGGCCTAATGCTCAACGATACGGCCTTTAAGCCCGTCGCCGCATGGCTGGCCCACGTCTCGTCCGATATGCTATTCTCCGACAGTCAAAATCACCCGGCTCCTGTCGAGGCGCCCAGGCTCGGGGACGTGATTCACAACGCCTTTGCCGCCTCCCACCAGCTGCTGGAGATCCTGCGCTGCCTGCGCGTCGACTTGGCTGCCCAGGGCGGCGGGAAGGGGCTGAACCAGTATTCCAGCATCGTCGTGGGCCATCTCGTCATGGCCTGCCACGGTTTGCTTCTCAGCATCTACGTCATCGTCTTGATCGCCCTTCAACTTGACGCCGACCTCTTGCTCCGCGCAACGAACGACACCGATTCCTCCGGCTTCGGTTTCGGCTCCTCGGCGGCCTCCCCTCTAGCCGACATCCGGATGGTATCCGTCGTGCACTTATGCTCGTACCTAGTTGAACGCCAAAGTGAGGCCGTCAAACAATGCCTGACGCCGTTGAGCAACTCCTCACCTGCGAGATCATCGCACCAGCAAGACCCGAGGGAGCCGCTGTCGCCAGGGGGACTTCTGGGGAGCGCAGCCCCGGGCCTTCCGTTTTCAATGAATTGCGGCCAGAATATGATGAGCGATCTGGAAATGGAGGTCCACCAAAGATTATCACGACTTCGAATGGTACTACGTATATGAAATTTGGGTTTTTAGAGATTGGGATCGGGTGGCATTACTTATTTCTTGGGTTGCACGGAGTTTCTTATTCTTTTCGGGTCACACATACGATTTTTTTCTTCTTCCTCGGTTCGGCTGATGTCCTTTACTTCACATCCCTTCTTTCTCCTCATCCTCGTTTAAATTTCCTTTTTCTTCTTACATCTTACATGCGCTTTGTTTTGTTATGCGCGGGGAAAACTGGGGTTTGCCAACGAACTGAGCTGCATTTTCCCCGGTTTAGGTATAGATTAATGAGTTTGGTGGCACGGCATGCTCAGAAAAGGGCCTTCGAGACGTGTCGTTGTCCTCGTCTTATTCCGTTTGCAGCCAATTTACATGATTTCCTGCTTCTTTTGCATTACAACGGACCGATTCGTCGGTCTTGGCATAATTTTCTCACGGAACTTTGGGTAGACATTAGAACTAGACAAAGCCATGGACTATCGCAAGACTCCCAAGACTGGGAATATCGGAATCTAGATTCTAGACACGAAGTTGCCTCGGCACAGAGACGCGCATATTAGAGCCACGCCTACCCGTGGCCCCATGAGCCTAAGCCCCGATCCTTCGGCGATTAATGAGTCAGCCACCCTTTATCGATCTGTCCGGTTCGGAGGTGGGGGTTGGTTGCCGTTCCCCTGCATCTTCGGTGCAGATACGGCGTTCGGCGTGTTCGGCGGAGGTGTGGTTGGATTTCCTGCAAGTTCTTGCTGAGCTAGAGAGGAGCTCCTGATTCGCCAATTCGTTTTTTGTCCGGTGGCTGCGATGATAGACCCAGTTGTGAACATCGGCGGACGGCGTATCACGATGGGAATGAGGGCCGGAAAGTAGGACGGAAACGGCGAGTGAGTTGTGGTTGCAAGTGCTGAGCTCCGATTAGCTACGAAAGGGAGTGATACGGAGTTGCTTGGCGATGAGTTTCGAAAGTAAAGGAGTAGAGGCTACTACTGTCTATCTCGAAAAGAAAATAGGGGCTTGTTAGGACGAGATTCAGTTCCAGGACATAATTCATATACATACAAGCACACGCGCACACTCTTCTATGGAAGCTCTCGAGGAACAGCTCGATCAGAGAAACAGCTGAGCAATTCTACCAATGTCCTTTATGGGTTGAGTGAGCTTCTCCTAGACGAAACGTTTCAACACCTCCTCGTTATACATCTAGACGAAGCGTACATCCCCCTTTCCAAACCTATCTCAAGCTCTCTACGGTCTTCTACCCCTCATTCTTTCTTTAAGATGACAATGACACTTCTAAGACCTGAGCCTATCGCCATTGTCGGCAGTGGCTGCCGCTTCCCCGGCGGCTCCAGCTCCCCATCAAAACTGTGGAAGCTGCTCGAGAATCCCCGTGATGTGGGTTCCGAGATCCCTCCTGAGCGCTTCAACGCTACAGGATTTTTCCATCCTGACGGTACCCACCATGGTACCTCAAACGTCCGACACTCGTATCTCATGGAGGAGGACATCAAGGTCTTCGATGCACCCTTTTTCAACATCAGCCCTAACGAGGCTGACTCGATCGACCCGCAACAACGCCTCCTCCTCGAGACGGTCTACGAGGCCCTGGAGGCTGGTGGCCACACCCTGGATGCTCTCCGCGGCTCTGATACAGCCGTATACGTCGGCACTATGGGTGTCGATTACAACGATGCCCTCCTCCGGGATCTCAACACGATCCCGACCTATTTCGCCACCGGGACTAACCGCGCCATCATCTCCAACCGTGTGTCTTACTTTTTCGACTGGCACGGTCCCTCGATGACTATCGACACCGCCTGCTCGTCCAGTCTGATTGCCGTGCATCAAGGTGTCCGGGCGTTGCGATGCGGCGAGTCGCGAGTTGCTGTTGCATGCGGTACTCAGGTGATCCTCGGACCTGGTAAGTTCTTCCTCGCTTCGGGTTATTCAAGTTAAGGGTTGCGAGAGTGATATTTCGAGCCGCTGGCTAACTGAATCTCTCTACTCTATAGAGGCCTTCATCTTTGAGAGCAAGATGAAGATGCTTTCCCCTACCGGCCGTTCCCGCATGTGGGACTCCGAGGCCAACGGCTACGCCCGTGGTGAGGGTGTAGCGGCCGTCGTTTTGAAGAGGTTGAGCGACGCCATCGCCGATGGTGACCACATCGAATGTCTGATCCGCGAGACGGGCGCCAACCAGGACGGTTTCTCAAACGGTATCACGGTCCCTAATACCGAGGCCCAGGCGATGCTCATCCGCCAGACATACCAGCGAGCCGGCTTGGATCCTGAGAAGAATCCGTATGATCGCCCTCAGTTCTTCGAGGCCCATGGTACCGGAACCAAGGCCGGTGACCCCAAGGAGGCCGCTGCTATCCACCGTTGCTTCGGCACCTTTGCTGCCGACGGGATGGCCCCCCTGTATGTAGGATCCGTCAAGACCGTTATTGGTCACACTGAGGGCGCTGCTGGTATTGCCGGCCTCCTCAAGGCCTCCGGGATCATCCAGAAGGGCATCATCCCCCCGAACCTCCTTTTTAACAGCCTAAACCCTGCTATCGAGCCATTCTACAAGGGCCTCGAGGTTCCCACCAGCATCAAGCCCTGGCCCCAGCTGCCCGAGGGCGTCCCCCGTCGTGTCAGTGTTAACAGCTTCGGTTTCGGTGGCAGCAATGCCCATGCCATCGTAGAGGAGTACTGCCCTGCCGCTGAGAGCGATGTCGTTACTCCTCGTCCTTCTTTCACACCCTTTGTCTTCTCGGCTGTGTCCGAGGCCTCTTTGGTCGCCCAGCTCCAGGCTTACTCGGAGCACCTTGGCGAGAACCCCGAGATCAACCCAGTTGACCTCGCTTGGACACTTCAGTCACGTAGGAGCCAGCTCCCCTTCAAAGTGTCCTTCTCTGCTGGGACCATCGAGGAGCTCAAGGCCAAGATAGATGAGAAGCTCGCGCAGACTGGTGGTGGCACCACCGTTGGCACACGGTCTAACATCAAGGGCACGCCGCACATCCTTGGCGTCTTCACTGGCCAGGGTGCGCAGTGGCCCGCCATGGGTGCCGAGCTCATCCGCTCCTCCGAGTTTGTTCGCAAGCGGGTCCAAGAACTCGACCAGTTTTTGACCACGCTGCCGGAAGGGGACCGCCCAGAGTGGAACCTGGAGCAGGAGATGATGGCCGGAAATGACACGTCGCGCATCGCTGAAGCCGCCCTGTCCCAGCCGTTGTGCACGGCCATCCAGATCATTCTTGTCGACCTCCTACTTGCTGCCGGAATCAAGTTCTCAGCCGTAGTGGGACATTCCTCCGGTGAGATCGGGGCCGCGTACGCTGCCGGTTTCCTCTCGGACAAGGACGCCCTCCGGGTTGCGTACTACCGAGGCCTGTACGCCAAGCTAGCCGGTAATGTGATCGACGTTACCACCGGACAAAAGAGCCAGGGCGCCATGATGGCTGTGGGCACTTCGTGGGAGGATGCGCACGATCTCCTTAGCCTGCGAGCTTTCAGAGGCCGTCTTGCTATCGCCGCCCACAACTCCTCGGCGAGTGTTACCTTGTCGGGTGACGTTGATGCCATCGTCCACGCTAAGAAGGTCTTTGACGAAGAGAAGAAGTTCGCCAGAGTTCTGAAGGTCGACACTGCCTACCACTCACACCACATGCTCCCCTGCGGTGACCCATATGTGAGTGCCCTACAGGCCTGCGGTGTCCAGGTCAACAACCCTCAAGACAGCACCTGCTCCTGGTTCTCCAGCGTCTTCCCCGAGGACAAGCCTGTGGAAGCCAGCGAGGTGCTCCAGGGTGAGTATTGGCGAGACAATATGCAAAACGCCGTCCGCTTCGCCGACGCCGTCAAGAATGCCATGACAAGCGATCCTCAAATCGTCTGTGCCGTCGAGGTCGGTCCTCACCCGGCCCTCAAGGGACCCGCGACCCAAAACATCGGAGAGGTTCGATCGAGCACGCTTCCGTACACTGGTGTCCTCAGCCGCGGCAAGAGTGACGTCCAATCCTTTTCGGAGTCTTTGGGCTTCGTCTGGACCCTGCTCGGTTCCCAGGGCGTCGACTTCCAGTCGTATGAAAAGCTGGTGTCTGGCGCTGCCTCCCTCTCGAAACCGAAGCTGGTGGTCGGTCTCCCTTCGTACAAGTGGAACCACGGCAGGACGCACTGGCAAGAATCTCGTAGGTCGCGGAAGATGCGCGGCCGCCAGGACCGGTTCCACGAGTTACTTGGTGTGCGGTGCCCAGACTCGACAGACCGCGAACTGCGCTGGCAGAATGTTCTCAAGGTCTCGGAGATCCCGTGGATGGAGGGCCATCAATTGCAGGGACAGACCGTCTTCCCTGCCGCTGGTTATTGCGCGATGGCTATCGAGGCGGCGAAGTACCTTGCCGGTGACGAAGAGGTCGAAATTCTCGAGCTTCACGATCTTTCCATCCCTCGGGCTATCGCGTTTGAGGATGATAACAACGCCGGTGTCGAGACTCTTGTTACTCTGACGAGCATCAGCCGCAGCGCTGGAGTTGGCGGGAAGGAAACCACCGCTAACTTTGCGCTCTACTCGTGCCCTGTTTCCGGAGGTGCCACAAGTGAGGCGGACATGGAGCTGACGGCAAGTGGTAGCGTCAAGATCGTGTTCGGTAAACCGAATACCGATGCCCTATTCTCTACTCCTCTCCCCGACTACAACATGGCTGATGTCGATACCGATCGGTTTTATGCTTCGCTTTCTAAGCTCGGTTATGGCTATTACGGGCCATTCCGCGGCATGACTTCCCTGAAGCGAAGGCTCAACCAGTCGTCCGTCCTAGTCGATACGTACCCCTATGACGAAGAAACCGTTGACCACACTACCGTGTACCTAGTTCACCCGACCTGGCTTGACGTGGCATTCCAAGGCTCGATGCTTGCCTTCTCCGCGCCTGGTGACGAACGCCTCTGGTCGCTCCATGTCCCCACTTCAATTCGCAGCATCCGCATCAACCCGGAAGTATGCGGCGCGCTTCCACTCTCCCAGACGAAGATCCCGGTCTGCTCATCTCTCGCTGACGGGGATGCCTTCTTCTCCGCGAGCATCGACCTCTTCAATGAGGATGGCTCGTCGGCCATGGTCCAGGTCGAGGATTTGGAGATCAAGCCCTTCGCGCCTGCGACGGCAGCCGACGATCGCCGTCTCTTCTCGTATACTAAGTTGGATGTCGCCTCGCCCGACGGTGCTTCAATAGCTCAGGGAGACTGCCCCACCTCCGCTGATAGGGATCTGGCCGCCCTGTGTGAGCGCGTCTCGCTTCACTACCTTCGCAAGTGGAAAGCAGAGATCACCGATGAAGACTGGGCTAAGGGCCAGGCACATCACGATGCCCTTCGCAACTACATGAACCACATGCTCGGCCTCGTGTCGCAGGGCCGCCATCCGACCATGAAGAAGCAGTGGTTGAATGATACTGCCGAGGACATCAAGGCCATGACTACTAGCAGCAGCGAGTACCTCGACAGCGTCGATCTTAGACTCCTCTGTGCTGTGGGAGAGAACATCCCGGCTGCCGTCCGAGGCGACACGACCATTCTCGAGCACATGCTCCCTGATAATATGCTCGACGACTTCTACAGGGAGGGTCTCGGGTTCGCCATGTACAACACCTTCCTATCACGCATGATGAAGCAGATTGTGCACCGTTACCCGCACGCGAAGATCCTCGAAATCGGTGCTGGTACCGGCGGTGCCACACGAGCGGTCCTGAACTCCATCGGCCACAAGATGTCATCCTACACGTACACGGATATCTCAGTCGGCTTCTTCGAGAAGGCAACTGAAATATTCAAGGAGTACAGCGACAAGATGACCTTCAAGACACTGGACGTCGAGAAGAGCCCCGCGTCTCAGGGCTATGAGCCTCACTCGTACGACATCATCATTGCCTCTAACGTCCTGCACGCCACTTCTTCCATGCAGAAGACACTTGAGAACACCCGCCAGCTCTTGAAGCCTGGCGGTTATCTCATGCTGCTGGAGTTGACCAACAATGATACCGTCCGCTTCAGCAACATTATGGGTGGTCTGACTGGTTGGTGGCTGGGTGTTGACGATGGTCGCAAGTACGCGCCGACTATGACGCCTGGCCAGTGGCACAACGTCCTCCGTAAGGCTGGATTCGGTGGTGTTGATGCCATCACACCTGAGATCGACACCCTGGCCTGGCCCTTCTCTATCATCGCGTCTCAGGCTGTGGATGACCGCGTCAATTTTCTTCGAAAGCCCCTGTCCAGGACCTCGACTTCGACCTCTATCTACCTTGACAGTGTTGTAATCCTTGGTGGCATCAGCCTCGAAGGCGCCCGCATTGCCGAGGAAGTCGTCGAGTACCTTGGCCGTTTCTGCGGCGAGATCACCGTTCTTTCTGGACTGCCCACCGAGGAGGAGGCTGAGCGACTGACACCGATGAGCACATTCATTAATCTAGTCGATATCGACGGTACACCCATCTTCAAGGATGTAACCACCGAGAAGATGGAGGGCCTGAAGCGCGTATATGAGTTGGCCAGGCATTTGCTCTGGATTACCCACAACGCCCAACTGGAGGAGCCGTACCACAACGCCAGTATCGGTTTCAGCCGCGCCATGCACCATGAGGCCGGCCACATCAACATGAACCACCTCGACGTCTCGGACCTGAGCCACCACGGCGCACCCAAGGCCATCGTTGAGCACCTCCTACGCCAATGTGCCCTTGACGAATGGGATAGCCACAGGGGTGGCTACGGCAAACAGTATCAGAGCGGAAAGTTCCTCTGGTCCCTGGAGCGCGATGTATATGTCGACCTTGAGCGTGGCGGCCAGTTCAAGATCCCTCGTGTCATCGACAATGTCAGTCAAAATGCCAGGCTCAACTCTACCCGCCGTGTTATTAAGAAGGTTATTCCCATCGAGAGCTCTTCGTCCACTACAGTCTCTCTCACTGCTTCCGGAGACTTCTCTTCCTCGCTTGCCCTAGTGGAACAAGCCCTTCCTACCACGCTCCGTCGCCGCCGCGACCAGGACCTAGCTGGTGAGGACCGTCTTGTCAAACTGGAGGCTTCATCTGTTCAGGCAATCCAGGTCGCCGCCGACACGTTCCTCTTCGTCGGTGTCGGTAAAGATCAACAGAATAAGACTGTTGCCACACTGTCCGAAACGAACTCTCCCGAAGCGATCCCTATTGTCAGCGTGCCTCTCGATACTCCTGAGTCTACTGACAACCTGCTCGTCGCTGTGGCAGGCGAGCTCGTAGCTACTGCCTTGACTCAAGCTGTCTCCCCTGGAAGTAGCATCTTGGTGCACGTCTCCTCGCATAAGGACCGCATCTTCGCCTCCCCTCTGTCGCGCCAGGCGGCTGCCAAGTCCGTCCGTGTCACCTTCAGCTATAACACGGAGACTACTGCCACCGCCCCAGATTCATGGATTGGGCTCAACTCTCGCGCTCCCAGGCACGTCATTCGCAAGACTGTGCTGCGCGCTTCGCCCACTCACTTCCTTGACTTGACAACAGCCAACGAGCTTAGCGCCAGCATTGCTAGCATCCTGCCGACGACTTGCAAGCGCGTCGATCGTTCCGAGCTTTCACGGTATCAGCCGTCCGCGTTGTCCCTGTCCTTGCCATCAGCTGCCAGCCTCGATACTCTAGTTGCTCGCCTTCAGGGCGCCGTCTCCACTGTCACCTCCAAGGATGGTGCCGTCGTCGACGCTGAGGACTTGGTACTCCAGCTCAGTCAGATCCACGACCCTTCGCTCACTATCCACACCACGAGCGTTGTTCATTGGGCGCAGGACGGAGACGTCGAGGTCGAGGTCGAGGTCCGCTTCCTTGAGCCTCAGCGCCTCTTCTCCAAGGACAAAACCTACTTGCTCGTCGGTCTTACCGGCCAGATTGGCCAGTCTCTCTGCGAGTGGATGGTCGCTAGCGGAGCCGGCTGTGTGTGCCTAACGAGTCGTAACCCCAAGATTGACCCTAAGTGGGTGAGCGCTATTGAAGCGACTAGCCCTGGCTCGACTGTCAAGGTCTTCTCCCTCGATGTCACAGACAAGAGTGCTGTCGAGAAGCTAGTCGACGAGATCAGGGCCACCTGTCCCCCGATCGCCGGTGTCGCTAACGGAGCCATGGTCCTTCACGACTGCCTGTTCTCCAAGATGGATGTTGAAGTCCTTCAAAAGGTCCTTGGCCCTAAGATTGACGGATCGCGCAACCTTGACGAGGTCTTCTATGATGAGGATCTCGACTTCTTCATCCTCTTCTCGTCGTCGGCATATATTATTGGTAATTCGGGGCAGTCCAATTACGCCGCGGCCAACGGTTATCTCAACACACTTGCCCGGCAGAGGCGCAGGCGCGGCTTGGCTGCATCGGCCTTTGACATCGGCCGTGTGGCTGGTATCGGATACGTAGAAACGGCCGGACAAGCTGTCATGGACCAATTGACTCGTTTCGGCCTCATGGCCATCTCTGAGACGGAGTTCCGCCAGATCTTCGCTGAGACAATCCGTGCCGGTTATCCTGTTCCTGAGGACACTGAGCCCGGCCACATCCCGGTGGCCAACGTCACCACTGGTATCCGCAACATCCGCGACGACGAAGAGATCGGAGGGCCTTGGTTCGACAACCCCCTCTTCTCGCATTGTATCATTGAAGCCAACGGCACCAAGTCGGACAACACTCAGGCTAACAAGAAGAATGCTCTTCCCGTCACTGAGCAACTTGCCTGCGCGGCCAACAAGGAACAGGCTCTCGAAGTTCTGCAAGGTAAAACCCCCGCTAGCCTTGTTTCTAGATCGTTTAAGAAGGAAAGCTAACTCAGAGTCCACCCGGACTCCTACAGAATGCTTCTCGAACAAACTCAAGGTCATGCTACAGCTTTCGGACCAAGAAATCAACCCCGAGACTTCCCTCGTCGAGCTAGGTGTCGACTCTCTCGTTGCCGTTGAAGTGCGGTCGTGGTTCCTTAAGGAGCTGCAGGTCGACGTTCCCGTCCTGAAGGTCGTGGGCGGTGCCTCTCTGACTGAGCTCTGCCAACATGCCCTCAACAAACTGCCAGAGGAGTTGCTTGCGACCATTGGAACTGGTGATCCCAGCAAGGCTGCCCCTGCAGTGAAAGCAGTACCAGAAATTGAGCTCAACCCTCCCGCCACCGTCTCCACTGCATCTTCGACTACTATGACCAGGTCTGCATCCCAAGCCAGCTCGACACCTGTGTTGTCGTCGTCGACCCCGGCCACCCAGTTATCCTCCAGGTCGGCCTCTCCCGACGGCTCCTCCAAGGCACCGACAGGCACCGGTACGTCCTCTCCGCTACCACCATTCCTACTGCCACCACCTATAGGTGAGGCAAAAACTCCATCGGTGAAGAGGAAGTTCCTAAAGACTGAGCAGATCTCCTTCGGCCAGTCGAGGTTCTGGTTCCTCCGGCTCCTGCTCGAGGACCCCACCACCTCTAATGTCGCCTTCTACTATAAGGTCACCGGTAGCCTGCGCATCGGTGATTTGGAGAGGGCGGTGCGTATGGTCACGGCCAGGCACGAAGCCCTGCGGACGGCGTTTGTTGAACACGAGACGCAGGCGGACCAGGCTTACCAGAAGGTTCTGGGTAGCTCGCCTGTCCGCCTAGAAGTTAAGAAGGCCAAGTCGGTCGAGGAGGTTGTAGCAGAGTATCACGAGCTACAGAAACATATTTTTGATCTTGAGAGCGGCGAGTTGATTCGCCTAGTTCTTATTTCCCTTTCCCCTACAGTTCACTATTTCCTATTTAACTACCACCACATCATCATGGACGGCGTCAGTTTCCAAGTCCTCGTCCAGGACCTCGAGAAGGCTTACAAGGGCCAGCCTCTTGGACCAGCACCTCGTCAGTTCCCGGATTATTCTAGAGCTCAGCGCGAGGCCTACGAGTCGGGTAAGATGAACGACGAGCTCAAGTACTGGCGCTCCGTATTCCCAACCGGTCAGGAACCTCCAGTTCTGCCACTACTACCGATGGCCCGGACCAGCTCCAGAGCTGCGATGAAGAACTTCGGTGTCCACCAGGTAATGCAGAGGATTGAGCCAGAACTGATGGCGCGAATCAAGGCAGTGGCCAAGTCACAGCGGTCTACGTCATTCCACTTCTACCTGGCCGCCTACAAGACGATGCTATTCCGCTTCACAGAGACAAACGACCTGACCATCGGCATCGCCGATGCCAACCGAAGCGATGGCGACCTCACAGGCAGCATCGGATTTTTCCTCAACCTGTTAACCCTGCGATTCCGCCGACAAGCCGACCAGCGTTTCTTGGACGCCGTTGCCGAAGCCCGCACCACAACCTACGGCGCCCTCGGCAATTCGCGCCTGCCCTTTGACGTACTTCTTAAGGAGCTCAACGTGAACCGGTCCTCAAACCACAGTCCCTTCTTCCAGGCTTTCTTCGACTATCGCCAAGGCGCGCAGGAGAAGTTCTCTTGGGGAGGAAATACGCAATTTGAGTTCCAGGAGGTTCACCCCGGACGAACGGCCTACGACATTACTCTGGATATCACCGACAACGCTCTGGATTCCCTTGTCATCTTCCGCGTGCAGAAGGGGCTTTATGACATCACGGCTGCTAACCTAGTTCTCGAGACTTATATCCACTTCCTCGACGTCCTCTCTGGTAACGCCTCGCTTACTCTGAAGTCCACTCCGCTCTTTAGCGAGCGTCAGCTTTCTCGAGCTACAGAGATTGGCCGCGGTCCCGAGTTGGTCTCGGACTGGGCGCCTACTCTCCCCCTCCGGATTGACGAAGTAGCGCAGAGGAACCAGGGCAAATCCGTCGCCGTCAAGGATGGCCTCGGACATTCTCTCACCTACTCGGATTTAATTAACCGCATCGAGGCTATCGCTGAGGCGCTGCAAAAAGCGGGAGTCAGTCCTGGCGACCGAGTACCTGTCTTCCAGACTGCCTCGGCTGACTGGGTCTGTTCTATGCTCGCCATCATGCGAGTGGGCGGTGTCTATGTGCCGCTCGACCTCCGAAACCCACTCCCGCGTCTAGCAGCCGTCGTCATCGACTGCGAGCCGGCTGCCATTGTGGTGGACTCTACAACCCGGGGCGATGTGAAGGAGCTCAACGTGCCCGATACCGCTATCGTCATCGATGTTGAGGGCCTCGCATCGAAGGCATCAGCCCCTGTTCTCAACATTTCCAATCCAGATTCGCCCGCGGCCATCCTCTACACGAGCGGCTCAACTGGAGCGCCCAAGGGCATCGTTGTCACGCACGCCGGCCTCCGCAACGAGATCGAGGGCTATACCAAGACATGGAAGCTAGGCGCCGAGCGCACCCTCCAGCAGAGTGCCTTCACGTTCAATCACTCCTCCGACCAGATCTACACTGGCCTTGTCAATGGAGGTATGGTGTACGTTGTTCCCTGGAGCAAGCGAGGTGACCCGATCGAGGTGACGCGGATCGTCAAGGAGGAGTCTATCACGTACACAAAGGCTACTCCGGCCGAGTACTCGCTCTGGCTTCAGTATGGCAACGACAACCTCCGGCAGGCGACCAGATGGCGTGCCGCATTTGGTGGAGGTGAACCTATGCCTGTCGCCGTAACTACAGAGTTTGCCAAGTTGGGCCTCTCGCAGCTGCGCCTTCACAACTCGTACGGTCCGACAGAGATCTCCATCTCCTCGACTAAGATGGAACTTGACTACCGCAACACAGCCGCCATGGAGGAGGAAAATGGCCGCATCCCATGTGGCTTCTCGCTCCCCAATTACTATGCCTACATCGTGGACGAGCAGCTCCGGCCCTTGCCCGCCGGAATGCCGGGTGAGCTCTGTATCGGCGGCGCCGGCGTGTCCCTGGGCTACCTCAAGAATGATGAGCTGACAGACGAGCACTTCGTCCCGGACCCCTTCGCAGCTAAGGTCAGGCAGGCCGTGGCGAACGGCTGGACGCGGATGTACCGCACCGGTGATTTCTGCCACCTCCGCGACGATGGCGCCTTGGTTTTCCACTCCCGCATGGCTGGTGACACCCAGGTCAAGATACGCGGTCTACGTATCGAGCTCAGTGATATCGAGAGTAACATCGTCGCCACATCCGAGGGAGCCCTTAAGGAGGCCGTTGTTACTCTACGCGAGGGTGACCCAGACTTCCTAGTCGCCCACGTCGTATTTGCACCGGGCTACGAAAACACAGACAACACCGAGGCCTATCTAGCGGGTCTCCTCAGCCGGCTTCCGATCCCTCAGTACATGGTGCCTGTGGTGGCCATCCCGCTCGATAGACTTCCGCTGACCAACCACTCCAAGACGGACCGCAAGGCGCTGAAAGAGTTACCTCTACCACAGCTTTCCGGAGCCCGCAATTCCCAGGAACAGGGCGATGGCAGCAACGAGGATCTGACAGAAACCATGGTGCGCCTCAAGACCGTATGGCAAGACGTACTCAACAACAAGGAGCTGGGCTTCGACATTCGCCCGTCGACCAGCTTCTTCCTCGTCGGTGGTAACTCGCTGCTAGCGATCCGGCTGCAATCGCGCATCCGGGACGCCTTCAACGTCACCGTCCGCCTGGTGGATCTTCTTCAAGCTAACAAGCTGGGCGAGATGGCCCGCAAGATCGAGGAGAGCGCCAGCGTGACGGTAATCGATTGGGACCACGAAACGAAGCCACCCACTTTGCCTAGCTTCCTTCAGCAGAGTAGCATCGCCGCAGCTCCGCCTTCGGACGGCAAGAAGACTGTCCTGGTTACTGGTGCCACAGGCTTCCTCGCTAAATATATCCTCCCACAGCTCATCGCCAACCCGGCCGTGGGAACGATCCACGCCGTCGCCGTCCGCAACCTTTCCAAGCTTGAGCTCATCTCCTCTAACTCGTCTAAGATTGTCACCCACGTTGGCGACATCTCGGCGCCGCTCCTCGGGCTACCCGAGGCCGTGTTCAGAGACTTGGCTAACTCAGTCGACGTGATCATCCACTTTGGCGCGGCACGCTCCTTCTGGGACAACTATCACGTCCTGCGCCATACTAACGTCCAGGGCACAAGCGAGATTGTCAAGCTTGCCGCGCCCCGACGCGCCCACATCCACTACATTTCCACCATGGGCGTGCTACCTCGCGAGGATGTCGAGATTACCACCCCACCAGCATCCGCGCGCGCCAACGTACCCCCTGCTGATGGCAGTGACGGCTATGTTGCAACACGGTGGGCGAGCGAGCGTATCCTTGAACGCTCCGCCGAGGCCTTGGGCGTGCCTTCCACCATCTACCGCTTCCTCCCTTCCATGAAGAGTGCAACAGCCACGTCGCCAGCGATTCTCGACGAATTCGTCCGCTTTGTCGACGTTACTGGAGTATTCCCGGAGATGTCTGGCTGGACGGGCCGCATTGATATGATGCCGGCATCGAAGGCGTCGAGTTGGCTCTTGGACTCGGTCTTCGACACTGTTGCCAATACCGATGACAATGACAGAGGCCTAGTCCGCTTCTCACACATTGAGAGCACCACCGTCGTCAACGTCGTCGAACTCCACGACGCTATTGAACAGCACCGCTCTCGCAACGGAGGAAGTGAGACCATGCCTGGGCTCCGCTGGATCGGCCACATCAAACAGCTCGGCTTTGACTACCTGTTGACGTCGCAGGACGCCACGGTGCAGGGAGTTGCTGGGGCCGGTGGGCTTAGCGCCAAGTTCGAGTCGCGTCGATAGACGGCATGTAATGATTTCTTTTGTCTTTTTCTCCTCTCTGTATAAAGTTGATATTTGCAAGGAATAGCGTTAAAAAGCGGGCGCAGACGGATTTTAGTTTCTTGATATCTTTTTTCCCACAAGTTTTTCTACGGTTTTTCTAGATCATTTCACATTTCTCTCCTGCTCAAGATTGCTAGCTTCAGAATGTTCTCTCTTCATTTCCCCCGTTCTTTCTTATCTCATGTTATCTTAGCGGTTCTAGTGGCTTTTAGATGGTCTCATTGCTTGATCAATTCAATCACTACTTGAATTCAAGTTACTGTAACAAAGACGGTGACAAAGTGCCTTGATTGTTCTTAGAAACTTTTGAGCACTGTTCGAGAGTGTACATAAGACGCTTTACAAGCCGAGGAGATCTGCGAAGTAGCGAATGAGGCGCAGGCCGGGGATATGAGGCGTCTGTGTGAGTGAATACCTTCGGCAGTGGGTGACGATGATGTTTGTAGAAGTAAAAAGCAATATGGCATCGTCTACGAGAAGAATCGCACAGCTCTTTAGAAGAAACAAGTTTGCAATTCCCATTGTGACTACCATTGTCCATTGACATCTTCGACCGTTGGTCAACATATACGTCGATGTCCAGGACACACCTATGTTTAATACAGCTGTGAACTAGACTTGAGGTATCTGAAATGATCTCCGCGGCCAGGGATCTAGAGCAGCGAGGTTGTGCAACATATCCCCTAGGCCCCGGATCATCCTCCGCTTTCATTCCTCGGCTCGTCCGATGAATAGTGGGCGAGGTGCTTTTGTCTCGGAAGGACCCATCATTTTGTCAAAACGATCCATTAATGATCCAGTCTGCTTCTCCCTTCCTCATTCCAAGCAGCGAAATACTGTGGACCTGAATGCAACGCTTACTTGGTGGCTGCCTTGGTCTTACCGTCATTGATGCTCGGCGTCCATCAGTAGACGACCGTGCAGCCACGAGAGGCCTTGAGATTGGCCTCATGCCAAGTTGCGATGGTCTTTAGCTTGTACCTCTCTGAACGTTCTACCTATGTGTCGACAGAAGTAGCCGCGGCGCATCTCTACAGTGGTAGCCATATAGAGGAAGTTGCCCATTTGCAAGTTGTCGGTCGTCCCTACCCTTGTCACATTAATGTGCATGTGCTAAGTAGAGTGATGACAATGGGCACCCTCCTCATTAGGCTTATATTGCGCCATGTGACAATATTGGCGCGTCCTGCCACCATGTAATTTTTGAGGTCCGCGAGGGGTATGTGGGTTCTGGTCCCAAGGTTTGGAAGGGACACACACGCTCGCGGAACAGGAACAGTAGTTATCATGACTCACGAAGAAGCGGCGGCAACACCGAGCCTGGAGAGTATTGGCACATGTGCAGGCCTGGAATATCTTTATCTAGTATTTAGGTTGGTGCAAGAATGGCTCTTTCTTCCATTGACTAGTGTCAAGGCAGGTCCCGGTCGATCTATCAAGAGCAGGAGCGACGTTCCAGACTCGTAGCGCGTTTGCTCGTGATGCTCCGTAAGGGGAAGGAATCAGTGAAACTGGTGGATGATCAACGACTCCTGGTTCGGTGTGGATTAATGTACCTGTACCTGATCCACTCATGGAAAGAGAGAACTGTGCCCTCACCACAGTCGGTACAGTCATGCCTTTGACACTGACAAAATTGTAAAGATCGACTGATCAAGACTGCCAGTTCAGGTGCTTATCATCAACCATCGGTAGAGTCTACTTCTCATTTCAAGCTTCAATGCTCTGAGGAAGTATCGAGTGGAGTGGGCCATCGCCAGCTGGAAGGTACTGCTCGCCAATTAGTCAAGAAGGAGCCAAGGCCGAGAGCTTAAAACGACGGGTCCCTCTACGAAGATCGCGCCTGTTACACTCGATGGTCGAGAAAATGTCATGTCCGATTAATAAAGAACACCCTTGGCAATGGTTGATGATAATCTTATTGTCCGATATGTAAATCCTCGCATGGCCAAACTAAATCACTTAGATTTAAGTGGCTTTCCTGGCGTCGTCGGCATTGGACGATAATCTCTTAATGGCAGTCGGACCCCGGAGCCGCTCTCGGTTCCTTCTCACCACACCTCCTCGGATACGGTTCTCTTTCCGAATGTTGCGCTCTGCCAAGCATCAGTCCTTTCCCTTTCCAATTCAATGCCGTTGAGTCGGACGGAATTAGTCTTCGAGGAAAGTACAACTTTTTAACCATTTCCGTGGCGTGCGAAGCGAACGGAAGTAGAGCCCAGCCAAGATCAGTAATTCATTTCAATCTTGGCCAGCATCCAGATCAGTAAATCTCATGCTCATTAACGTCGATAAACTCATCGAACAAACACTGGTACCACACATCTCAAAGACTCTGCACGTGCGGTCTTCTAACCTTCATCGTGACAACCAAACGAACGGCAATAGAAGGAACGAGTTCACAGGAAGTGACCAGTGCCAGCGGGGGCAACCTTCCTCGCCCTGCTCCGTCACAAGGAAAACACAAGTCCTCAGGGAGCTTCGGAGGAGATGAAGGCGAGCGTAACCACGCAATGTCTCTTTCCTTGAGTTGTCGATGCTAGAAGCCAGGGATATTGCCGAGGAAGGAAGCAAGACGGCCGTCCCTAGACATTTGAGGGGCTCAAGCATTTCTGTTCCGTGTTTGAGCTTGAATCTCTCTTCTCCCCCTCCATCAAGCTTATTTTCTTCTTCGCCATCAAGCTTCTCTTCTTCTTTTCATCGAGCCTCTCCTCTCTTTATTCGTCCTCGGCACCGACGAACTGCACACACCTGGACACTCTAAGAGTAAACCATTTACACAGCCCGTTGCAAGCTGCTTTAAAGCAATAAAATACCTTTTTCTTTTTTCTCTATTTTCCCCCTTTCCTGCTCGCGACCAATATGGCGTCGATCCCGAGCACCACCCTCCTTGCTACTCCCCCGGCCACCGACCCCTCCTCCGTCACGGCCAATCACGGACGAAGAATGGGCCGGAGCCTAGACCATCGCCACCGCCAATGGCGTGGCATTTCCTTCTTTGGCGTTGTATTCACGATCGGATGTTTTCCGCTGGTGTCAATTACCTCTGACCCTCTGGCGTTCGAGCTGTCTGTCTTCATTGGGCGCACACCCTTGTCCTCGCCGCAGCTGCCTCCGCTTCCGCATTCTCCGCCAAGTCCAACAATAACGAGCGAAGAATGAGCCAGGGTCCACCAACGCCAACGGTCTAGCACTCTCCTTCTTCGGGATGATCTTCACCATCGATTGGTTTCTCTCCGATGCCCCCGAATCGAAGGTCTTTCGGGCGTTTTCCCTGTCCGTCTTTATCGGACATGCCCCTGCCCTCGTCGCCGCCCTCATCTTCGGTTCTTGGTCGACCGAGGAAAATTCCTTTCTTCGAGCGCCAATTCGGGCCCTCATGGCCTCACTCTCGGCCTTCTCCTGAAGGACGTGGTGGTGGTGGTCTGGGGAGTGGTCTTGGAGCTCGTACCCCCTCCGACGCCGGTGCGAATGGCAATCTGTAAGTCAGTCCATCCCATCCGCTGGGAGATTGGCTGCTCACATTCTGTTAATGAACAGTGGGGCTTTCGTTTCCACGGTTGTCTTTGCCCCTTTGGGACTATGGAAGGAGATCTGGGCCATCGTGGCCAAGATTCCGGGGGCTATGAAGAGCGGCTGGGCCCGGCTTGTGGGTTGGCTGGCCGAGGCCCGGAAAACCCTGAGCGAAGCGCGGACGGAGGTACGCGACTGGAAGGGCTGGGATGACGCCCGATCCTCTCTGAAGGGCGCTCCATCGAAGGTGGAGGACGCCTGGACCACGGTCAGTGGGTGGTAGCGGCCCATGGCGACCCCGTCCCCAAGGCCAGCCCGAGTTCCATCGAGCTGGGAGTCGTTTAAGGCTTGTCAAGTGCAGCATAAAGCAAACTGCTGGGCGCAAGAGCCAACACAAACTCCGACAGAAAACGTGACTTGGCCACTGGACCCGTCCGAGCGGTCGGGGGAACCGGCAAACCTCCGAAAAACCCGGCCTCGACATGGATGACATTTCTGCGCAGCGTCGAGGACGATAACGCTCACCCATTCGCCGTCGATATCCCTTCTCATGCATTGATGATTGTGGCCAGGAAAGTTGCCTGGTGAGCGGGAAATAGGTCATCTGAATTCAACTCATTCATGTCGATGGATTCTGTGGTAAGCGCCAAGTCCATCCCCCGCCTCTCCGCACGAGGTTTATTATGTTCCAAACTAACATCAGGGTTGTCCCAGGTCTTTCATCACGAAGACGATTTAGACCCATCGATGGATCCGAGCCGATCCGGAAGACGTCTCTGCCCTGCCCGCCGTGTCCGCTTGGCTGCCCTGCAACGGCTCAGTTTCAGCTCAGGTACAATTACTGCTCTTGCCTGCGATCATTCTCTAAGGCTAAGAAGCTACTGAACTGCAGCTCTAATTGTAACTTGGAATAGTAGATGGAACTTTTCGAGAATATCGGGACTTGTAAAGAATTTCTTGACCTCTTTCAATACAATCGAGTTCATCAAGCATTCATTTTCTCCAACTCCGTGACGCGTTTTATCCCGTCAACAAAGTCTCCATTGCCTCTTCATTGTCGAGTCCCTCCGAGGGTGATTCCTGGGGCCTTTCCTCAGAACCCTTCCTAAAGCACCAATTCCCCCAAGACAATTACGTATTCGGCGATCAAATATAATATCACACGCTCAGCGGGGAAGGGGTCGCTTTACGTCCTTGTGCTCAACAGCACCGTTTTGTAGGCCTTGCTTTCTTCTCGGGCCAATTTTCCTGGGCGAGCCTCATCGACAGGCAGTGTAATCTTGATTAAGGCGCATGCTCTTGTGTTGCCGGTCATGAAATACCTGGTCACGAATGCTTCGGGGATGTAAGCCGCCAAGGCCGTAGGCTCCTGTGAGATTCCAGTTCCTTAACCGATAATAAACAACTCTACTAAATGAGACTAATGCTAAAGGCTGAATTAAAGTGAAACTGCGAGTGGACGCGTCGAGCGTCACTCTGTACATAAATCATCGGTGAGATTCAAGATGTTACCAACAACCTCGTCAATCTCAGCCATTCCATCTTCAATCTTCTCCAACTCAAACTGTTCGGGTTTCTCATCATCATCCATGTTCTCCTCAGGGGAAGAAGTCAGCGAATCGGCATAGCTCCTCATCAACAGGGTTCATTGAGCTTTAAAATCCTTAATGTGCTGCTCCCCCTCCCTCTTGATACGTTTCCGAAGCGCCTCCTCGCTCTTGTCGAGACTCTGGATTCTCGCCTGATACTCGGTAGACTTCTTAAGCTCGGTGAAGAGACTGTACTCCCTTGAATTGTACGACCGAGGACGAGGTTGCTGGGTCAGCGCCATAGCCATGGCGAGGTGATGTTGTTCAAGTTCCGCCATCTTCCTTGATTGCTTAATCTTTTCCTCTTCTTTTTCGCATTCCATTTTTAGAGAGTCGAGTTGGCCGTCAAGTCTTCGAAGAGTTTTGTCAGCTCCTCTTGGTACTTTTTGTTGTCGCGGCGGGTTTTCCCCGTCTCGTCCGGAATACCTCGATAGACGCGGACGTGGGACTTGATGGCGTCGAGCTGTTTCTTGTGTTCGCGCTTCATGTTTCTTGGCGTCTTGGTCTTGGAGGATGAAGGCCTGGAAGGCTGAACGCTGGTGTTCGTGGACGGCGGTGCCTGCGGGGTGGGATAGATGTAATCTTGATACTCGGGCTAATAGTCTAACGCCATTAGACAAAGAAAGGCAGCGGACATTTGGGCAGAGCCGAATTAGGTGATGGTCAACCACCAGTAGCGAATTGAAGAATCGATACTGCACTATCCAGCCAACAAGTTTCTATTTGTGAGGTCAGAGATCTCAGGAACAAGGCGAGTAGGACGTCTTGCTATTTAAGCCCTCAACGTCGGTTGGTTTGGTTGACTCCGACGTATCATCATCTTAGAGTTTGAGGGAGTATTAGCGTGGAAGAATGTGGGAAGAATCGCCGAACGGCCCTGGTCAGGTGTCCAATGTGGAATCGAATTGCAGAACTGAGGCCCGCGAGAAATAGAGCCTCAAACAGCTAGAGATAAAAGCCGTGTATATTTTTGGTCTCCAGTAGGAGGTATCCCGCTCTGGTTAAGCCATACCGCAATATCTTTTTCCTCCTCTCTCTCCTCGTCACAACACCCCTTCCAAGTAATGACGAAAGCTGACGGACGCGAAAAAGCTCCGTTGCCGCTATAGGATGGTGCAACCATCCTTCTTTTTCGTTTTAAGTCCTTCGACCTCCCTTTCTAATGCTTCTATCTTGGTTTGTTGGAGCTTTCGTTTCTGCTCTGAAGCTTCCTCCTGCTTCTGCAATTTCTCCTCGTACCGTCTTTGCAACGCCGCCATCAGCGCGCCATTAGTCGTATTGGCTTCGGCAAGTTTATTCCGAAGCTCCGTCATTTCCCTTTCGTACCGTTCCTCAATTTCCCTCAGTTGATCCATCACAACCCTTCCGGCAGTTGTGGCGTCCACCGGGAGCCCGCTTTGGAGTTCATGTTGGAATTGGAGTGTCACGGGTGATGTTTTCATGATGGAACTGATGATTTTTCTGCCATCCCGGGCTGCATCATAGCACCTATCCACTTGCGCCCCGGCAGCAATCATCCCGCCCCAGAATTCTTGCTGCAGCTCCTCGAGGTACGCCTGCCCTTTCTCGGGGGCGACCTCATCCCACATAGTCGTAATCAGCTTGACGTTTCTCATGTTATCCTCTCCAACCAGGTGCTGGAACATCTGCAAATTTCGTGTGGCCGCTCCACCCACGCGGCGCATGGTGATGGGGTGGAGATACAAAATGCCCGAGAGACGAACATCCGTCTGAAGATACTCAGCAATCTGGAGGAGAATGTCCGAATCTTTCAGTTCGGTGTCATCGAAACCGGGTGTGTCGATGAGATGTACGTCCTGTCCGTCAATTCGAATACTGGATATCTCGGGTTCTTTCGTGCCTTTCAGGGGAAGGTTAGACTATTTCTCAAGGCCAAGAGCGTTTTCCCGATGATGTGCGTACAAGACTTCAAGCCATGTCCAATCTCCATGTTCGCACCAGTGACGTTATTGATAAAAGTTGTCTTTCCTGCTCCCGTCATGCCCATAACTGCAACAAGGATTGATCGTTCCGTGAGTTCCGGGGCGTCGTGGCTTGCTCCGAGTTTCCATGTTTTCCGCCACTCAATTTTCCCAAAGAAATCCTGCATCGCGAATAGACGGGAGGCACTACTCGAGAAGGGCGAAGGCGAGTGTGGGTATTGATTTCGTTTGCGTTGACTCGTCACAAGAGCGGGTGACTAGTGGGAAATGAGGGGAAAGTCAGGTCGTCGTGAAAATGCACCCACAGCGGGTAGTCGAACGTTTTATCTCTCCATGAATCTAGGCATTACGCCCGAGGGGCAAAACTTGGAGTACTTGAGATGAGCCCGGGCGGCGTGACCCCTCGTCGGGCACCTTGCTTCCCTTCCATGGAGAGCGCAGTAAGGCCATCGTGGGTGGGCGGGGTCGAGTCGCTACTGGCTATCGATAAACGGCGACATTCCTATGGACAGAGCTTACGGTTTTACAATACTGGAAGAATTAGACTCAGTGGTCTAGATTATTGGAGATTCGTGATGTGGAGACCTACCAATGGTCTTGTGAATGTCATGAAGATGACTTTGGGGTAGAAATGGGTAGAAATTGGCCCATATTCCATGCGGAGCGCATCCCAGGTTTGGATGGATGCTCACCCAAACTGCCCAACAGCTTGCCACATCTGCCTTAAAGGGAATGACTAGCTTGTGTCGATGCCTAATGTGAACCATCTTCATGCCTAAGCAGTCCTGCTAGTGGACGATAGGAGATGAGATCTGCGAAGTGCGTCAATGAGAAGACTCCTGTGTAACGCCAATGTGAACCTTGGAATCATTGGCTCTCACCTTATGACGCAATGCACTATGCATTTCAGCCTCTCATACTCGTACAGAGCTTTAGGGAAGGTATCTTATTAGAGACCGATAACAGACGTTGGTAACGAGCGTGAGGTTAATTCATCCTATAGGGTGATAATGACCTAGTTTACTGCGAACACTATACATTTGATCACTCAAAACACCGGCGAATAGATGATCTTTAATAGACATAAACTTACATCCCTCCACGTTACATACCCTGTGACCACTCCCTCTTCCGGCTGCAAAGATGACGAATTCCTCCCACCATCCACGTCCCCTATTGCTTCTTATAGAGTTGCGGAATACCTAACAGAAGTGTTAAAACACCTGTAATCGAGGTTGCTGGAATGAAGGCGTTCTGAAAGTCTGTGTGACTAACGAAGCTGAGCCACAAGCCGACGAAGACGCAGGATACCACGAAGCAAGTGAGAAGCCACCAGACGAATCTGCGGGGGAGAATCCCATCTCAGCATGAAGTCCAAAACCGGGACTTCCCATCTGGTTACCAAGTGGCGGTGGATTGCGCTTTTTGGGAAGCCTCCTCTTCATTATGATCTTCCCACGCCCATGCCCTGGGTTCGCAAGCCCGCGAACTAGCTCGCTGGCCACAAGTTCCATGTGCGTCTTGTGCGGCAAGGGGATTTCATGCTCGTACTCTTTGTTTCCCGGTGGTGGAAGTCTACTCTTTCTTGGGAAGACACGGTTCTCTGCGATGACGGCAAACTAAAACTCTTATTGTTAACAGTCGTCATCCAATATCAGTCTGGTAAGTGCTGGAAGAAACAATACCTCAACAAACCGCACTTTCGTGCATCGCTCCCATGAAGCTAATCTCAGAAGCCATCCTAGGGCGACATTTCTTGTCGGTCGATATATCTCGCGATTTGTCCGCTGATATAGGTCACGGTCGTCGCTGGGGGCTCTGTCCCCGGACATCGGTATTGGACGAAGTTCGATATCCTGAGGCTCGGTAAAGGCTTGCGGAAGACACCAATATAACTCCTTGCTGACGACTTGTTCGCCTTGTGCTGGATCTGGGATGCCATTGTCTGTGATGTCTACCTCATACGATTGATCTCGCCCATGCGCCAGCGCTTGCGTGCCCAAGGCTCGGGATTGTCCATCGCGTGTGGCCCGTTGTCTCCCCGCTATAGAGGACATTCTAAATGCTCGCCCGCCTTCTACGTCGACTTCCTCGGGCCCCGCATTGAACCTCGGGAGGAGAGGGGTGCCACTGTCGAGGATGGGGAGACTTGTCGCCCTGAACTCTCCCAGTTCATCTGTAGAGATTGCCAAAGACATCAGCTCGCCCCCAAACTGATCCGGAAAATAACGCGTGAGAATTAACGTTTCATTACTGGTATTGCTGGAACCGTAAATAAACACGCACCTTCCAAGTAACAAGGGTTTGGTCTGGCTGCAACTGGAGGGTTGGGGCCGGGAATGGAGCCCAGTCAACAGGATGTCCTAGCCAGCCTTCTAGACCAAGGCGAAGGGAGTCAAAAAGTGTTGGGCGCGGAGCATGTACAGCGGGAGTGAGCCGCACAACTCGATCCCCATCGTCGTATAGGATGTCAGCGGTGTCCAGCTAGAGACGGGCCCGATTAGTATCAAACCGTAGTAACCGTCCATGGCGCAGTAGTAAGTGCGAATATCTTTTGAAAAGGGGAATTGAGACTAACTTCGAGAAACGCTGAGCAGACTACCCTTGCTGTTGGACGCTCAGATCCCACGGACAGCATTTTCTTGATCAAGGGCACTAGTCCGCAGCTTCTTTCATCCTTCCGGGCCAGTCGATCAAGCCAGTCAGTGACTTGAGGCTTGACTTTTTACGCCATCGTCAAACCGCGTGTCATTGAAAAGGTCGGACGACACATTGTTTTCAGTAGTTCTAATGCTACGCCGGAAGCGAGAAACGCCCGAAGAACCGTGGTCCACGAGAAATGCTAGCATTTCGGTAAAGACGCAACCCATTTTCCAGACATCATCCGCAAAGAGTTGCTGTGAAATGGTACCTATATCCGTCGATAACGGTCGTCGGGTTTCTGGAGAATCATAGGACCGAGCGGAGGTGCGGGACCGACCCCAGGCGGCACTAGATGCTTTAGTAAGGTTGACTGCAAGACCGAAATCCGTAATCTTCAGTACGAGATCCCCTCTAGCATCTGTGGCAGACTCGGGCGAGTGGATGAGGAGATGAGGATATTGGCCGGTCTAATATCTCGGTGAGCTGTCTTCAACTCCTCGTGGAGATAGGTAAGTGCGCTTGCGAGACCGACAAATTGGTGCCATAAGGCAGCGCGGGCACGGCGTAGAACCTGGCGACTCCTATCATGGCCTCCTTCGAATAGACGTTTCAAATCCCCGATAGCCAATGGGAAAGCGAAGTTGAAGTACTGCCTTCCCATTTCTTCAAGTCGAAAGGCCGCAATTGTTTCCACAATATTGGGATGATGAATACCGTTGACTCGTCTGAGACACTTGTATTCCTCTAAGACGTCCTTGGCAGGAGTGGACTGGTGCAGCCGTTTGACAACTACCTTTACCATCCTAGTTGTTAGTGCCAAAGTGCTTACAGTCTGGCTACTAAGGTTACGTGCCTGTTGGTCTGCAGAGGGGATCCTCTTGTTCCTCCGGGGTGACATTGTCGCTTTCACGGCGAAAACTTTCGATGCTTGCCCGGCCCCGATCTCCTCCGAGTACATTTCACCCGTCCCGCTCATACCCTCTTCACTCCCTCCTTTTGGAAAATTGATTGTCACGGGGAAGGGCAAGTCCATATTTCCAGGTATGGACAACTCGCTTGACAGGTCATATAGGGGTACTACCGCAGCCCATTCAGCATCTTCGGCTGCAACGTCAACGGTCTCGGGAGTTCTGTCTACCGTTATTGCCGGGGGCTCTCCGCCATGCCCCAGGGCTTGCCGATCATGCCCATCGTCGCTCCCAGACAGCTCGGTTCTAATCCATCTATTTTGGATCGTGGCTTCGCTGTGTTTGTCGCTGAAAGAGAGGAATAGCTGTCTTTCTGAGGTGGTGAGCTGGCGTTCTGCCAGCAGTACAAAATTTTCTCCATCTATCTGTTACCATAGGTCAGTAAGCTGGGAGGAGAGAGTGTTCTGCCAACCGAGGACCGATCTCGACCGCGTATTTACCTGGCCCAAGAATTGAAACCAAGGCTCGGCGAGCCTTCTGGAAGTTCAAGTACCTCACGAGGAATCTCTCGGCCTTCATTTCGACGAATGTTAACTTTCCCTCAGATGGTAGTACGGTGAACTAAATTTCTCGCAAGGGCTCCCGGTATATCATACACAGCCCTCCGAAAATAAATTAAGCAAGAGGGAAAGGCAAAATCTGCGTGAGCCAAATAGGTGTTGAAGGGACGGAGGAAACAAACAGCGCCGTGGTAATACAAAGTGCGGGCACCAATCGCGATTGCTCAGAAGTGCACTCTTATGCGCTTCAGCTCAAGGTTGGTGTCAAGCTGTAGGACGACCCTGCATGATGGTGGGATGGCAGAGCTATCACAAAAGATTGTCTGGGTCATGGATCGAAGTGCCTTCGTGGAATTATTCGTGCCCACGAGATAAAAGAAGAATTGCTTTCGCCTCAGGGTAGCCTGGTTATCACGGTGGGTTGTGGACTCTGGGGGAAGGTCCCCTACTTCCCGCTCATACCATGATTCAGGATGCCAGCGAAGGAAAGGTCCTAGGTATGTAGAAGAGGCTTAGAGTTATAGTTCTAAATCCGAAGTACTACAGTCGAATCTCGTACTTCTTTGAACTCCTTCACCCGTAGCTAGCATGTCGTCGCTCACATTGGGTAGAGGCGCCTCTCTGTCTTTCCACGACTAATAGTTCTCAGACTATCTAGTATGGTCTCGGATCTCTATCAAACGCACGTTTCATCGCGAGGTGCTTCCGTCCTCTCCTCGTGCCCTCTTCGGAAACAGTCTCAGTTGTTAGCCAAGGAAGTCCGGAGAGGAATGGAATGCATCTAAAAACGCATATAAGAAGCATCATCCTACATGACTAGAACCGATCCAATACAGCCGGTTCCTAATTAGATTTTAATTATTGGCTTTGGCAGTTCCATGCTCCAAGTTAAGATCGATTTCAACTGGCTAGTCAACAGTTGGGATCAATCAGCGCAGGGAATTGATAGGCCTCCTTGAGAGTACTAGTGGGCTACTAGTGCAGATGAACGGCACTAGGAGTGCTTGCAGACCTATACACGGACTGTTCGATGGCATTAGATTAACTCCTAGGAGACGGGCTCCGATACTGGGGTTTGTTATGAGATATAGAAAAAAAAAAAAAAAAGAAAAAGAAAAAGAAAAAAAAGAAAAAAAAAAGCGCTCTTTGCTTGAAGAGACGTCAACGATGAGGATGCAATGAGATACCTCACTTGGAGATGCATTTGTGGATATTCACTCTCCCGACCAATCAGTGAAAACCGAATGGGTCTCGTTTAGCGGCCCATAATACAATTAGCAATTTTTTCATCGTCGTTTTGTGCCTTCATGTCTCCCCTTCTCTGGCGTACAAACGAGATACAATGTGGCTATAGTGAGACGTCGATGCACACAAGCGGCGTAATGCTCATGCGCCCCGTCACGCTGCAGGCGAGCTCTAACGCAGGGACAGAAACCCGCAAGGAAAGCGCCTATCGACTCCCATCCGCCATGCAAGCAACACCAGTCCTGGCAAAAGATGCACGGGAGGCAGTAGGTGACAACCTCTGGACTTACTACACCGAGACCCGCCCTGTACCATCAGCTGGCCTGGGCGTGTTCGCGATTAGGGATATCCCCCGGGGTACGAGGCTTGCAGTAGAAGAGCCATTGTTGTCAGTCCCGGCGGTGAAGAACAAAGAGCTATACGCGGCCGTTTGCAGAGCGCTCCAAACAACGTCGGATGAGAAGCTCGCTATGTTGGACAACCTCAGCTACGAAAATTATACACTATGGGTCATCAATGCCACCGACATCCGTAAGAACATCATCCAGTGGTACATGGACCTCCCGGATGCCGCCAAGCCATATTCGAATATAACGGAACTCAACGAAATTACCAGCCAGACCTGTAGACGATATGCCGCCTTCCTCACCAACAACTTGGACATGGGCCTAGGCATTGGCTCGGGCGTCTTCCCCTGCTTCAGCCGGATGAACCACTCGTGCACGCCGAACACATTCGATATATACGACACTTCTCAGCAGCGCCTTACGATCCACGCGGCGCGGGACATCAAAACCGGCGAGCAGCTACACTCGGCCTACGTCGAGCCGCTGTGGCCGCGGGAGCGCAGGATCAAGAAGCTACAGGCGTGGGGATTCAGGTGTAACTGCGCCGTTTGCTCGGACGATGCGCTCGAGGCGATGCGCTCGGAGACTTTCATGTTGGATGATTCGCTGGCGGAATATCTTGAATGGCTGGACGAGCCATCACCTGTGGATGATGATGAATACGAGTTGCCTTACTTGAAGACGCATGACGAGGCTTGGTATGCTGCGAGGAGGATGGTTGAGCTTTTGATGCAGCAGGATCTGGGAGGAGATGCATTACTTAGTGCGTAAGTTTTGGGTACCCCCATCTTCCACCTTAGTATCGTTCTCTTCGGTTCACTTTCTCCAAGGGCCACCCTTAATACCACCTCCAAATCCCCATTTCCACACGACGAGCCGATGTCATAGGCGAGTGGAAATATACTGATATCTGCTTCAGATATCGTTACTGCTCCCGAATTCAATATGAACAGGGAGACTTGGTTTCAGCCTTAAAATTTGCACGAAAAGCACGAGAAACCGAAATTTGTTGCGTTGGATTGGATGGACAGTCTAGGACACACTCCGGCTGGAGCCCGACAAAGGACTGGATTAAGAGGCTCGAGGATGAGATGCAGCATTGGCTCAGATCAGGTCTGCGCATGGGAAATTTTGCATGAATAATGGCGTAACAGCATATTTCAGAGATCCATTTATATTCGCGGATAGAGGCATACGGTTGGTTTATCATATCCATACATATACTACTATATAGTAGGAAATACTTGTAAAAGAATGGTTTGCCTGTGAGATTTCTCATGGGCGCGAGCGTGCTCAAGGCATCACGTGTTCGCTTTCCCTCCAGGACGGAAGCAGCTGCATCCAACATGTCCCATCATCTCGAACGACAGTTTTACCATAGTACGAATTAGATCTCGAGGTGGATTCTCACTCGTCGACCATTCAAACTAGAGAAAATTTTACCTGCTCATTGGAATAGCTCGAAGTTCTACACTATGCCTTTTTTTGAGGACAAGGTTGTGAACCCAAAGTTAACTTAGCATCGTGTGGGAGCGTAGTTAGCAATGATGAACATTAACCGCGGTTGGGTATCGTCGAGGTTGATTCGGGGCTACGAGCATGCCAATGAGAGCGGTGAAGAGATTGAATAGGAATGCAAATTTTATGATACCGCTTGTATCTTCTGAATGTAAATACCTTTGTTTAAGTGTTAGTTGTAGCTCCCAGATTTACACCCTGGAACCCCTTACCTACTTCCCATGGAGAGTCAAGAAGAACACTAGAGTATGTACTATTTCCTTCGTGGAGGTCATGTTTACTTCAAGTAGATACAAACGGACGCAGTGCGACAAGGCTCCAACCAGGTGCATGTAGGAGAAGACCATGAGCGAATTTGAATTCCTCCTGCCGAGGTTACTATCAGCCACCAGCCTCCCAACACCATTCGCCCCCAACTCCACAGGTCGTACAAAATCCTCTTGACCCAGACTTTGCTATGACCCGCGCTGTTCCAGCTGGGAAGGATCGCCCAACTACCGGAGTAGCATCCCGAGAGAATCTCCAACGCTCAGACGTCAGCGGTGGATGGATACATCACATCCGTGCGCCAAGTTCTTCATGAGAGTTTGTCCTGACGTCAGTCGAATCGGCCAACTCATCTACCTGGATTCCGTGAATGGGACCTGATTTGAAATTATACTGAGAGCTAAACTATTGGCTGGTTATATGAGATTGTGGTCTTGACAACTTCTGGTGAGCCCGGCGGGAGACTCAGAGCGCAATATCTGGAGGCCACAAGCCAAGGATCCGATCTTAATCATCTAGTCCGCCGTCACTTCCGACCCCATTGTGGGTTTTGGCATCTATCCGATCCGCGAGACACGCAAGTTTGGTAACCGTCTGGTAATCTCACATGTGATTTATTAGGAATCCATCCCCGAATATCCCCATCAAGCCATTTCACACCGCCTATCCACCACTCATCAGCCTCACGAAGCTCAACTACAGCGGTGAGCCGAGGACGCTATCGGAGTTTCGCCCTTTAGCTGATGGATCGACAGCCCAATTTCATGGCCCTCCAGTAACTCGCATTCCGATACTCAGCTCTCCGATGCCGCATTCCGCCTCGGGTCGACCCGCCGAACCCTGTCGATACATTCCACCTCTCTCGACCACCGCTCACCTCCGACCTCGCATGATGAAAAAGCAAAACACCATCACAAAATCACGCGACCAGGCTCCAGTGCTTCGGCACAGGGCTCAAGATCCCGGTGATCACGGCAGTTGATCGTTAGCGCGCTCCGAGGGATTTGCTTTTTCCAGCTGTAGCGTCGTGATCTCTCCACTCTCTTGCGCCGCGAGTAAATCGGGATTGGAATTCTTTTGCTTTTATTCGCCGGGAGTTCCTCCAAAGAACAGTTACCGGCTCAGTTCACCGAGGTAGCTGAAGACGCTGCATTGTGATGAAATACTCGGCGTCTGTTAGCCTTGCGTCGTTGGACGCCACATGCGGCTCCCTCGCGGCGCCGTCAATACGACACTCGTCCACTCTCACTCTCAAGTTGGAAATAGGTGCACTAGTCATTATGGGTCTATCAGAACTCAGCAAAAGAAGACCTGTCGTATTTATTAGCGGTCGGGAGTCTCGTCGAGAGATATTCCTCAGCTGAATCTGTAGTGGATTAAAATCAAGTTTGTCACACGAGTCAGTGTCCATCACCTCGGGTTTTTCGCCCCTGGGCTGTCTTGCACAAAGAGATAAAAAGACGCATCTGTCTCTCCTCGTCGATAATATTTCCATAAACAGGCAACGGAGCTTGCCGGGTGGATAACTTATCGCTGCTTTTTTTCATGTCGGAGATCAAAGAATATGCTCGAGTCCCGAAAGATGCAAAATCGTGATTGCTTTTTGCCCATGTATTCTAGACATAATGGCACCCCAAACGGCCTGAATACTCCAACCTGTTCGCAGCTGTTCCTGATCCGACATGCGTGCAGGGACTCGTCGCATAGGGCTCTTTCGCATTCAGTGCTCTCCTTGCCGATCCCTCTGTCCCCCAGCATCTTCCCCTCATCCCCTCATGTCGCCTCACCGCGTCGTAATCCTGGTCTTTGCTGTGGGAGTAACCGCACCTTGTCTACGATCGACACCGAGTCCTTCCTCTTTAGAAGAGTTGAGCACAGAACCAGGTCCGTCGGTGGGCTTTCCTGGACCCCAAAATCATTTTTAAGCAAAGCAGGGTCCAACGCTCGCTTCATTCCGCGCAGGGACATAAATAGCAGTGTGTGGCGTCCTGCAACGTGCCGATCCTTCTTTAATTCTCCACCACCTTCCCGTCTAGAATTCCAATAGTTCCAGATTACTAGCGACAGTGATAGTGGGAAGAACAACTTTCCAGCAACCACCAAGCTGGAATTTCAACGCTTCTTTTAGGGGCTACCGACGGCATAGGATAGCGTAGGGCCGTGTGATACCGGAATGGCGCATCCAGCCGTTGGAGGTGTCATGTCTCTTCTGACGGAGAGGGGAACTCTTGATACGAGACGGCGAGTACTACCTTTGGTGACACTGCTGTCTCACATTCTATGATTCTTTAGGGGCCCCTGGGAGTCTGCGTCGTGTGCATTTGAACCTTGTACTATGCGTGATGTGCTGCTTCGTTTCATACAACTTTGGCATTTCGCAACACCGTCTGCCTGGGATGACTTGCTCGAAGAAGAGCCGTCGAAATATTACTACTGCTTCATTCTTAAACGGAATGGGGACCGTTGATTTGCGTTGCTGTAGATATCGATGCTAGTGGTTCGAGAGGAAGTTCATCCCACTATCCATCCCACGTCTTCCATGCGTTGTCCGTGAGAAATACCTCAACGGTTCGACAAGTGGTTGGCGGAGAGGAACATCGGAAGCTCGATGCAGATGCAGAGATGCCAATGTTACAAAATATCAAGTGTACGTATCCTTTTCCTCGCTCTCACATGAAGAATGTATCACGGTGTCCTGCACTGTGCTTGCCAAGAGGCGGGTGTGTGAATAGCAGACACCCCATCGCACAGTATACAGTATTTACTGTGTACAGCTAGGGGTTCCTGGACCAGTCCAGTCCAGTGCTAGCAGCCGCCTGAACATCGCCCAAGGGTAGGGGACAGGAGACGCTAACCTACTGAGTTTAGGCGCCATCTCTAGCACTACAACCCCAGCGACCGCGACCCCCAAACTCGTGCTGTGCTTCCTCCAGATGAAAACGCCACAAAACGCCGCCATTTCCCCTTTTCATATAGCGCATTTCGGTGACGGGTCAGGGAGGTGGTTTCTCACGAAGCATGTACGTCGCCCGGCCCTGCGTGGGTTAGATAAACAAGGAGGGGGAGAAAGGCGAGGAGAGAAAGATGGACTCAAGTCTCGTCGGGGTGAAAAACCGGGTCCGATGAGGGGAAAGGATTGGGAAATGAGGCCACGCTCCCCCATATTTTCAGCCACATCCAGGGATTCTTGCTTGATCGAGGCTTTGTAGGAACGTTGGTGAGGGATCCGGGCTCCAACACCCCCATGAGAATGGGCGCATGCGAGTACGAAGGACGATGGCCCCGGCGATTGTGGCTTGATAAGTCGAAAGACTTCGAGAATGACAGGAGAAAACATTGATCCTTCGGTGGATTGTGCTGTTCCGTCGCCGACTCCACCGTGGGGGTTCCACTTACATCCAACAGGACTAACAGCTCGCAGAATTGAAGCTGCTCGTCAAAGAACGAGATTTTTACATGCACCGTGACGCAATGCGATGCTACTCAATGTTTCATACGAAGCAATAAGTGAGTGGAAGCGCAAGTACTCGCTATACTACATGGGTTCTCACCCCCTTCTTGAACGTGGTTCCCCGTGGATAAAATTGCTTCATTCGGGAATCCCGCGTGCACATCTTTCCTTCCCCTCGTCTTTTAAAGATTAAGTTATGAGTACTATGTACTTCACGGCGCACGGAAGAAAGTGATCTGCTGGTACTGAGGTAGTTGTGGTGGTAAGCCGTCTTTCATAAGACGGCAATGGATGAAGAATCGCTTTCGGCTTCTGGAATGTTGCACAAAATAGTTTGACATTCTTCAAAAGAATCCATCCGTGCTCCGGCATAATGCGGATCTGGCACCCAAGACCGAGTGGAAGTGGATGGAAGATAACCCGGGTGACTCTGCTTCCTATCTGTTTTATCTTTATGCGGAAAGAGTGCTGAGGCATTTTTTTTCCCCATCGATGTTCCTGGGGCACAACGAGCAGGGGTCCACCTGTATGTACAAGCAACAAGTCCAACAACGTTCAAGCATCGATTCTGGGGGATTCGTCTCTCCTCCGCAGGAACCCCCCCAAAAAGGAGAAGAGATCAGATTTGCCAAGTCACGAATCTGCTAGGGAAACGAGGAATTAGTCCGACGCGACTCATGTGTCTAGCGGAGGAATCCCTCACTTTGTGACTCCGGCTCTCCAATGTCGTATCAGGGGCAAGGCTTCCGAGCTGGCGGACCCATCCGAAGCTAAACAAGTTAAGGTGATGGGCCAAGAGAAATCGGGAGAGGAGTACCTTGATGCTTAGCTTCGCGCTACGATGCTACACCATTACAGGTCCTTGCCCAGAAGCCGCGGATACGATATCCTGGACAGGGCAGGGGTTGTATTAATACTACCCTATCGATGGCGAGTGAAAAAACATACGACTCACCCGTGGAGAGAACAGATAACCACCAGCAGATGTTGCGGAGCATTTAATGGGACGCAGGGCGTTGCATTGCATTAATGCCAGGCAGTTGTGGTACGGCCGTCTTCCCCGACGAACCCTAAGAGCAGAAAATTGTTACGTAGTGTCGCGAAGTTGCATCGGAGCAATATCAATTTACTTCTGCATTCACTGACTTACGACGACGGGCTTTGGTCAAACTCCATTTTGCGCATACCCCCAGCGCCCGAATGAATATTCCGCCATTGTGTCCTCGCAGAGTTGTACTTCGTACTTGTAGGATGGAGATAAAACTCGGCAAGACCTGGCATGGCACGGTATTTTCCCGCCCTATTCTCACAAATCTCTCCTAGCTATGTACTTCGTAGACTGGGTCTCTCATCCAAAATCGTTATCCGAATCGAACGTAAACCGAAGATTCCCCTCTCGATCCTATCCTATCTGCCCATTTCTCGACTTTTAACTTTCAGTATCTCATCCCATTTACACCCGATTCTCCCCCCACTACCGAGCCGAGAAAGAGTTGCCTGAACAAGGAACTGGGCACTCCACGCCGCCTTGGCAGGAACCATCGCACTAGTAGTCCACCCCTCCACAAGGGCCCTGGAGCACCTCGCTGCATCACACGAACGATGGAGGCCAGCACGGCATTCTCGCTCGCCCTGTGCGACCACTGCTCTCACCAACTGACCCTCCTCCTCCCTTAGCTTCACCGCTTACCGTACTTCGGAGGAAGCTGCCTGTCCGTCCGCCGCATCGCCTCAGCTCACACCATGACCACTTCTGTACTAGACCCGAGTCAGCCCAGGTCAACGCGGTTTTGGGCCCATTTTCTTTCCCAACACTAAAGTTCTTAGCTACTTTGCACAGTAAAACTGGCCGAGTCTTCCAAATCGATGTTCCTTTTGCTTCCCAGGTGCCGAATCTGCATGCGATTATTGCTCGTGCTATGCCCGGGAATTTTCTAATCATAAAAAGAGCGAACGTCTCTTACATTCTATCAACGGGGAACTTACACTAATCTTTTGTAGACTGGGAGCTTGACAAGCTTTCAGTGACTGTGCTCGATTGGATCATCCAGACAATTTCCCTTTCTATTCAACACCAGCCCTCATTCAATTGGTCAATTAAATCATCGCCATTGTAAGATAAGTGTCCATAAAAAGAGGACGGAGATCGGACAAGTCTTGAAAACCCAAAAATTAAAAACTTCTCCCTCCCTCAAAAATCCAAACACCAAATGTCCTCCCTACCGGTCCTCATCGTCGGCGGCGGAGTGAGCGGGTTGATCCTAGCTCAATACCTCCGCGCCAACTCCGTCCCGTTCCTGGTCTTCGAACGAGACAGCGACCTGGCCACCCGTGGTCTCGGATGGGGTCTGACCCTGCATTGGTCCCTGCCTGCGTTACGCCGCCTTCTCCCCGCACACATCTACGACCGCCTGCCAGAGGCGTACGTCGACCGCGAGGCCGTCGAACGTGGAGAGGCTTCACGGTTTCCCTTTTACGATCTCAGTACGGGGGAATTGAGGGCTGCGACACCCAAGGCGCCTGAGGGGCAGAGGGTTAGGGTTACTAGGGCCAGACTCAGAAAGCTAGTTGCTGAGGGGATTGATATCCAGGTAACGTTTCTCTCGAACAAATCCCTTCCCCGCATTGAGGGTCCCGTCATTCCTCCACTTGGAAAAGACACTCGATTTTCCTAACATTATTTTTTATTCCTCTCTGCACAACAGTGGAACAAGGCCTTTTCCTCTTACACCTCAACACCTTCATCTGTCACCGTCACTTTCGAAGACGGCTCCTCATACACAGGATGCCTTCTCGTAGGCTGCGACGGCGGAACCTCGCGAGTCCGTCGCGCTCTCTTCCCCGCCCAGTATGAGCGGCACCGCGTCCCCGTCCGCACCATGGGATTCCGCGCCGATTTTTCGCCGCAGGAAATTGCCGATATTCGAGCCATGGACTCTTTCTTCCTCCAGGCGGCGGCGTCTGAGAACGACACATTTTTGTACTTTAGTGGTAAGTCTTTGCCTTTCCTCCCTCGAAACTATGTCATCGGACATCCGTGTCTAGCTTTTCCATTTTGACGTCTTATTTCTGCTTGTTTAATTTCTTCCCCCTCTCGAACTAACGAACTACACCTAAAGTTCTAAGCGGTCCTCAACGCGCCCCAAACAAAAAACCTACCAACAAATACACCTGCCAACTCGTCGTCTCCTGGCCCGACCGCCCCGGCTTCTTCGGCGAACCCTCCGGCATCGAGTACCCCGAGACCGACCAGGGCCGTATCGAGCTTCTCCACCGCTTCGCCAATACCTGGGCCGAACCCTTCCGGTCGCTCGTGCTCGGCGTGGAGCTCCGCGGGACAGCCTCCAACAAGAGTTCGAGAAGTGGGGGAGGTGTCACGTCCGAGATCAAGACGCTTGATTTGTTCGACTGGCCGCCTCCGAAGGGGCTGAGGGGGGAGGGACGGGTGGTTTTGATGGGGGATTCTATGCATCAGATGACTATGTGTAAGTGCTTTTGTCACTTTCTTTGCTTTTTTTCCCCCTTTACTCTCCGAAGTCCACCCCCAGTTTCTTTTGAGTTCGTCATCCGCTAACAACAGAGTCCCATTGCCAACAGATCGAGGCGAAGGCGCCAACCATGCCATCGTCGACGTCCAAGACTTCGCTGACCTCGTCACCCCCGTGCTCCCACGCACATCTACTCCCCTCGCGGACGGCACACCTGGCCCAAGTGACTTTGAGGACCTGCGTTCCGCGCTGGACACGTACGAGGACGCCGTCGTGGATAGGGCGAGACCCGGCGTGCTCGCTTCGCGAAGGGCGTGTTTGGACGCTCACGAGTGGAAGAGGATTGATGAGACGAGCCCTTTGTTATCGAGGAGGGCTATGAAGTTGGATTTTGATGAGGAATGAGAAACGTTGGAAAACTTCTTTTCCCCTTTGGGTGTGAAAATAATACGTTTTGGGTTACCTCGCCTCTCATCCTATCTGAGATGGAAGTAATTGTAGTTTGAGCATCCCACGGTAGTCACCTGAGTTCTGTTTTTTTTTTCCCACCTTCATATTAGTTCACGTATGGATATGTCAGTTTTGGGATGTGACGTCTTCTCAGTGGAAGCTAACCATAGGTAAGCTGAACGAGAGACCTATCGGGCAATATTAGTGACCCGGACGATGATGCCGGAGCAGCAATCATCAATCTGCATGGAAGGGATGCCCGAAGCTCGGATGAACTGAAGTCCGTGATTACCAGGGAAAACCCTGCACGACAAGGAACGAACATTTGAAGACTATTTCGGAATACGCTCCCGAGGTACATTGCGAGTGGTGAAGGGAGACTTGCAACCTCGCTTTGATATGAGAGTTTTTCCTTGTGTCGATGGCGTATCTGGCCTGGAAACTTGCTCATCAAATCCCGGTTACTCAGTATATACCCCGATGTGTATAATGGCAACTAAGCGACGTTCCATCCTTTCTTCACGAAGCCTCCTTATAGCTTTCCTAAGCTCTTCCAAGTATCTACTTCGAACTTGGTACGGATGGGGCCACCTTAAACGCAAATGCAAGGCTCCCCCATGCTCCCGTTCCTTGCCCCTGTCCCTGCTTGGTTCCATCCTCCGGCATCCTCCGTATTCCCCAAGAGGAACAGCCCCTTTCTCACTGCGTGCACCCTACGTACCCCCGAAAAACCCTAGCCGGTGGTCTGTGCGATCAAAGGGGATCTTGCCTGGCATCTCTGACCAAGGAGACCCTGTCCGCCTCCACCATCTGACGAACATACGAAGTACGAAAATATTGCCCATCGCAGTAGTGAGATTGCACATCAATTTGGGGAAAAAATCTATCCACGATAAGCTTTTTGCGCTATCGTATGGAACCTTGCCACTTACAAGTACGGATACGGAGCCCTGTCCTCAAATCAAGACGACGACCAAGTCCGAGATTAGGACATGAACAATATTTGTTTTTGTCAGGGTATCAACAACAGAGGACAAGGGATTGATACGGAAATGGTTAGAAATCCGGAATTTGAATCGGAAATGGAGAATTGGAATCGAACTCGTGTATCAATTCATCGGTAGCTAAGCCCAGACTTGAAGCTATCAATAATTCCAAACAAGAAACTCGCGCAAGGTGTATCTAGCATACAAATGAATGTAAAGAACAAAAAAAGGCAATCCCCATAATTCCTTAAAAAAGAAAAATTTTTCCCCAAAATTCCAAAAGTTCCAGAGGAAAATAAACTCCATTTTCTTTTCTTCCAAAAATCCGTAGCACCATATATCTAAAAAGAAATCAAATAATAATCCAAACCTCGCTTCGTACACGTGCATGCCCTTTAATCTCGTCTCAGTTGGTTTTGCTTGGCGCAGTGCCCTCCGAGTAAAGCCGGCGGTCCGCCGTGGGCTCTTCTTCATGTTGTGGTCCCCTTCACGCCACCGTTTCGGGTGAGGTGCAGCTGGTTGGCCAAAAATAGCCCGGTCGCCCTGCAGAAATTCCCGTCGCAGCCAAGGGGAGAAGGATTTTGGTGGGTAGAATAATCAGAAACAGCCCCCAAATCTCCAACTACAACATCGCATTATAACGAGGCCTCTCACCAGAACTCGTCCCGTCATCCACCCGGACGCTATAAGTGATCGACTTGACAATAGAGTTCGGATCATGATGCGGCGTTATCCGATCATCGGTGACGTTTCCCTTCTTGAGAATATCCTCCTCACTTCCACTAGTGCTGTGCTTGTCGAAGCCTCCGGTGACATACGCCGTGGTGCCCTTGTCTCCCGCGTTGCCCGCGGCGCTGGAGTCCGTTTCGCCGTTCTTGCTGAGGCTGCTGAGTTTGTAGAGTTGACTTCCCTTGCCGATGCGTCGGCTTCGGCTTCCCGAGGAGCCGTAGCCGTGAGTGTGCTTGGTGCGGTATTCCTTGGCTTTGCGGAGGAATACTGGCGCGAGGAAGGGGAGGGAAGATACCATGTTCTACGAGTTCACGCGCGATATGTTAGCTAATTTTTTTGCTTTTATGGTCCCTGTGACCGCCCTTTGCGGGTCGATGAAATGGGATCGTGGAAAAAAGGAAATAAAAAAGCAAAATAGATCGTGTAAATTGGCGGTGGACTGACTCAACGGCAAAAAAGCAACATTGAGTGAAGACAAAACTCGGGAGAAAGTAGAGGGGGCAGGGAGAAGAAGAAGAAAAAATAGGAAAAAAAAGTAATCACGTACGCCGACATTGAATTCAATGACTCCCCAGAGGATCAGCATTGTCGAGTTGCCATCGCCGTTCTGGATGCGGTCGATCTGGAGATATCGCATGATGGAGCAAAGGGTGGTGAAGAGACCGAGCAGGAAGATGCCGATAAGACCAATCTTCTTGCTTCGCGAAACGTTGAGCTTGAGCAACACCGGGATGGGAAGCAGTGCCACAACGACATCCGACACAATCGTGACGACCGCGTAACCGGTAAAGGACGGGCCCGGGGGCAAACAAGTGCCTGCTTTGGTGGGGTTCCACGACTTGTCGACCTGTCCGGCGGGAAGTCAGTATTAGAAATAGCGGTATTTGTCAGAGTTAAAAAAATATCGTGAGGAAGACTGCGGGAGAGAGAGAGGCCGTACCGGCTGGCAAGCAAACACCAGAGCAAGTGCGCATCCAAGGTGAGCAAGGAAGACGAGAACGATGGTGGCCCAGATGATTTTGCGGTACAGCTTCTGGTTCGTGCCGTCAAAAAGCCGGAGGTAGCTGATCAACAGAGCAATCTTGAAGAAGCTGATGCCTACTTGGTAGATGGGCCTTCCTGCGTAATTGACCCGGGTGAAGGGTATCAAGTTCGCCTTTGGGCGAAGTACCAGAGGCAGGCCCAGGCCATATTTGGTTTCTGAATTGAAACTTGTCAGTCCATGCTTCAAACTTGTCTACAGAATCCCCCAGATCCTGTTATGCTGTGACGCCGGAACACAGGATCCCCTTGGTTGTCAGATCTGCCCGCGGACGTGTGTAACTTACGGACGATACAGATGATGGAGTAGATAATGGCAAACGCCAATGACAGCGTCGCCATCCAGTCATCCGTAGCCATTCCTCTAGCTTTGGCCCTAATCCGTAGCCTCATGATGACGATGATGGCCGAGACGATGGTCAAAACCATGCACACAGCAAAGATGAGCCTCCATTGCGAGATCCGGTCCACCTCCTCCGTGGCATTGATTACCCAGGTCATGGCGAAAGCACTGAGGTCCGCAGCAAGACAGAACTGGGTTTGGCGTTTACTTTCCTGGGGCGAAATGTGCACAATAAATCGTTCCGGGCCAGAGTCGCCGCAGTTGATAGGATCCTCGTCGGAAAAGGACGGTGGGTGGAGAGAGAGGAGAGAAAACGGAGATCTCCAGAAGTGGATGGATTGGGGGAATTCTACAAGGACCACCTGCGCCTTATACCGGGGGGGGGAGCGAGAGAACTTGTGGCCCGTCCTGCGTTCGGCGGGTTTTCGGTGAGCTTTTTTGAACAGATCGGGGCGACCAATGGGTTTACTCTTGGGTTAAGGCGAGGCGTACTCCCGACTTCCGAAGGGGATGATTGTTGTGGAAGGCGGAGAATGCAAACAAACAAGTGGAAAATACAGTTTCGAGAAGTGCAACCCTGCCAAGAAGGGAGGGAGAGAGAGAGAAAAAAAGGCGGAGCGGGACTAGTATCTCCCTCGTTGTGGGGAGGATGGGGAGATGGGAGGTGAGAGAGGGACAAGAACAAAAAGCAAGATATCGCTCTCGAAGAAACACGGAGCTGGATGCAGCTGGCTCTAGCTGGAGATCTAAGATCCACTTGCCGATGCTGCTAGATGAGCAAGAAGACTTGGTTTTTTATTGTAATATTCTCCCTCGAGCAAGATGCCGCCCGACAGCCGACAGATTCGACAGAGGAAGAGAAAAAAAAGGAGTATAGTATAAAGCGTCACGCATGTGAGGAGGACACGGGCACGGGAATGAGTGCCGGGCGATACTACAGCCACATTCCGGTGGTCGAATGTTAAATCACATCACTGTCGTTGCGTCTCGCGAGGGGATATGCTTTGAAGGAAGAAGACATGGGGCTGGTTCGTATGAATTGATCACATATACCCCCCACGTTTCAACCGTTGTTGGAGTCCCAAGGTATTGTTCCCTCCGCTATTGCAACAATGCGGACTTGGGCGAACGCCTGGAGCAGCTACAAAGATAAACTAATACAATGGATCAGGGGTCTTGCGTTCACTTGCAAGCGCAAGGGGCAGGTGTGTCCTGATTCGAAAATGATGGCAGGGGGGGGAGGTAGACGAGTGGGTAATGAAAAAAAAAAAAAAAAAAAAAAAAAAAAAAAAAAGAGAGAATAATTCCGCTTCTGTCGTTGGCCGGCACCAAGCCAAGAGTGCAGGTCTAGAGTACGTTGCATTGTAGATAGATTTTCGTTGCATCTATGTGTGCAAGCGAAGCTCTGGGAAAGAATTACTTCGTAGTGTCAGGGACAGCCATAAGGAGGTCGTGCAGCATAGTCCCCGGCAGCTTAGATTCCGGGGCTCCTTTATTTCCTCTGTCGGCGATTTGTCCCGAACCGAAATGCTTTAGAGTAAATCGACCAGACAACGGTACACAATCTCTCTCGTCGCTGTTCTCATGGCAGGGAATCCAGGGCGATATCAGGGTTGCGATATGCATAAGGTGGCCGGAGGGCTGGATGAGTTCGATTTTTCTTTTCCTCCGCTACGACGAAGCAGGTGTGGCATCTCGCGAGGCATTGTTCCCTGATACTTCGGGGCGAATGTCCTCTTTCAATGAATACAAAAGCGCAGTTCTGTATACCTTATGTTGCGACCTAGGAAAAACTATCCAGGTGGGATCCGCGGACTTGGTTTTCTCCAAGTAATTTGTGGATTTCACAGTGAAGGGTGGGTGTGACAAGAAAGGCGAAAGGGAGGAGAGGGAGGAGGATTGGTGTGCTCGACTTGACGCAATGCCGCCTCGAGGGAGATCAATGGGAAATGTGGAAAGTAATTGGAGTGGCTCATTAGTGCAGGTGGCTTGGCTGCCTAGCCCCAGCGTTAGGACGGTGTGATGGACAATGTGTAGTTTACAAAGGGAATGTAGGAGACAAATCACAAACCCCGAGACGCTTCACTTGTTGCTGGCAGTTTGCACTATTGCCGGCCCACCTGGAGCCGGCAGTGACGATCGAAGACAGCTGATCAAGGGTGGTTCAAAAAGCAAAAGGCTAGCTCGATCGCATCCCTCATCTGGGCTGATACCCGGTAATGGAGGACAGATCGGCCGGCTTGTTTTGCTTCTTCTCAAACTATTGGCTGGCAATGGCTAGAGTAGTGCGAAAAACATTGCTTCTGCCGAGAGAAATTCCGGGCTGGGCTTCCGGCAACAAGTTGATCCAATGAACTTGAACGTAAAGGTGGTGTGGACTGAACCATTTGGCTGGGAAGAGAGCATCTGTGCGACTGAGTGAGTGTGGTCTGCCGTTTGCCGTCATCCGAGCGAACTCCGTGCGTGTTTCCAGAACGCAAGCAGGAAGGATCAATCCTTCTCTTCCTAGCAATGGATGGCAGGACACGCATGCACTGCACCATTGGTGGTGTTGGATTATTTCCTATTCATTCGTAAACATTGCCTGTTGTGGTTCGTTTCCGAAGTGAAGCGATTAAAGTGAGGTTAGCCGAGGTGCGGTTTGATATCTACTTCGTACATGCGCAACTTTATGGCGACGAAATCAGTTGATGTAACCTCTCGGGCGCAATTCACACAAAAAAAAGGCGCGACAAGGGTCTCCTTCATCAATCTCAGCTGCCAATGGAGATGGGTGGTGGGGTTTCGTGATCTGCCCTGGCCCTGGACGAATTCAGGGTGTGAATGTGAATGCGACGCTGCTGGATCGATGTTTCACACGGAACACTGCTCCGTAAAACTAGTGCCTGCCACCAAAGTCCCCGCCCAGTGGGACTTCGTCGCTCATCCCATCCACCTCCTCGACTGGTCTTAGCTTCGCTGGTGTGGAATTTTAAACTAGCTTTGCCCTGCTGGGTGTATGTAGCACAAAGTCCAGGACCCTCAGGCTTCAGTTCGTCTTGGTGATGCGACAAAGTTCGCTCCACGATCAGTCTCCAGCTTCAATCTTGCCATCGACTGGCCGATCTTGAGGCTAGTACTCAGATAGAGTAGCACCACCATCAGCGACCGACTCGCCCCTGACCCATGACTGGGGTCAAGAAAAAGACCACACAGGTTCCTCTGGGTAAGGAGCCTGGGTTTGAACCCTCATTCGCCAATTGCTCAAATCGCCTGGTTAGTGTGCCAGCGCCGTTGTGCTGGGACTATCCTTGTTCAGTGCTCCGATATTTGCATGACACTGCTCGCTCGGCAGAGGGTCCCCGAGGACGGCCTCATTCCTCGTTCTCTTCTAACCAGGCCGTTTATTCATAGAATTACGTACTTCTCCGACCCCGAGGGAGGAGGGAGGGTTGCAGTGGGATAAGAAGACGAAGGATGGTGCTCAACTGCTTTTGCAGGCAAATTCGATGCGACACTGACATTTCAGGTCGCCGCGCTGCTGTGACAGTGACAGTGCTAATGAACAGAGAGACCAGTGGCTCAGGGATGAGAAGTATCTTCTCTCCATTAACTTATCTCGACACTGTGCCTGAGGGAGGGGGAGGGGTGAGGATTAAGCTGGTCTTAGTCTAAACACCCCTGTTCTTCTATTGAACTAAATAGCACAGTACGAACAAGCACTAATCCCACTTGATTGATGTTTGCTCTGGTACGGTACCGCGTTCCTCCCCGGCCCCTTCTGCGCCTTGCCCCTGTTCAGTGCTTGAGTTATCTATCAATGCTGGCAGTAGCCCCTGTGGTCCATCCACTAAGCACTCTGGAGGGTGCGGGGGTAAGAGACCATTGAGGCCACTAAGCCAAATACGAAGTAGCACCAGGCGCTGCTGTGCTACAGGCGTCGCCAATGTCCTAGGAGCCTCAAGAGATCAATGATACCTTTGGGGCTCGTCTCATCTCAAATTTCTCAGCACAGCACATCTGATCCCACGCTCACAGAGCAGAAAAAACGTCCAGGAGCTACGAAGTACACTAGTTGTTTCTTGTACTGGGCTGGTCTGGGCGTATGTACGCTTACACTAGATACAAAGCCACACAAAAATAAACCCCACAACTGGAGCAACGACGACTCCCTCCGCCGCCATCTGTGCAAAAATCTCCGAGCGTCTGAACCGGCGTCGTCCCATTGTCCCATTGTCCCACTGTCCTCCGCTCTCATTCTCGCTTATTTTCATCGTTCTCTCCATCTCCACTGTTCCTCCAATGTTGCGACATTGCCATTGATTACCAAGGAGAGGAGGCTTCAGGGATTGAGAGACTGCATTGTGTCAGTAAGATCTGATTCATCCCAGTCACTGGCAGTTTTGCGCCTGCCCTGCCCTGCCCTTGTCTGCCCTTGTCCCAAGTGTTGCCTCGGGTTTCCCCTTCACTTTCTGGTCCTCCACAATTGTACATTGATATTGTTCCTTCCCTATATTCCCAACGACTGCAGCTTACTTGCATGGATGTATGTATCATTACATGCAATATTGTTGTTCTCATTGTTCTCTGCGTCTCTGCATCTCTGCGTCTCCACGCCCTTGACACCCCCCTCTCAACTTTGGTTCAGTATTTTCGGTTCCCATCTACTCCTTCCCCGACCCTTTATATACAGGTTCGGTTCCTTCCCCTTCGCTTCCTGCATCCTTCCTTCCTTCGACCACACCCCTCCCGTCCAAAGGTGCCCTTTCCTCGGAATTCGCACGTGTGATAGATTCGTGTCTCACTGAATCACACCTTGACCCTGATTTCCTTGGGCACAACCGAATTTCCATTGTTTAAACATTTTCAGAACGGGAACCTGGACGCGAAAACCATTCCGCTTCTCTCCTTTCGTCCTTCTTTCTCTTCTTCTTCTTCTTCTACTTCCTCTTCTTCATTTTCACTTCACTCCCCCATCCTTAACAAGTCAGCCCTCCGAGGAATCATGTCCGACACCAAGGAAAGCCTCAAGGAGGCCGAACTCGCCAAGTCCTCCGTCAGCGGCGACAACGTCTCCAGCTCCAACGTCGACACCGCCTGGAAGTTTCTCGACGCGAACCGCGATGTCGCCGAGGCCACCGCCTCCGAGTCGGAGCTCAAGGCTCTGCGTCGCAAGATCGATTGGCACATCGTCCCCATCATGTTCTGCTGTTATACGATGCAGTTCCTCGACAAGGTCATTCTCAATGTAAGTGACAGTGACCCACCCTGCAGGTCTCTCACTCGCCTTGCGCCGATCTTCGGCAACCCGCCGATCGCAGTTCGCGTGTGCCATGTGCCCCGTGAACGCGCAAAAAGACACGAGGCGGACTTTAGGGCGAAAAGGAAAAAAAAGAAAAATTTGTCTGACCGCCGATCGTCATCATCTAGTATGCCGCTGTTATGGGTATCCACGCAGAGCTGAAGCTTCAGGGGAATGACTTCTCAAACATCGCCACATTCCTCTTCGTCGCCCTGCTTTGCTTCGAGGTTCCCAACAGTAAGCTTTCTCCATTGTTTTTTTTCTTTTAGTTTTACCAGTTCCTCCCCTGATAGGTAGGAAGGGAAAACAAGGCGACAGCTTCGTGATGCTGACAGCTCAATTACCATCTTACAGTCTACTGCCTTCAGAAGGTCCCGGCCGCAAAGTGGCTCGGCTGCAATGTTATCCTTTGGGGTGTTGCCACGGCTTCCGGTGCCGCCGCCCACAACTACCAGACTCTCCTCGTCTCCCGTGTGTTCCTTGGTATCTTCGAAGCTACCATTGCGCCCTCTCTGCTCCTCATCAGCAGCCAGTGGTACACCAAGTCCGAGGCGGCTCCCCGCTTCTCCTTCTGGTATCTCGGTCTCGGTCTCGGCCAGATCATTGGTGGCGCCGTGTCGTATGGCTTCCAGCACGTCAGCAAGAACGCCGCGCTCTCGGGCTGGAGGGTCATGTTCGTGGTGCTCGGCTGCTTGACCGTCACCATTGGTCTCTGGACCTTCTTCTTCCTCCCCGATACCCCCATGAAGGCTAGGTGGTTGAGCAGCGAGGAAAAGGTTAAGCTCCTGAAGCACGTCAGCGTCAACCAGACCGGTATTGAGAACAGGAAGTTCCGACCCAAGGAGATCTTCGAGGCTCTCATGGACCCCCAGCTCTATCTTCTTCTCCTTGCCGTCATTCTTGTAAGTTTTCACGTGTTGCCATGATCCGCCATTGCCATTCTGTTCATTCATCCGCTAAGCCTTCATTCCAGTTGTCCGTCTCTAGCGGCGTCGTCACTACCTACTCCGCCACGCTGATCAAGAACATTGTCAAGGACCCTAAGCAGGCCGCGCTCATGAACATGCCCTCGGGTGCCGTCAGCATCTTCTTCACTCTCTTTGTTGGTTTTGCCATCCGCAGCCAGTCTCACCGCTGGCTCTGGATCATCTGCTGCATCATCCCTGCGTAAGTCGAGAATTCGCACGAACTTAGTTAAAACGAAAGTACTGACAGACGCGCCAGCATTATTGGCGGTGCATTGATGTCCTTCCTGCCCACGACCAACAAGGCCGGTGTCCTCGCTGGCATCTACCTCGTCAATGCCGTCGTAGCTCCCCTTGCCGTCTTCTACAACGTAAGTTCTATGAATCGCCACCTTGCATTGATAGCCTACTAAGCTAACTAAACTGGATCTAGTGGACATCTGCCAACTTCGGCGGTGCTACCAAGCGTGCCTTTGCCGCCGCACTCCTCAGTGGCTCCTTCTCCATCGGAAACATCATCGGCCCTCAGACCTTCCAGGCCCGCGATGCTCCCGAATACCGCCCGGCCAAGATTGCCGTCATGGGCACGCAGGCTGGTTGCGCCCTCGTCACTTTCATCCTCTTCCTCTACTACGTTTGGCAGAACAAGAAGCGGGGTGCCGCCCAGGAGAATGAGGATGAGTACCTGTCGCCCGAGGTCTGGGCCAACATGACGGATCGCGAGAACAAGAAGTTCAGGTACTCGTATTAAGGAGGAGTTTTCTGTCGTTTCGGTTGGAGCGGAACAGCACCACTCTGTTTTCGAGCTGGGAAAGCAACCGTTGAAAGTATACAAAAGTAGATAAACATACCCTGGGAAATAGGTTCGTCTGCTAGGATAGGACCGGATTTAAAGGCGCTCTTTTTTTTTTTTTTACAGATTTCCAAGATTGAGGGTGCGTTAGAGATTTGTACTTGTTTGACTGAGCTGATTAGGCCGGACCACTTTATATACCATTATGTTTTGTTTCTCTCCTAGCTGGTTTCTGGACTGTTTTAGTGTTATCTATCCACCCTTGTGCGAGCTCCAGTGCTAACCAAGAACCCAGAAGATGTTGGTCCCGTTGACAGACGCCGAGACCCAGGCCCATGACATGAACTGCTTGCTTCGTGACCAAAGTTATCAGTATACGCAGGCACGTCCTCATTGGGGAGGGCCGCAGGACGGACAGTAAGTTGGGGAACATGTAATATAGGTGAGTTCCGCTTCATTTGCCCACTAGGCTCCAAATCTTAACAAAATATCTTCTTCCAATGAAGACGATTACGAATAACTCGACGAAGAAGATCCGTTCTACACTTGAGGTGAGACTCCAACGAGTTTATTTTTCTCACATCTCTGTTCTTCCCTCTCCCTAAAATGCTGGGATCGGACTCGAACAGCCAAAGTAAATGCAAGTTGGACAGGGGCTGTGCCGAGGACAAAAATCTGGCTTGAAAAAGTATTTCGCTTCCGTTACAGCCTAGATTACCTGCGTCACCGTGGCTTCCTTTCCTCGGTGCAAAGATTCGGGAAATTATCACTCGACTGTCGAGAGGTTTTCGATGTCGCTCAGTTACGAAGTACTTCGTGACCATTTGGAATCACGTGATCTTGAATTTATGTCACATGCCAGATTGACAGCTTTCCAACCTTCCACCTACTTGTGGCTTTAGTGCCACTTCGTGGCTGTTTACTCGGGAAAATTATTATTCCGGCCTGCATCTTCACTTCTGGCCTTTTCATATCGCAAGCTCCAAGCTCCATCAGCTCAACACGTCACATCTCACGAACCCGGCCCAACCGCCCACCGCTTCATCCCCTCCCCATATCCGGTAGCCGAACGAATCTCCCCGAGAGATTCCCGAGCGAGAATCTACAAAATGTTCTTCCTAGGCAATTTCTTCTACGTCCTCGTCCTCCTAATCAACGCCATCGCCATCCTGTCCGAAGATCGTTTCCTCGCGCGCATCGGATGGTCCGCGACGACGTACAACAACTCGTTCGGAGCGGCCCCTGAATCTGAGAGTATCCAGGCGAAAATCATACATTTGATCGCGAGTGTGCGAATGTTGATGAGGAGTATGTTTTTTTTCCCCCCCGGCGATGCGCCTGCATCCCGCCCCCTATCCCCTTTTTGGGCTACCCGGAGCGCTGTTGCCTAGAGAGAAGGCAATCGAGAGACGCCTACTGACTTTGGCCTTTTTTCTAGTTCCTTTGATGATAATAAACACCATGATCATATTATACGAGCTTGTGCTGGGATGAAAACCCTACGAATCGAAAAACCTAACGAGCCACGCGGCTTTTTCACTTTCGAGGACGATCACAAGGAACCCGAGTCACGGCGCTCGATAAATCCACACCCCATGGACGTTTAATATCCGGCGTAAAGGGCCTGTCGGCCCACGATTATTTGGTTTCCCTACAGCAAAAGTATAGATGGCACGGGGCCTTCGGGGTACCGGATTCTCGAAGGGAAAGCAACAAAATGTATGATATGGGAGCATCAGGGACGTTGTCTTTCTATAGATAATTGGTTATTCTACTAGGTTTCATGATGGCATTTCTCTTGCATGCGCGTTCGGGGGGCGGTTCTTATTAGTCTCGTTATAATGATACCAAGTCTCTCTTGATCGTTGGTATTTCAATCGTACATACCTGTGAGTCTTGCGCATCGCAAGCGTTGGTGCTTTCTGCGTTTGCCCTTGTTGTGGGGGTTTGTGAGGATGTTTCCGCGCTACGAGGTTGAAGATGCTTGTGATGTGAGTAGTAACATAGGGAGATGGGGCACAGTCCCTTCTTAGCTCCCGACAAGCTGTGTTGGAGCAACATCCTTGGTCTTCCAGTGCGTGCTCACTTCTCAGAGGCAGTTTCCAAGTTGCCCTAGAATAGAACTTTCCGTCTAATTGACGAAGGTCAGATTATGATTGTTTCGTCTCTTCCCCTATACAAGAGCCATCGGACCATTACGACCACTGGATAGTTATAGTTTAAGCAGATCGCCGTCCAAATAGCAAAGCTCCCAAGAACCGATAGGCGACGGAGACCCCACTTCTAACCATCAACTTGAAGGAATGGAAATAGCCCCTATGCAGCACAGTGCCTTCTGCCCTGTTCACCATCACATCTTCATTATCTAGCTTGCCGCCGTAGACTCTAACGCGTCTCTTTAATGCTAGGAATCCCTCGCTCGGGGTGAGCGGTCCACATCCCAGCATATAGTCCTTATCAACGACCTTCCACTTAGGCGTCCCAGAGGCGTCTCTAGGACCGCCAGCCGGATCATCCATTGCCTCCAGGGCCCAGCACCTTTTCACATAGCATCCTTGGCTTGCAAAACAGGCCGGTACGACAAAGACTCGATTCGAACAGCGGAGACGCGGAAGTAAAGCGTAATCTCTGTCCGAGACGGCCACGGAGGACATGTCCCGATAGAATTCGCGGAATCGAGGATCCGTAGTCCTTCTCCACAATCGGGGCTGGCAGGGCTTTCATTCGCCTCCAGGCTGGCAAGAAGATCTCGGGCTGCTAGGCGAAGCGGAGAGTCTTCCTCGTTCTCAAACGTGCCGAGAAATCCTTTCTAGAACGGCCCTTCGTCTGATGGCTCCCAGTCCATTGTTCGAGGGGCCACGACGCGTTTCGGGGCAAGTTGTTCAAGAAATACCTGAACGGCTGAGGCTATCCAGCCGACGCCACGATCGATGAAACAGGCGACAGTATCGCGGGTGGAGAGTCGATACCCAAGGTTCGCCGGGCCATAGATGGCTTCGAAGTTGTTCTGGCGCATGACGTCATGCAAAATTACCTGCCGGTCATATAGATGGTACTGGCTCAGGACTCGTTCGGCCAGTTGCTGGGAAGTATGTGTTGGCGGTAGGGGCTCAGCTTGTATGAAGAGCATATCGAGCTCGATATACTCGCGCGTGACGGCCGATATGGCCAAATCTTCGAAGCTCGTCATACACAACGCTCTGCATTCAAGAGACACCGCGAGGGGCCTATGGGCCCAGGAGTTGATGGCCTTCCCGTTGCGCGGCGGACAGAGGACGCTACCGCTGAAACCTAAAGCTCGTAAATATGTGGAACGGGAGCCGCACGACATTCCCTGTCTCAGAGAGAAACGGAGTCGTGGCCGAAACCCCCAATCGTCAAGCCGGCGGACACGGGTGTCGTGGGGACACCACGCTCTCGTCCACCACCTGGCGGATAGAACTTTTTTGACTAGACTCTGAACGGCATCCAATCCTTTTTGGGGGGCCTGAGAGAGGATGAATTCCCATCCTGGCCGGCCGGGATGAATGTTGTCTTTGTTGCGAGTGCAGTCGAACCGTTAATTTGCTCCGTCCTCCTCGGCTTTTGGAACCAGTCTGTCTTCGATTGCCTAAGACAACCAGCAGGTGAAGGCTAGATTTCATTTTGCTAAGACTATCGGAAGGCAAGCCGCCGGTCTCCACGGGTAATGCGCTCCCCTGGCTTTCCTACCCTAATCTGGCTTAGCTTAGTCCTGAGTGATACGGAGCTTTCGGGAGCCAGGTTGTGAGAGGGGTTCCCCGGAAGCAGCTGCGCCCTGCACCCGATGCGAGGTCTACTGAGTTGGTCCTGTAGGATGATATATGCAACGCATTTCCAATTGCAAGGTTTGGTTTCCCCAATGGAATAATAGTCTCCCCGCGATATTGTTTAATAGCAAGCACATACTGGAGTCGGTTCCGTCCCATATTTGCAGACCGTCTACTAGATGATACGCCTAATCGCAGTTGTTATGCTTTGTCTTCACTGAAAGGGGAAATAACTATACAACAGGACGGTGAAGAGCAAGGTTTAGCTGCCTGGCTTATGAAGCTACCCTCTTCCGGCCAGTGATCCTCTCGTAACGGCGTATTTTACCATCGACAGCCCAGATAGATGGACAAATTGCCTGTGTGTGCAAGGAAACAGTCAATCTGGTCAATATTATAAGACCTCGAAATAACAGTCGGGCACGGTGCTCCCGGCCCAGTTGTTGATAACATCTTTTCTCTATGTGAGTATGGTCCCCATAGCATGCAAGCGATCAATGCACCTGGGGACTCCTCCACACCACACCTGCCCCGCAGTTCCGCGTCCGAATCATCGGCTCTTGGACAATGCGGGGAATGGGACACTCGACCACTCATCCCCGTGGCTTCTTCGCCTTCTCCACGCGGGATTGTAACCATGAATCCCCGCATCCGGGGAAGCGTACAGCGTGGAATGAGGGTTGGGGTCAATCCACACCAACGGAATTTGACCCGAAGAATGAAACTTACAGGCGAAGCAAGAATGCATTGCTTCTACAATATGTTTAGTATGCAACTTCCGGGAGTTTGGTAGGTAATGGCTCTTCTGCTCCGCCGGTGTTCCTCGCACTGAGCTCGGAAGAAAGAAAAACAAAAATAAATAAATAAAGAGAATAAAAATCTCGGTCGCCCACAAATGCCAGTCGAGCGCGTCAGCCATCCTTCACTGTACGGTGCCCGAGCTTACGCGAGCCTCTCCAGAGGCGATATCCTAAGTCCCTAGCACTACACCGCTACCGTCTTGCCGAGTTGGTAAGGGCGGGTGCCATGGAAGTCCAGAATCAACGCCCATTTTACCTGGCATTGGTGGCCTGCATCTCGGTGCTAGCGGCTGGCCCATGTTTCGTGGAATGCGGGGAGATCGGAGTGGATGCCGCATGGACAGCCCGCTATAGTCAACTAGTGAGCTTATTAGTGTAACCGAATTCTCGACCTGTAGTTCCCACCCTGAAGCTCGATGTGCGGGTCCCTGAAGAGATGAGTATAATACCGCGTCCTCCCCAGACCAGTTATCTCAACATCTTGGACGCGCTTCCTCAACGCATCGTATAGCCCAGAACGTTGGCCAACACGGAACATCATGAACGATAAGGAGAATGGGTCCACTGAGGACCCTTGTCACCTTGAGAAGGCACCAACCCAGGTTCGCTCATACGAGATTGACCAAGCGAAGGAAAGGAAGTTGGTTCAAAAGATTGACTTGCACCTCATTCCAATCCTGTGTCTCCTCCTGCTCTGTGCATTTGTCGACCGGCAAGTTCATCCGTCCTCTATCAATCACCCATCTTCATCTACTAACGAAACATTCAAGTATCAACATAGGAAATGCCCGAATCCAAGGTCTCGAGAAAGACCTCGGCATGGCTGGCAGCGATTACAACATTGCCCTATTCACCTTTTTCATCACATATATTCTCTTCGAGATTCCTTGCAACATGCTCTTGAAAAAGACTAAGCCTTCCGCAATTCTCAGTGCCATTGTCGGGGGATGTGGCATTGTCACAATCGGCCAGGGCGTCACGCAGTCGTTCGGTGGCCTAGTCGTGTGTCGTGTATTGATTGGTTTCCTTGAAGCAGGATTTGTTCCAGGTTGTGTTTATTTGATCTCGATGTATTACAAACGCCATGAGCTCCAATGGCGAGTCAACTTGTTCTACGCGGCATCCATCCTTGCTGGCGCCTTTTCCGGCCTCCTGGCCTACGCCATTGCTCACATGTCCGGACTAGCCGGCTATGGTGGCTGGAGATGGATTTTTATCCTTGAAGGTAAGACTTTATGGTGGCATCCTTCGCACGATCGGGACTGACAAATGCGCCTCGCCTCTTTCAGGAACCGCAACTGTCCTCATTGGAGTCTTTGCCTACTTCGTCACGCCAGACTGGCCCCAAACTGCGAAATTCCTCACTGAAGAAGAACGGGAGCTGGTCTTGGCTCGGCTGGCGGAGGACACTCCGGATGCGACCATGGACCACTGGAACAAGTCCACCGCTAAGCGCGTTTTTCGCGACCTGAAGATCTGGCTCGGGTGAGATTGTTTCCGGATTTACTTTTTGCCCTGGTCACTAACTATGACACCCCAGTGCCCTTATGTACCTGGGAATTGTCACCACAACATACAGCACCTCATTCTTCACGCCGACCATCCTCCGCCAGCTCGGTTGGACTTCGCTCCGCGCTCAAGTCATGTCCATCCCTATTTATCTTGCGGCCACTGTTGTCACTCTAGCCGTGGCAATCTTCTCCGATCGCATCAAGCACCGTTTTGGGTTCATTATCCTTGGTTGTGTTGTCACGACAATCGGTTACGCTATCCTCCTCGCAGCACCCTCCGTCCCTGTAGAGGCCCGCTATTTTGCATTGTACCTGGTAACGTGTGGGTGTTGGTTAGCACAGCCCATCACTGTTGTCTGGCTCAGCAATAACCTCGGCGGCCACTACAAGCGCGGCATCGGCGCTGCCATCCAGTTGTCGATCGGGAACTGTTCTGGTATAGTTGCCTCCAATATCTTCCTTCCAGAGCAGGCACCTAGGTATCTCGTGGGATTCGGGGTCGGACTCGGGTTTGTGTGGCTTTGTGTCTTCGCAGCTTGCGCGTTCAACTTCTGGATTTGGAGAGAGAATAGAATCCGCGACGCCGGCGGACGAGATTACAGGCTCAATCTACCGGAGACGGAACGAAACAATCTAGGCGACGACCATCCGAACTTCAGATTCACAGGCTAGTTAATGCACACAACCTGCAGTGCTCTGGCCTCTAGGGTCCTGAGTTTAGACAGGGTCGCATCTGCGGCATGTTGTTACTAGTAAATGATAAAATACCACTTGGCCTCCCACACTGGCGGTCCTTTACAACGCTTCATAGAAGTTCGGGCCAGCCGAAGCCCGGGATTACCTCCTCGGACCACATATTATTAACAAATGTTTGACCCGTTGGCTCGCACTGAAGTAAATCATCCAGCATAGCCCAGTGTAAATCGCCACCGAGGCCGACTGGCTCACTGGTGGATGCCGCGGAACCATGCCGCCTCTGACTCGTGATATCAGCTGTTGAGACTGATTAGTCGATACGCCCATGTATGAAAACAGGATGAGCATTGCTCAGTCAGTAATGGGTCAGTTACCTTCGGCCCTTGGATGTTGCACTCTTTGTTCCAGCATTTCGAGGATTCGAATTACATGGGATGCGGACGGGAAGTGCGGTGTATAGTGTACGAATACCTCAATACACTGCGACCAAGAAGCTTGGAGGGAGGCACTCCCGAAATCTACTTCGGGGATCGGACAGAGACGTGCAGCTACTAACACGATGGCGCAAGAAAAGACATCTAGGTTATCCACCAATTTAGTACGTAGAGCATGGGACATAGATTTGATCAGGTGAGGAGGTTGCTCTTACAGTGAATCTTGTGCGAAATTGAAGTCCAGTAAGAGCTGCCCATATTCTTGTAGATATGCGCGATCAAAGTCTGGGCCGTGGAAACGCATAGCGTACAAGCTTTCAAGGCCAGCTGCTGTTCGAGTCTCTCACTACTGAAAATTTCCTTCCCGGGCAGGGCATTTGTGGAGGCTTGAGCGACTAGCAGCAAAATTGGCCGTAGAAGAAATATGCGGATGTATAGAAATCTCGTGAAAGATGCAAGTTAGCCCAAAAGTAGGATGGCAGGGTTGTTAATTTTACCGGGCGCGAGACAAACCTAGAATTCAGAATTTTAGCTCCAAGGGCGATTTTGTCATCCACTGGAGCTTTAGGATTCGCCGAATCTGGGTCGACGACGAGGTGGCTGGGAAGTGTGTCTTGGAACTCGTCCAGAGCGGTGTTCAACCGCATGACAGTGTTCAGCTCCTGACAGGACGAGGAAAGTGCGCCGGGTGGTCGAAACATGGTATCTTTCTCGACATAAAATGAGGAAAGAATCTTGTCTAGGATATCAAACAGCTTGCTGGAGTAGACAAAACTCCCCATCTGCGCGTGCTGATGACTTGGCTGGGAGCCTTCGCCGTCTTCCACTAAGTACTCGTCATCAATCATCGGGGGAAGAGGAATCTTCGACCGGGCCGAGATCATCGTGGGTCGACCGAAAGTTACGGCTAGCTGTCTACAGGCCGGGATGTCTCGTCAGATTCGTACGTAACTGCTCGGATTCCGTCGCGTAGAAGACATACCGATCTAAAAAAACACAAGTGTGCCAAACCCTGCGTTCCATTTCCCGCTTGAGCTGGTTCTTGGATTGAGACGTTCGTTCAAGATGAAGGCCCAAGCTCTGCGCAGTTCTTATCGCCGATCCGACAACATTCCAGCATCGATTCGCGTGTACGGTCGATTGCAGATATACGCCTGTGAGCAAAAGGAGCTGCACGATCGAGAGGGTTGGGCAGTCCCAAAACTCATCCGTGAAAGCCTTCTTCGATCGCCGATAGAAAGTACCCGCAATGGCTAACTTCCGAGGGGTCGCGATTTGATCGCTGAACTGGCAGCCGATCGCGAAAACGATGTTCAAGGTTGGCAGAAATGCCGGATCATCTCGATTGTCGGCTGGTAAATTCGAGCCAGCCTCCTCTTCCGCCATCCATATCATGCGATAGGATCTCATGAACGTCGGCTTGTGGAGAACGGGTAGGATGGGATGCAGAAAGTCCCAGAAAGCCTTGACGAACCCGTCCGCTACCCTTCGCGTTGGCAATGACACGGGATCTATATCGCCGTCTTGCGTGGTAGTTGTAAGGTATGCCCTCTCTGCGAGAGAAGCGCTGCCAGATTTCATGTTAGCGGCTCGCAGGGGGGAGTAATTTTTGCCCATTGCTCGTAGCATGGATCGAACGAATGCAATTGGGGATGACTCCCCAAGCAAAGAGTCGACGTCTCCTTCGGGCGATGGAACGATCACCATCGCATCAGTTGCGATGGCCTCATGAGATGGTGGACTCAGTGGTTTATCCACGGCTGGGAAGTCTCGCTGGGTATGGGACATGGGAGAAGGCTCGCTTCGGGAACAGGTCTCGGAGGCGGCTTGCCTCGCATTCTGCGTGGCTCGATCGTCTGGAGACGCTGCGGCCCCCCAAAAAAAGAAATATTAGCAATCGCACGGACCGTATTCTGAAGTCGTTGTGATTTTACATCTTGCTGCTCTTCTTTCATACTCCTGGACCCGCGCTTCCAAACTGGAGACATATCTTCGTATTGATTAGCCGCCGCCCATCATGCGCTCTAAGGGGCCAGGTTCTTTTGTTCTCACACCTCTGGGTCTTCAGACTTCCTTGCTCATAAATGCAACTAGAGCTCGCACCTTTGGCTTCGCATGTTGAGCATGCCGGTTGCCGGCCATCACAACGGGTCTTGCGCGTGCGGCAGTAGTTACATGCAAGCGCTATCTTGCGGCGCTTGGCAGGCCGTCTTTCATCCCGTTCAGACCGCGGAGCGCCTAGTGGGTTTATTGCCGTTTCGGGCAGGCTCCCTTTCCCGGTCTCCGTGGGCTGTTGTGAGGGGAACGGGTTCTCCATGGTGGTAGTATCCGTCGGGGAGTCGTTGAGTGTATTGCCCTCTCCGGAGCGAAGAGCTGCACCAAATCCGTTCCAATACATCGGGTGGGTATCCGCAGGACATGCCCAAAGTATTTATGCGTGATCTCAATGGGCCATGCGCATTGAACCATTACCCCGCATTTTATGCCTTGCCGGGCCTAGCTACTTACGGTACAGCGGGCATCTGGGGGATAGTGCTAGCCGACAATACTACGCATGGCAAACGGTGCATGTCTTGGTCGGTTTCGGGGTAAGCCCTGTAATTAGTGAGCTGCCAAGCCAGTTAGCGTATGTACATGTAGGTGCTGCCCGAAAGTTCGGGGTCTGGTGCGTGACAATCTCTTGTCCCCTACTTTGTAGAAACCGAAGCAATGGCGGAAAGAACTAACCGGCGGCCAATGTCCGTGGATGGTACGAAGTCTATTGTTCGGCTTGAATGTACTTATACGAGAGGGTACATGAAGCGACGGCTGCACAATGTTATGTGCCGAAGCAGGTATTTACATGTTTCATAATTTCTCCCATGCCATGCCATGCCCTGCTCTCACCAAACGCTCAACTCGTGCATTCCCTGAGGTGTAGTACCAGCTTCGCGCCGGCTGGACTGGCATTAAACGTGTCAAACATCCTCATATCATCCTGTTGCATGCTCGCATCGATAGAAGCATCGAACCTGCGGAAGAATGCTGCCGTGATTTTACTCAATTCCATCTGTGCTAGACTATTCCCCCAGAGTGTTGGTCAATCGGAGCTTTTTGAGACGTCAAGTCAGGGCCTTGTGACTTACTTAATCCCAATGCACTTGCGCGATCCTACAGAGAAGGGCACCCATGCTTCTTTCCGCAGCTCCTCGCTCTCCTTCGTCAGCCAGCGCTCGGGATTCCATTCCTCGGGGTTTGGGAAAGCCTCGTGATTTAGATGCATGGTGTAGTTTTGGACGCCGACAATGGTCTGGGAGCATGTCAATGAGAGCTACACGCGAACTTGGAGGATAGACTTACTCCTTTTGGGATCACAACATCTCTCACTACCGTCTGCTTCGTCGCGGTTCTCGGGAGAGTTGCAACGATGGTCGGGTATCGTCTGAGCGTTTCATTAATCACTGCCCGGAGGAAGGGTAGTCCCGTGCATATCTGTGTCCACTAATCAGCGATGCTCGAAAGCTCGGCGATGGGATTTGTCCTACGCGATATTGTGGGACCGCGTTCCGGTCCGGGAAAGCCGCCCTCAGCTCGTCTTGAAGTCTCCGGGTCACGTCTGGTCTCTGTAGGCAAGCCCAGAGAATATACACGAAGGTATTGGCCGTTGTTCCGCTGCCTCCAAACCTAGAACATCATCAGAAGGGGGAAAATTAGACTCGGGATGGCTTCGCTCACATCCCGCCCATGCATTCTTCTGCGATCTGGGAGTTGGTAAGAGGTGGGCCGGCCTCCCCATTCTTCACATCATGGAGGACCAGGCGGAGGAAAGGCGTATTGACCTCCCTCAAACGACAATTTTCGATTACTTTTATCGCGTACTAAATGTTATCCGGTATTAGCTTACGCCGCCTAATTCCAAAACGAGATCACTCTCTACCTTTTTCCACTTGTCAACGCCACGAAAACAATTCCCGACGTAACCCGGGACGAAGACGCCCCATCTTTCAAGGACTGGAAGAAACTCTTTCTACAAATCGTCGGGTTAGTTTGCCGCAGCTCGGGTAGATATTCCTGCGGCGACCTTGGGTATGATATTATTTTAGCTTACATATATGTACGTGGGCTTCCAGGCACGGAAATATGGCATAACCTCATGGGGTCTACCATATTTGACCGAGCCAGGATCTTCGTCAAACATAAGGTGGTCTATTCTTGCGGGTCAGGATGCGTTAAATGAAGAATTTTTTTTCTTCTTTTCGGTTTACTTACAGACTATATCGAATCCAAGCCAGTGTACCCAACTGTAGGTATCTATAACCTGACCATGTGCTGTGATTTCGGCCCACTGGTCCAACATGGCAGTGATTTTTGTGTCAATATGAGGCTCAAACTCAAACATTGCAGCTTGGGAAAATCCACGAGAGAGAAGCTTTCGTCTCTGCCTGTGCGCCTCCGGGTCCCTACGTGATAAAATAGTTAAGCATTCGGGCTGATTTTCGCAGATGTGTTCGGGGTAGATACTCGGAAAGACAGAAAAGACAACGCTTACCGATAACTGAGGAGAAAATCTTCATGGAAAATTCTCTTCGCACGCTGCACCGGTCGTCAGAAGAGCGCCTCGAAGATTTATTTGCATTTTTGTAAGAAACTCACATAGAAAGTCTCTTCTTTGACGAACACATCCGAATTGTAAATTTCACGCACGGCTCCAGGATCCGCAAAGGACAATTCGTTGGGACCAACTCTAACAATAGGGCCTATGATCGTTATTGACTAATTCCGCACTAAATCAGTGACCCGGGCCGGGTTACCTACCATATTTGCGGTGAGCTTTGTGAATTCTCTCAGATTTTCGGCCCTTGAGATTTCCGATTCGACTCCAGATTCTCGAAACACGAGCGAGCGGGGGCCCAGGAAATTTTCTCAGAGGGTGGAAGAAGAGATAATAGATAACGGAGAGTAGTGCTTGGATACTGGCTATGGCTAGTCCACTGGCACATAGCTTAAGCACGAGGTCGAAACGAGAAGCCGACATAAAGAATGAAGTGTACATGGCTGTAGTCGTAGTCGTAATAGGGGCATGTAAATCGGATGTCCTACTGCTGAAGTGCTGAACAAAAACACGCTCTGATTGGACCCTAATATTTTCTATTCTAGCTTGGAGAAACAAGTTAAGTAGTCGAAACTGGAGATATACCCCTTCAGTGTCGGAGCGCTCGATGTGGAGCATGCGGGGAGATAATGATACTCTCTACCCCAACCGGGGAGTTCCCGTCCTGTGTTCCGCGACCCCACTCCGCTATTCACCAAACTGCTGGATTCCGAAATCACACTTGCTAACGGGACAGACGAGAGCTCTGTTGGCACGGGACCGCTCCATTCTTGGCTTAAACGAAGCTCAATTTTAGCATCGCGAAGGTCACGGGTGCACCGACTCGTACTTCCCCGGTCGGGGGAAGGAGCCCGCTACCCCGCATCCGAAGGTGCTCGGAGACTGCCCTCTCGAAGTTGGAGCGACCTGTCCGGGTCATCGGCTACAATATGAGCTTGGCATGGCTTAAATCGGTCAAACCGGTTCGCTCAACTCGCGGGATAACAATTGGTCGACTCGGAAACTAGCAGAATATCGTTATCCCTTCGGCAATGAATTCGGGGAGATAAGCACGACGGGGTGACTGGCCTCCCCATTTATCACTTGCGTTTCGCTAAAACCATGATTAGATGCAATTTGGACTCCGTCTACAGTCCTTGCCCCTGGGGAAGCTCGCATCTCAGACTGAACACTTTCTCGGAGTATGGTGGCTACAGCGCTGATAGCTGTCTCACAAACATGGAAAAGCTGTGCGTTAAGGGCCCTCGATGAATTCCGCAACCCGTCCAGGCTGTGTAGGTAAGTCGAAGCCCCCCACCCTTTTCTGACATCCCTTACTTTCCGAGCTTCCTTCTTCATTCTCCGAAAACATCACCGCTCATTCGGCTATCTAAGGCCTACTCTCTGGTTGCGCGGTTACCTCGCTCTCTATTCTCAGCTGGGCTGAATGCTTTCGTTGCTTCTTCTCCGAAGCGAACGATGCTTTCAGTCTAGTCTCAGGGCGCTCGGAGCTCTCACCGAACTTTTCCGCACTGCTCCCTACAGTGCCCTTCTGCAGCTGCAGGGCTTGCCTTTGAGTACAATCCCAGTACCCTCCGGCAGCACTCCTTACAAGACGGAATAGGCTAATGCATGCACGTACTTGAGAGCAGTCCTTCGGTATCGTCAAAATTATTAGTTATTGGGGTCAAAATATTGGCCAAATAGCTGTATTGAATGATGTCCACAATCATGTGCTTTAAGTTTGAACTCGCGGCGACTATTAGTAGTAACATAGTTTGGACTCTGCTTGACGGTGGAGCCAGAGAGGTCCGCGTCCATTCTGGGTTGGCATGTTGCGTTGGATCAGCTTGACTGGAGAGAAAGCCGGTACCCAGTCTCGGAGAATCCGCAACTCGGATAAGGGCCGCAACGAGACGCCGCCCAAACTGGCACTAAACCGGCAGATAGCAACGCGATGACAAGAGAAAATTGTGATCTCTTTGCTTCACGGACTTTCTGGGCGGCGCATGGTCAACTGATGCGAATAAGATATCATTATAAAGAAGCAGCTGATATAGAAGATGCTGCCGAGTTGAGCGAATGGGCCGGCGGATATTAGGTCCGTCGAGATAAACGGCGTGCTTCACAGCCAATCCCCTTGCGGGAAGTATTAAGATTTACTCCTAAACCTCTCCAGGGATCTTAAACGTTAGTGCGAGAGATCATTGCCACCACCTAACATATCCTAGATCAAGTGTAGAACAGGTATATCTTATAAGAATTTATATTTTAAAATACTTTTGTAGTACTTGTAACGAGATATGTCAGGTGGTAGAATCTGATCTCCTACGCTAACGTTTAAGATCCCTGTAGAGGATTACATATCGCATTTTTAAAGACATTTCAAGGTCACGAGATTTGCCGTAGCCACTATTTCATCTCCGACGAACATTTGTGCTCTCCTCAATGTTGCCACGACATGCGAGTTTCTGATTTGGGTCTGGAGAGATTATTGATGAAAATGTAGGCAGTATCTTGTCGATTAGGGGAATGAGATACCCGCTCTAGTTGAAAATAAATAAGAGATTCATATATATCGGGACTGCGCATCGAATTTGCTAGCTTCGGCGCGGCTGGAAATCCGTCACGAAAATGTGTATATAATGTTTTCGTGCCAGCGGAATCCACGGTCCTCGTCGTCGTAACTCTGCTCGTAGAACTTTCTCCCCCACTCTTTACCAAAAAACCGTATCAGTGTCTCTGCTATCAATCGATCCCAAGGTATCTCGTCCCCAAGCCACCTGCCCACGACGGTGCAGCGGACGAGGATGTTCCAGCAATAGTTGAGGTATTTCGATAGTTCCTCCCTGTTCGATGAGTGTAGTGGATCGTGGGCCTTCTCCAGGCGCCTCTTAGGCACGTAGCCGGCGAAATCCATGATTGTAATTGCCAACTCGGTCGGCAAGCCAAGCTTGCACAGACAGCATCGGGCGTGAGGGACGTCCGAGATCGTGGGCTGGTACTCCAACTTGGCCTCAAACTCCAAGAAGTCGTCGAACGGCACTATACCGTACGGGTAGCCATCCCTGCCGTAATGTTCGTGGAAAAGGTGTCTGTGCTTCCCTCCCTTTCGTGGACACGGATAGCGGGAAAATTGGTTTTCCGGGATGCCGAAGAATTGACGGTGGGGAAGCGCAGCAATGTTTGTAGATACGTCAGACCTGGTGCATTCTCGGAGCATCCTCTGGTAACATTTAGTGTTCCTGTAGTCCGACTCGGCGGAGCGGCCACTGTTGTAATCCCACAGCTGAGGATAGCAGAGCAGTAGATTGAGATATAAATAGGCCTCGAGCGCCAGTCGCGGCACGTAGGACCATCCACAGGTGTTCGGATCACCATACGCATCACGGTGCTTTTCCCAAACTTCAATCCATTTTGCCCCAGGGTGGCGGCTGATTTTCTGGAGAGTCTCCATCTCACCATATAGGATCAGCAATTTGAACAGCTCGATGCTGAAGAAGGTATCGTACCCGTCCCATCTATCCTGATCCTCGTTGGAATGAAGAAAAGCGCGCATCTTCGTGAACGTGGTGGGGATCCGGGTAAGGGATGGATGGAACTCATCTCGGAAATCCAATTCCTTGATGGCATGATGAAGGGATGGGCGGATACGCTTGACGACATCATCCGTTAGAACAATGTCATCTGGCTCGAGTGGCACGAACGCTTTCCCGTAATGCTTAAGGCGCTCAACCTCGCCGTGTGAGGCGATGGTTCGGTGCAGGGCGTTCACGAAGTAGTGCAGCTCTTTTCCTTGGTTGTCCTTGAATCGCGGGTAGAGGTTGGTGCGGCCCCCGTCGCTGCGGTTGCAGTGTTTGTATGTAAATTGCGAGGCGAGGACACTCCACGGGATGTTGTGGGCTTGGTGACAGGCCATGTCAGCGTCAAAGTGGAATCCCAGGATAATTTTGTGGAGGTCCGATGTGTCGAGTCGTGATCCAATGCCACGCCACATCCCTGCCACGACCGAAGTCGGGCAAATATCGAAATCCGAATCCATGCCACGTGCGCATGCCCCACTGGGTAATGAATGGTCTCCTCAGGTTGATTTATGGGACTGGACTATGATGAATACACCGGAATGAGGCGCCGGGCTCTGCGAGACATGGAGTTTAGAAACTGTGCCAGATCTCGCATTTATGGGACAAATTGACAAGTCTGCAGCATGCTGTTTTGCGCTTTCAATAAAAAAATTTTTTTTTTCTTTTCCTTTTTTCCTATTTATTCAACCATTTGGGCTATGCCAGCTATCTGTGACTTTTTGCCCGGTTCTGCTCACCGAGCATTAACCAAGCACCTGGTAATCTTAGGCTCGAGCACTTTCGTTCCAAAGGTTTGATCTTGTCACGGCGCATGAGGCATCTCTGCTGGGTTAGGGAACCAGCCTTTTCTCAGTTTCTCGTGGTATACAGGTCAGCGATCTGGGTGGGGTTTCTGCTCTGTATGGACAGCGGCGTGTGTGTATTGGCCCAGACCACAGCACAGGGGAAAGCTCATAGAATGGGAGATACCCACGGATCATCCGCGAATGAATCGGATGCGACTTTGGGCTTGAGGAACCGCAGGACGACTTGGAGACCAGGGAAGAATTACGAACGGTGTTTCTGCTGGACGTGGTCGACGAGCTTCAACACCCAAAGGAGCGAGTGCAAGGGCTGGGTTATTTGCAAGTTTCGAATTTCAATCAGGGAGGTTATCATAAGTTATGGACAGATTGCTAAGAAGAATAAAGACTCCGCCTTGATAACTAAGGTATATTGTGTGCAAATAGCCTCCTCGAAATTTTTAACCATATACTGCAATCCGTGTTTGAGGCAAACAGCCTTGGTTTGATTTGAAAGATTCGACGTATTTGTGCTGTCTACCTCGATGAGCTTGACGAGGGATCTAGTAATATTATTGTCGGTGAAGAGGCCAAACGAAGCGTCCAGCTTCTTCTCGAGCAACTTGCCCCACTGGACGTTGGGTCTGCTACCAATACTCTTCCATCGCTAGAGGCGTCGATGCTACTGAGATTTGAAAAGTTTTGAGGCATTGAAGAGTTGTTAGATGCGAGGGCTGCAGAAATACATCTTATAAAGCTTGTATACTTGTCTTAAAAACATAGCAGATATAAATCATCTTTTGTCCTCTCTTTTTGTGGTTCGGTACAGGTAGGCATATCCCTTTATGCCGACCTTGTTGCTTCAATCTTATGTCGCACTGGCAGGCGTTCAAAGTACGTCGTAATTTTGTTCCTCTGACCTTCCCCATCTAGCGAAACCACGCTCTCCAAATCCGACTGATATCCGGGCAAGTGCGCGCCCGGCTCGGGTGGCGGCGTGCGTGGTGGAGGCGAGGGAGGGACGTAGCCCGGTGGCCTCCAAAGTGACTTGAAAATCGGTGATGTCCCGTTGCTCTCGCATGTAAGCCTCATACCGACAACCTCGAACTCTTCGGCCAGCGCGTCTATCCTGTCCCACGGGTATACCACGGTGGTTGCGTCGAACGAGTAACCGCCCTCGAAATAAGGATAGAAGTCGATGTGAACGTGTCTCAGGCTCGCTTTCTCCTCCATGGCCGTCCTCATCATGCTCCGTACCCACATCTCCTCGGCCTCACCGAACTCGCACGGATGGCACCCCATGCCGTCGATCATGCCATCGATGTTGAAGGACCAGGTAAGTTTTCTCAGACGCGGTGCCAGAAGATTGGCCTGTTCCGCCACCTGCGTGCCGGTGGACCAGTAGGATAGGTTGAGCTCTTCGAGATAGGGAAAATCCGCTACACTGAAGCCAGAAAGGCCTGTATTGTCCAGGGGAAGCCTCGAGATGGAGAGGCTGCGCAGCTTATCCTTTTGGAACGTGAGGATCGGCATCAGCTGCTGGAGGCCCCAGGAATTTCGGTCACTGGTGCTGTCATAATGACAAAAAGATAAAGGTTCCAATTCTAACTCTGTAATAGCCTCTGGCCAGGAAACCAGGTGCTTGATTGTCCTAAGGTCTCCACCGTGGCTGCTTATACTCATATTTTGGATAAACATCGGGTGTCGCTATCAATGCTAGTCAGAAAACGTGCGCTCTCTTTGTGAGGAAGTGTGCGATAAGAGGTTGTGGATAGGAAGCGAGGACCGGGTAAGGAGATCAAGTCAGGCAGAATGAGTCAAAAGAGTAGAGATGGGTGTGGGAAGAAGGGGAAGGGAGGAGGGGGGAAGAGAGGCTCACCTTTTTGACCTCCGCCGATGCACCCGATATCTCCGAAATACCCATAACTTGGAGGTATTTCAACGTCCCGGCGGCGCAGAGCGAGTCGCATATTGGACCTTCCATAGGGTATTCCAACTGAGATAATTCGACTACTTCGAGCTTTGGCATGTTGGCGGTCGCAATCCCAAGTATGATCCATATATCCTCATATCGGCGGATCTCGCCCGAAAAGCGAATGCTCTTTGTTCCCCGGAGGAGAGATGCCAACCCCGTTACTACCTCGATATCGACCTCAGCATTTTCGTCAAGCGGGACGTCTGGGACGCTCCGATGCGCCCAATGATCTGACTCTATGTCCCTGGGATGGTTAAATCTGATATCCAAATTCTCACAGTATTCTCCAAGATACGGATTCTCCTGGTAGCTTCGGAGCAATTTCCTCATGACCTCGACAGACCATTTGTCGCAATAAGGGTCTGTTTTATCTGCACCAACATGAAAGATCAAGCTCGAATACATCATGGGCATCGTCAGCCGGTGGAAGAGCCGGCAAGTCCTGATGAGCGAGAGAAAGTGTCGGTAATGGGCGATGCGCCCGCTGAGGTCGTACCGCGAGTGCCTGGGCACCGCCATGTTGAGGATACCCTGCAGCAGCTCGTCGGGGAGCCCCAGGATGCCCTTTGAGGCACGCGACGGTGGTCTCAAGGTCTTTTTCCAAGCCGGGGTTGGAGGGCGAGTGAGGGACAGGCCATTGGCGGCCGAGAAACTCATAGTAGCCTGGCCGATCCAAGGGCCATCGGGTGGATTGCACCGTTCGTCCATCCTTCTATGGGTACTGAGAATGGTGGCGTAGAGTGGTGAATAGAGCCTAGTTAATTGCTTTGAATAAAATTGGGCAACGATGGAAACGGCGGCGGTGAGCCCCAGCCTTCGGTGGCACCGCCACAAATTTAATCCTTCAGAGCCCAAACATTTGGGCATCGGACGAGCCATGCCGCCAGCTCATGAGTGGCCCAGAACAGGCCAGGCAGCGAGACTTTATTATCAGATCTGCAGCGAACATTACACCGCACTACCAACATATTGATACTCTAGGTCACCAATTCGACAAAGCGGCAGGGAGAAAGGAGGCATATCACACAAGATCATGTTTTTCTATTTCAAGTCTTGCAGGGAAGATCACTAATAGCCCACATTATCTTATATCAGAGCTTAGGAGGAGCACCACGACTATAGTTGTGCCAAAAGAGTTTCGATTTTCCTTCTCTGTAGTCTCACCAGGCGGCTCTACCCCAAACTCTGCCGTTATGCAATTATGTTACGCCCATGGTCGTTTCTCAATACCTCCCGTTTCGAAAAATGGACTCGTACGAAAGGAGCAGTAGTAATATGTCCCACCACCCCAGCCTAGTTTCCGGCGCGTAGGCGAAACGAATTCCAGGCGTACGGGCATCTAGTCCGGTTTCAACAATCTAGGATCCTGGTGGGTGGATTGTTAATTTTGGCCACCCCTAGCGTCTGGCGACTCGAATAATCATCAACGAGCTTCGAAAAAGGTATGGCCATACCTTGACGAGCGTCAGGTGAGCGTCTTACATACAGCTCTTCTCTGAGCTGTCAACGCCGCCTTGATGCTGGGGCTGGTTTTGCCGCTCGTCTCGCCACCAGAGCCTGCCTACCAACGAGTCGACTGTAAGGAGCACCTCCGCCGGCATCTACCTACGCCGTTATCCGCTCTGTGTTGTTGTCGACCTTATCAGGCAGATTATTTGATTTTGAGATGATCGCCGCTAAGGGCTGCCTTTAAGTAATGACTGTACTCCTGAATACCAAGAGTCATACTACCCTCCTTACTGCAACTTCCAAAGATACAAAGTCAAGTTTGGTGGATTCCTCGCTTGCAAAGTTAATTTCCATCTTCTCCTCCAAACAGAGCCGCTTCTGTATCATATGTGTACTTCAAGTCGAGGTGCCAGTAGTTCGCCGCTCCCCCTTTTGCCACGGCCCATGCTGCATCCAAAGCTTCGACAACCTCCTCCGAAAGTGGGCCTTTTTCCAGGTGCGCGAGGTTGTCTGCCACATGGTGTAGCTTGGACACTCCTATGATGACCCCGTCATTCCCATCCTTGATCTTCAGAGCAGAATGGTGCATGAGCCACCGGAGCGCAGCCTCAATCATCGTGATGCCATGGTCCTCGAGGACCTTGTCCACCAGCTTCAGCGCCTCGAACGTGGAGTCCCTGTAGTAGCGACCCCGAGACTGCCATCCCTTCCACACATCCGAAAACCGACCCTCTGCGGGAATCTGATCCTTGTCTTGTATCTCGCGCTTGAATAGCCCGCCAGCAATGGGGTTATAGACAACAATGTCCAGGCCGTACCTTCTGCATGCTGGGATGAGCTCAGGCTCAATAGACCGCAGCAGAAAGTTGTACATGCCCTGGTACACAGTCGGTCGGACCCAATTGTTGTACTTGCATGTCATGACGACTTCGGCGACTTCAAAGGCTGTGAAGTTACTGAGGCCCAATTTTCGGAATTTGCCTGCTTTGTAGAGTTTGTCCATGGCTTCTAGCGTTTCCGCAAATGGGACCGATCGATCCTTGGGCGATATGTAAGTTCCCACACATCCAAATTGGTCCTGAGGGAGAGGATGAGATACTTACGGCAGCATGAAGATAGGCGATCTTTAAAACTAGTTAGGAGAATGGTAATATCTTAGAGTGCCGTGCCGCCCAGGGAAAAAACTTACATCTACAGAGTCTGTCCCAAGCTCTCTCAAGCTTGTCTCAAATCTTTCCGTGATGACCTCAGCTCTATGGTTTCCCGCGGGGTTGGGATACACCTTGGTCGCTATGGTCATCCCCTTCTCCTTCCACCCAGCTGCACGAGTCCATGCCTCTTGCTTGCCTCCAAGATAGCTTCGGGCAGTATCGAGCTCGTTGTATCCACATTGTTGGAAAATGTCCAGAGCCTTTACAAGATCGTCGAGATCCGTGATCCTGCCACCCCGCGATGGGTCGGGCCCAAAGGTCATGAGACCAAGAATAATGCGGGGCTTAGAGGATGGTCGGGCGGTGGACATGGTGTTCTCTGTCTGTTGAGTTTCAACACTCTGTGAGGGTTCCGCCTTCGCTTGCTAGTACCCAGAAGGAGCGAAAAATAGATACCTTCTGCAAATTGTGATCGTGAGGAGTAACCTGGTCGGGTCGCACTCGACAAGGAATCTTTTGATGGTATGCTTCTAAACCCCCCTCATTATTGATTTGATGCTTCCCCGCTCGTTGTCCTACCTGAAGGATGGAATTTAATAGGACAGAGAATCTCTCTGTGACGCGAGCCTTGACCATTTGAATCAAGATATCATATGGGCATTTTAAAGCTTACGTTGCTCCATATTTCCTATTCTCTTTGCGTGAGCTTAAATTATCGACGATGTACCATACGTTTATGTTATAGGTCGTAACTTTATCGAAAGGCACGCGCAATCTTTAGTAGAGGAAGAACCAGGAACAAAAAGATGGGGCTTGGACTGCTTTCAGTGTTCGCGCAAGCTTGAACACCCGACAACACTTCGAGGGCAGGACACTAATTGATCCAATATCCGGTGCCATCTTGCCTTATTAATGGCTAGGTTTTTATTGTCCCTACGTTGCGATGCTTTGCTTGAACGCGTACCAGTTGTACGATTATACGTTCGTGATGTGTGTTTTATTGGTGAAAGTGTATGGGCGGGAGAGAAGGGGCTTATTAGGCCGGAGCTTTTCTCAAGACATGGTAGATATATTAGGTATTAGAAGCTAATCAATGTATCGATATACGACAAGTGCAGAAGAAGAGAACAACTTCAGCCAAATCCAGCTACTGGAAGCGGGGCGGCTGTTATTTTATCCCTTGCCAACATCCATGCTGCTCACACCCCTCCCCCTATGGCTGCGACTTGATCTCCAGTTTCCACGTAGGCAACCTGATGTCCACGGTTGCCGCCGACAGTATGGAGCCGCTACACCGGAGGGGGGAAGGGGGTGGTAAATTCAACGGCTCTGGTCGCCCATGTGCTTAAAGCTGGACTCTTCTTTTAGGAGCGCCTCGCCGTAATGCTTGCCGGGGCTGAGTGTGAACGAGTAAACTTGTGGGCGTGGAGGTTGCGGGAGCCTCGTTTCTTATCATTGCTCCCGGTGGTGCCTCTTCATATGTTGCATCAGATAGCGGCGATAATTTTCGGGCTTCCCTTGGGGCCTATATTGGCAACCTGGAAGGCTGCAGGCAAATCCTGAGGGTGGTCTAATCCCTACTCCGGTCCCTGGCTCGTCTAGAGGTTTTCCGTCTAAGACCACGTCTTCACGGATCTGGTCAACGACGGCTTGAAACTCTGCAAGCGATTCTTTGGTTCCTCTGTCTGCTGCAATCTCTTTCAGCAGCGTTTTAAGAGAATCATCCGTTGCAGCTCTTTCAGCCAACCGTAGAATGACATGTCGCTTTTTGGGGTCTCCTTCGCAGTCGATACACCTTGCGGGCTTTTGAGGCCCAAGGCATCGTCTGTGGTACAATGGCTTGTAACAACCGGGGCAGTAGACAATTGAGTCCGGCGGGCCTCCGGCATCCCCTTTCGAGCAGAAGGGGCAAACCAATGATGTTGCAGTCGGATCTGGGGCTTTGGTTTCACCCTTGGTGCTCTCGTCTGTGGGGCCCGCTGCATCCTCATCTTCATGAGCTGGTAGGGAGCCAAGCGATATCTCCTCTAAATGGGCTATAAGGTGGGCAAGAATTCCCAGCTGGCCCTCGCCAATCCCCTCTTTGCAAAGGGGACAGCGACGGGGCCTCCATTTTTCTGAATGGTCCCGAGAATAATGGTCCACCCAGGACTTTCTATCGTGAAAGACAACCCCTAGGGAGTCACATGTGACTTCGACACACGTCCAAGGCCGCAAGTCTTTCATGAGGTGCGCTCTGCAATTACAGTTAGCTCGATAAGTGGCCTATATACTGGTGTAAATACCCACTTCCATCGTTTAGTCGAGGTAATACGAAGTCGTTCTCCGCAGCACAGACACTCGAACACATCTCCGCCGAGAGCCGCCTTAGGTAGTTTGGGTACCTGGATTTGATGTTCACCTGTGTGGTAGGACATTATTGTCTCCGCGTACGAGCATGTAGCTTGATCAAGTGTTCCGTAGCCCGATTCAACTATCGTGGCGTTATTGGCGTCGGCATTGGCATCGGCGTCGGCGTTGAGGAGCAAGGCTTCACGCCCGACCTCTCCCAGACGGTTAATCTGTATGCTCTTCTCCCTCTCCAATTTATTTCGCAAAAAGCGGTTCCAGTTTGCTTTCCCTAACTCGTCGATAAGCCTCTCGTCTGCATTTGGATATCGATAATCAGGTTAGAGTACACCTCATGAGGCGCCTGAACACCATCCTTGGTCATTTCCGAAGTGAGACTGATCGGCTGGTTCCGTGAAGATGACTCTATTAAAATCTCAAGGTCCAGAAGACAACTGAGGTCCGTCTCGGGATCCTTTATTGTTTCTTCAAGTTCCTCAGCGCCTGTGCTCTTATTCGAAGGTATCTTTTCCGCATCATCGAATTCAGCCAAGTCTTCAGGGAATTCTGATCGAAGACAGGTATCGCATTCTTGGAGAACAGATCTGAGCGGCCCACTATCAAACTCCTTCTCTGAAATTAACAAAGTGGCGAGGCCTGAATATGCATTAGAGACTGCGAAATGCTGGTCGCTCTTTTCCATTGAAGCCGACGTACCGTCAATGATAGTCCGCCCCAGACTGGACATTATCTCCACGATGGATTGGCGAAGCACTGATGATTCCGAGACCGCACTTTCGATTTCGCCAGTCTCCATTCCGTGGTCCAAGCCCCATACGACCAAAATAGAGATGGATCTCTCTAACCTTCTCGAAATTTCCTTGGGCTAATGCTGTTTCCAGATGCCCGAGTTTTGGGTAACGCTTTTGCAAGCAGCGATACATTCGGAGTACACCCGTGAGACGAGGCCATAGTCGACAGAGTTGTATGACTCGGAGAGCCCTGCCTGCCATTCAGCAACCCAGATAGTTTTATCTGGGCTCCCAGACGAGTGTTTCTCCATTGTCATTATTTTGTGGGGATGTATGTCCAAGAATCGGATTCTACACCAGCCAGCCGTCGCTCAGATATGTTGCTCCTACAAAAAGCAATTTAATGTCCTTTGTTCACTCATCCAGCGCGGGGGCGGGCGCAAGTTTGAGCATTGAAGGCCAATCAGTGTCGTTGTACAGCGCCGCGCGGTGGCTGTGCAACCCCCATCATGCCAATAATTCTTATTTCACCGACAGTCTTCTGAGACAGTATTGAGAAGGCGGGGAAGTGGAAAAAGGGGGGAGGCGAGGCATGATGGTGTGTGACTCGTCACCAGAAGCACATTCCTTAAGAAGCCCGGCCACCGCTCAAGACCTTCCCTACTCACCTCGAACCATTTTAGTGCCCTCTATACATCGACATACATCTTTGGGTTGATAGTTGGTACTATTCACCATGGCTGAAGTAGCACTTGGAGTTATACCCCTGGTTGGAATGGCCTTGAAGGGCTTTTCCACTCTGAGGTCAAAATTTCGAACATGCCGAAGTGCAGATCGATGTAGCCAGAGGTGGTCCAGGACTCTGCGGCTTCACTGTCGTATCTTCAAACACGAATGCCGATCAATCCTCGCTCTTGTTATTTCAGATAATGCGACACTCGCCGCTATGTTGGAAGCCCACGATCACCCTCAATGGTCAAACCCCGAGTTCGGCGATGCGCTGAAGAACAAATTAGGTGAAATATATGCGGACTGGGTTGACACTGTCAAGGACATTGGTCTCCTCATAGGCGACCTGGATAAGCAAATTGATGGGTTTAGAGAACTAGCCCCCGAACGCCGGCAGGTATGTTTTACAGGCTAGCCCATTGGCACTTGAGAAAAAGATAAACACATCGTATGTGTCTAATGCTCTCACGCGAACCCGCCTTGGAGCCAAGGCAGCTGCGTCTGAGGCTGAGATTGTAAAAGCTCTCACTGAACTTGGCAGTCTCAACAATGGCTTAGCCAGGCTGCGGACATTCGTATCAGCCTCCGACGCCGGCTCAGAGGGTCGAGAGCGCACGAGAAATCCCACTCAGCCAAATCCCCATCTCCAGAGTACCCGTAGCGTTGAGAGAACGCGGGACGTGTTGTTGAGCCTTTATACCGGTCTCCAGCGCACATGGAGCTGTGGCCAGTTTAAGCACCCCACTCACACAGCGAAGATATTTGTTCATGACGAGGCTTTTAAATCGGAACTCCAGTCCAAGATATGTATTTCCTACCCTTATCAAGAAGCATCACCGAAGGATAGTGTCATCGAATATGACGTCCTATCCGAAATCGTTACGCACCTTCCAACTCCAGACTCTGATACAACATCGACAAGTTCGGTACCTAAGAGGAGGAAAACAGTCCGATGGGCTGATTGCAGAGACATCAAGGCTTCAGATACACTCGCAAAATGCCACCCGTCTCTACTTGGAGTCAGTGCGAGCATCAATACCGACCTACGGTCGTCTTCAGATCTATGCTTCGATTTGAGCGGTCGCTATACCCCCATTTGCGGCAAGACAGGGCGCGGATGCTCGGGCTATCTTGATAACTCTGGGAATGACCTCTACAGACACACATTTTTCCCTTTCTCGAGAGACATATGTGGGCGTCCAAGACAGGACGCCGTAACCCCCGACGATCTTGTTACTTTGGCCGATATCCTGGATCAGCCCCTGGACACCCAAATTACCCAAACGGAGAGGATTTCTCTTGCCAGAACGCTTGTTATGGTTGTCGTTACTCTCGTATCGACTCCTTGGCTTCCCAGAGCTTGGACGCTTAAAGATCTCAGCTTTTTTCGGCAGGGGCTTGAGCTTCAGCCTTCACTGAAAACGTTGCACCTCAGTGTCCAACTGGGGTCTCGGCTAGATGATCGATTGGCAAAAAACGGAGAATCCGGGCCCTCTAGTTTGAACTCTCGCTCAGATAACCGTGAAACGCATGGTAAAGTGGGGCCTGAGGAAACGATCCTTCGTGGCCTTGGGCGGGCTTTGCTGCAAATTGACTGCTGGACGACAGAAATAATCGAGCCTGGAAACCCGCGACAAGTGCCAATGCCTAGGTCTACAATAGGTGTTGGCTATCGAAGAATAGCTGAGCGGTGTTTTCAGGGATCTCTTGGTTGCAATCCTCGAGACTTGGATGACAATTATCTGCAGGGCGGGTTGTTACAAGCGGCAGATGAGCTGGAGAAGATGATAGAGACAGTTAAGGAACTGAGCTTGGCAACTTAGTCACATATCCAATATTACTAAATCCTAGAACACCAGCATGTATAGACGTATTATGATGTTTATTCTCGGCTGTTTGATCGAAAGGTTAGATGGAAAGGTCGGAATAAAGGGAGAACAGGGGTGAGAGGCTAATCGACGTACATGTTAAACCACTGTTCTACGGGGCGGACCCGACTTAGCAGACAGTCGGGAAACGTGGGTAGTTTCAGCGACGGCTGATCCCATGGGATGTTTGACCATGAGTATTGGTGGCTTTATCAATAACTCTTTCATCGCGGAAGATGCAATGTCGTTGTTTATCAGACTCGGGCTAACGGGGCTGGAACGCATGTGAGGATATATGGGCGGTCTCCGGAGTCGCGCAGGGAAGTGGCTTATGGTGCAAGGCGATTTGGCAAGCGGTTTGGTGTGAGGTCGTTTCCCAGAGGTTATGGTATTCTTGACACTCCCTGGGCTATCATCTGAGGGACGTGTAAGATTGTATGACTGCATTATACTTATGCAACTGGCCATGAGAAAAGGGCCACTTACTATGGGATGCCACCGCAGTTGAAAGCGGCGGGCATGGCTGTGAAAGAGTAATACGGGGATACTGAACACCGAACTCACTCTGCGCATTGCTCCTGCCGAGATATTACACAGTATTAAGGAAGACCTGTCCCTAGGTGACGTGCGTGCTTTTGCGTCTAGATTGCCGGAAATTGGGCGGGATGTATATATAGAGTTCTTACCTGACGGTGACAGCCATGCACGTCTTGGGGCGACCCATGACACCGAATATAATGCGAGTACGCCATCAAAGCCTGCTCTAACCGTATTTATTCTAGGGGATCACCTCGAATATATCTTTCAGCACACAGCATTTAGTACAGTCCGTAGACCAATACGCATAGAAATTTTGTTAGAACCCTATTCGAAGATGTACATTTAAGAGCCACTGAGTATTTCTGTCCCCGAGCCTGAGTCTATCTCAACAGTTCAGCGACAGTCGAGTTATAGTCGCTGACGCACTGGCCGAGAAGGCCCGAGGTCAAATCGGCCGTCGAATTCTTCAAGGCAGCCTTGAGGTCACTTGTTCCGCAGGCTAATCCCAAGACGAAGGCTTGAGAGACAAAGTCCGCCATGGACGGGCTCGTGTGGGTATGGTCTTGTGGAAACCCGGCGCTGACAACAGCAGAACCTGCATTCTTCATCGCCTGCGCCGTGTACTGGCCGTGAGGTACGAAATGAACCCCCTTGGCTGGTCCCCCAAGCTGAGAAGCCGCGAGCCACGTGTAATAGAAAAAGCGAGATGGCGCCCAGGCGAAGGACCCCGACTCCCAAGGGTTGTTGGGAGTCGTTTCTGAGAGAATGACTTTGGCTCCCTTCTCAAGGAGCTTCGTAGAAGCCTGCTTAAGGTACCACGGGAACGTGTGGACCGTCTCCGCGACACCGCTAGAGAGCCGTTAATTTTATCTACCCGCCAACAACACCGCCCAAAATTTGTTTGGCAAGCTTACCTGTATACCGTTGAACACGTCTCCTCCCCATCTCCGAAGCAAGCGGACCTTCCGTTGTCGTTATTGAGCGATCCTCCGTCGTTCTAGAACAAACGAGTGAGCAAGCGAGGACCATTGTCCCGGTTGAACCTTGAGCAGCTAAACAAACGTACATGACCGAACTCGATTACTACGAAATCCCCGCTCTCGACCTGCGCCAGCACCTCATCGAACCGGCCCTCTCGTGTAAACGAACGAGCGCTACGGCCGCCGATGGCGTGGTTGACAACGGGCTCATTTAGCGAATATTGCAGATACTGGCCCCACCCGTCGATAACACCGTTTCCGCGGGCCATCGTACTATCGCCGCAGAGGTGCACCGTGGCGCTGGCGCCGGCGGCCGTGAAGACGAGAGCGGACAAAGACCTCGAGAACATTCTAGCAAGTTTGGTAGTTTTCATAGAGAGTGAGTAATAAAAGTAAGTCGAGCTCGTGGTTTTTAGGGTGGGCGGGCAGCAGACGTTTTTTCTTCGTGGCAATTAAGAGAACGAGTAGCTCGGCGATGAGTCCCGGATGGTGGCGGTTAAAACAACTGGATTTATCCGTTGTTACCTTCAGTTCAGTCCCATTCCCGCGCCAGTCACATTCCAACACTAGATAGACTAGAAAAAGGAAGAAAAATAAATTGAAGTAAATTCGGGCAGGGGGCTTTAAAAGAGCATGGTACCCTACTCGAAAGTGGCATAAAGGTAATTAGGGTTGAGACTCCTAGAGAAGGGGGAAAGGCTCGTAACATTTACTATATAATATAAAGAGGAAACTAAGTTGTCCAATCTAATTCTGTCGTCTAACCTTCAGTCTAAGATCTAAGACCCCATGGCACCCCATTGCCACGGCTGTGGTCCATGATTGTGCTCATTAGCCTGAGATTGGGCACTAACATTGTTGTGGTTATCGTTGCGTCCATGGGGTACAGGTTCGGCTATAACATTCTGCCCAAGTTCCATTGATGTTAGCCACGGTTGAGGCAAGGGGCCTCCATGTACAGGGTAGGTCAAGGCCAGGCGCTGATTGTTTGTAATATGAGACATTGTCGGTTGAGTTCCACTAGGGTCGCCGCCTGCCCGCACATATGTCGATAATGGTGCACGACCACTGCTGCTGCTGTTCATGCTTCCCCGTTGCCCACGCACACTCTGGCAATATTCCAAAGAATCCGTATTTTCCATGTAAATATGAGACCCGGTCGTAGGTATTTCAACAAATGAGCTGGAGTCTAGGCCCGAGTTCGACATGGCTGTGCTATGGGGATTGAATGAGCTATGGTAGTCTTGGATGAGATTCCTCTGGAAAGGGGATTGGTCCGGGACGGGCAAATATTGACCGTAGCCTTGATGATTCCCCACGGGGGTGTTTACCAAGGCCTGGAAATGAGTTTCCCCTAAGTTTGCGGACAAGGACGGTGGCAGCAAAGGAGCCGAGGGTGGAAGGGCGTTGGCCGTCGATTGGGAGCGTGAGTATGGAGCAGAAAGGGGCTGAGGAATAACATCCAAGTCAGCAGCGAGTGCATTGTAGGTCTCTTCCCTTCCAGTTATGGGCGGGAGCCCAAGTCGGCTTGAAAATTCCTCAGTTCGTCGCTCCAGAATCTCTCTAACGCCTTGTCCCCCGCGGCCGTTAGCGATGGAGTTCATGATCTCATTGATCGTGTCCGATCCCGCTAATCCATGGCGGAATTCTATCCAGGACCGATAAGGTAATATGACCTTATTTTGGTCATCTTGGTCTGACATGCGGAAGTAAGCAATAGAAACTAGGTTTAGTGTTGATAGGGGTTATAAAACCTGGAAGACTCACATGGACTGGGCATGTCTTCGTTCTCGGGCCAGTCGGGGAACAGCACCTTGAAGATTGCGTACCAGCATTTCTCCGCGGAAGTCTGTCCCGGACGCATCTCATTTGACTTCAGTTTCCTTAGCTGAACAGCGTCGAAGCCCTCCTCATAGTCGGTCGCCCGCTCTCGTTTTACACAAGGCTTATGGTCCTTGATCTTGTCATGGGGAAATCGCGCCTGACAGATATGGCACCGGTGCAAGTCCTCCACTCGGGAGTGTTCTTTCTGCAAGTGCGATCTATTACCCTGGGATCAACTTTCATCCGAGAAGGATGGGCAGTCACGCCGGCACCAGTCGACCGATGACCGACGTGTTCCGAAGGAGACTCACCTTAGCCGATAAATATCCTCAAACCCTTGCCGTTACAGGCCCCAGTGTGATATTTCACTGCGTTTCTCCGGTGATATGGACATGCAAAACGACGCCCGTCTGGATTTGTGGGACGAGAGCGTTTATTGGAGGCGCCTTGGTCTTCCCCGTAATCATCTTCATCAGACTCTTGGTCCGGCTTGTGTCTCCCTCGTTTGCGGTTCGAAGTCATATGGTTTCGACTCTGGCTTGGCCCGCTCGACGTCTCGGGACCTTTGGTGGTATTGCCAGTCGAAGGTGTTTCGGACTGGTTGCACTTGCGGAAACATAGACTAAGAAGAATGGCTCTGAGAACCGTGTCAACCCAAGAAGGCTGAGTCTTAACGGGGCCAACCCTCAATGCCTGGAGCTGGTCTTGTCTCGCGGTCCCAAGCAGGAATTCCAGTGTCTTCCGTCGGCCCCGGCTGACGGCGTGATGGATTGGCGTCCATCCGTGTTTGTCTCGGCTCTCTATTTCGGCGCCCCGTTTAAGAAGCAGGGAGACAATGGGAATGTGGCCGAGTGCGGCGGCTTGAGACAAGGCGCTCTCGCCAGTGCGCTCGTCGGAAGTCTGGGCCTTTGCACCCGCGTCTAAGAGAAGCCGGACGACTTTCCGATGGGCACCGCGAGCGGCTATCCACAGGGCAGAAACACCGCTTTTGTGATCATTGCAGTCAGAGCCAGCTTGAAGCAGGAATTCGACGACATCGTCATGTCCATGAAACGCAGCCCAATTCAATGGCGTCTGGCCATATATCTGATCTCGATGATTCACATCTGCGCCGAGCTTAACCAAGGCTTTGCAGAGATCGATATGTCCCATCGCTGCCGCAAAAGACAAGGGGGTCTGGCCGCAATGATCCTCTTCGTTGATATTTTCAAGGTTCTCACCCCAGAGGCCTGTACCAAGCCATGGTAAGCCAAAATAGGACATGACATGTACTGCATTAGTCTTCCGCGGCTTGAACAGGTTCTGGTCGGCAAAGAGTTGATTATGAAGATAGGCCCATCGATCGATAAACCCGTCTTGGAATAGAGGCGACTGCCACGCCTTGTCTGCCCTGGGCTTCACGCCCATTCGGCCGGCTTGGCCAAGATGTTGCATACCGTATAACACGGCGTATTCCAGGAAGTGAGATGAAGCAATTTCCTTGTTGGCGGTTGAAAGTTGCGAGAACGCAAAGCTTTCATGCTCAAATGTTTCATTGACATAACTGAGGCATATCAAGGCAGCATGGAAGTGCAAATCAGCTTTTCCACCTTCGTCCCAGTGTATCACCAAGGCAGACGAGGCTTCCCCCAGTAGGAACTCTCTGACGCTTATGTGGATGAGGGTTACTGTCGGTCCAAGGATACCGCTCCCGCTGTTTTCAGGCGTCGGGATCTCCGGCAAGACTTCAATGAGACCACCACATAAAACAGGGAGCTGGGCAGCGATATCCCATGGCATGACTCCCTTCTGTGTCCTCTGCGTGATCTCTGATTTGCTGGTCACTGCCAGTGCCTCCCGTAGCTCGAGAATCGAAAGCGGTCGCTGGGCGCACAACACCAAAGTGAGAGCATCGAGGGCGGCTCCCCTGAGTCGATCGTCGCGTGAGTTCCGAACCCGTCCCAGAATAGTCTCATATACCGCATCAAGGTCCGTCGGCAGCAGCGCCAAACGTTGTGCTATCTCAAAGGGCTCTAGGGCGGATTCGCGAAGCAGAATCGACACCGCTAAGTTCGCCCAAAGAAACGAACCTCCAGCCTTTTCCACAATTGTTTGGGTTGGCTGTTGAGAGGAAAAGGCTGAAGGACAGAGGCTCTGCCAGAGCAGGAATTTGTTATCAATATACCTCAGTATATCGAAGGAATTGTTGTCCTCCATGCGTATTTCCGACGCCGCGGTTAAGGGGGGACGATGCCGGGAAGAGAGGAACGTCCGAATGCGCCGGCGAGCATTGGAGGTAATGCTGAGGCGCTGGATTAAAGAAATAACCCTGTCTGGGTCATCACATTCGTCCAAGGCGTCAATCACGAAGCAGAAGGAATAATCACCCAGGGCTGCTGATTTATCGATCATGCGTAGGAAGCTCTCTGTTAGCTCATCATCATCCCATGGCCAGTCCGAACCGAGGATCTCCCTCTTCTCAGCAAATGAGGCAAATATTTCGAACGCTAGAGAGGATGGAGTCGACTTTAGGATTTGATACAAGAGGGACCTCAGAAGGTTCGTCACGGAGCCATTTGCGGTGCTGTGGGAGAAGAAGAAATAAGCTCCCAATGTAGAGCTCGTAGTGCCTCCCGACAAGTCATGCTTGATAATGTGTCCCGACAAGTCATGCTTGATAATGTGCTTCATTAAGGTACTTTTCCCGGTTCCTGGCTTTCCGTGGAGCCACAGCAGCCCAGAACTCTGCTCTTTCCAGGACCTGTAGGCCTTATGTTCGAGGATCCAATCACATGTGCCCTGAGCGGCATCTCGGGTGTTGGGGAATGCATCTTCGAATTCGAGACTGTTGAGCACCTCTAAAACAACAATGAGCTAATAGTCGTGCCGTATTTTGGGGGAGGAGGGACTTACCATGCTCCGCTGCTGAAAGAGTCGGATGCACCGTGAGCTGGTCTGTACCACTGGGTGCTAGAGTGATATTTCGCAACGACTCGAGAAGTTTTATGTAAGACAGGTCATCGCGTGAGGTGAAACGGCACAAATCCTGAACAGTGTTAGTTGGATAGAGATGAAATACCACCGGACGGCCGAACTTCTTACATGATGATGGCTGTGTAACGAAATTTGCGGGAAGGTCCACAATTCCTCCTGGTTGCTGTCAACAGCCTGATCGAGATGGCAAGCGTGAGTCGTTTGTGTTCGCTCGCCAACCAAAGAACCCTGGGCAGATGGACTCACCCTGAAGTCGAAGCCTGGTAACGGCAACTCTTCATAGAAAGACACGATCTTCCAGGGTAGACTGTGGAAAGGTAACAGTATGAACTGGGAGACAATCTGTTGCATTAATTGAATGGCAACCATGTTGACGTTGTTCGGCTCGTTAATACCGAGGGCAATCCTAGAAATACTGGTACGTAGTTCGAATTTTGAGTTTGAATGGGGCGTCCCTAGGAAGATAATCCCCTGTGTTGCGGTGACGATGTCGCCGAGCAGCTCCTCTCCTCTGTCTTGGAATGCTCTGCTGAGAGCGCATTTGACAACCAACCCACCAAGGCTGTGGCAGATAAATAGTAGCCGTCGTAGTTTCTGAAACACTTCGGCGGTTAGCAAATGTAGAGAATCGTTTCATAAACGACCGTTTGGGCGCCTGAGGAGTTGAAGCAAAGGAAGATGTCTGTGCCTAAGCCGGTCTTCGAAGGAGAGACCTACCTTAACGCTGCCCTCCGCCAGCCTTAGTTTTTGAAGCCCTTTCAGCAGGGTGTCCGCGGCCTCAGTAATGCCCGAGCCGTCGAGGAGCAAGGATGAGTCGTAGGTGTAAGTGAAAGTTCTCACCGAAGGGACGTCTACAGGTAGCCAGTCGCGTAGCCAATATTCGGACTTGCTTCCGTTTTCGTTTGAGGAGTCGGCAGTGCGTGGTTTCCAGCAAGCGTTGCCTCCAAGTCCGTGGACGGCGATGATGTCTACCCCTCGGTCAGTCGACAAAGCATCCTCAGCTAAGAGACTGAACCCTGGGGGGGCGGCCATCTTTCAGCTTTATGAAGAGCGAGCTTGTGTGATGGGAATGAGGGACATACAAAACAGGAGAAAGAGGGGCTTGCACCAGGACAGCCAACATGGGCGTGATCCGCGCAAGGAGAATACCCAGGTATAAATGTTTTTTTTTCACACGACCGCAATCTATAGGTGCACTTGACTGCACACACTTCGTGGTTTTACACAGCCTGGCCCTGCGCAGCTATTCACAGCTTTACACGTACTGCATCTTTAGATTGCGCGCTGCATGAGTTTTCGCATCGGATGCGAATACGACCCCATGCGGAGCTCAGATCTGCGTTTGGCCCTTTTACATCTACTTCGTATGCGGCATTGGACCGCCCATTCATACTGGGTGCATCTTTGGACTGCGCGCTGCATGACTTTTTGCATTGGAAGCAAACACGACCAGTGAAATCACTGGGCAAGGCCTGGAAAAGAGGTGGTGCCATGCCCCTCCGCCAGCCTGGCAGGGTTGGGTGAGTGATGTCATGGATTATCGGCCAATTGGGCCATAGAAATAGTGTCATCCGTGGCAATCGGTGGGATACTGAGAAATTGAGAATGCATGGCAATCCAGAAGTCTAAGAATTCCCCCGAATTCTGCCGCCCGCCCCTCTTTCCAAGTCGCCTTAATTCACAAAGTTCTTCAGTGAAGCCGCAGTGTAATGAGATGGCGCCCCATACCAATACCGTAGACCACCTGCACTCACAGGTGCTAGATCGAAAGAGGTCGATGTACATTCTCCGCAGAGTAATACTGGTAGGGTTGAAGGATGAAGATCCGCGAACTATTCCAGGCGAGGTACATGATGGCCGAAGGCGCAGAAACAAGCCACTCGCATCATGCGGTCATCGATATCATTCATATATGGCTAGAGGGGTAGACTCTGGAGTGGGTAGTTCGAACCGATTCTCATTTAATCATGTCGGCAAAGGGGTCAAAGAATTCGTGGGCTCTGGAGTTCGAACAGGACCTAGACGGCCGGGAGGGTGTAATCGGTGTTTATTCATGATTCGGATTTACACCTCTCGAGCTCGATGTTCAAATCATTTCCTCATGAACCGGTCACGGCTTAGTCATTAATGATGCTATTTACTCTCTATTTGTTGGTTATGTAGTGGCCTCATTTTCTTCATGAAAAGACAAGCCTTGTCTGATGCGAACGCGCCAGTGCCATTAGAGGTAGAAACAGTATCGCGGAAGTGTTGTAGCGGGGATCTGCAATGGACTGATGAGACCAATCGCCTTGGATCAAGTTTGTATTTCGACGCATCCAATCTTTGGAGTCTCGATCCCTTCTATAAATTCGGTATAGCATATTTTTTTTTCTTTCTTTTTCCTTACTCTCCTCGGCACCTTCTGTCTTCGCCCAAAAGTCCTCTATGCTGGCTGCAGTTCCTATTGTGTGTAAGAAGGGGGGTGAACTGCATACTTGCGAACTCTCCAAGTCGGTTCCCCACTGACTTGGCCAAGCTCCCTGTCGTTTCCCATCCGATATAAAAGTGATGGGAGACTGGCATAGTCTCTTTGAGACTAGAGGTTTCCCAAGCCTTCCAGGCTTGACCTACATTAACCCCTCAAACGGAGCATCTCAACAGGCTGGGCCTTATCATGAGATGAAGTGGACGGAATGTTCTCCCACCGCCCGAGCGACAGTGCTGTAAAATTTAGAAACTTTAATATGGAAGTACAAGGCGCACAGGGCCGCACAGGCAAATATATACGACCCCATTGGGGTGCTTCAAACCAAGAGAAAATTCATATTGAGGAACTAGTAGTACAGCTAGGCAACAGTCAAGGGCGACTAGCAAGCCACCACGAGCCATTGCTAGTGGTGGAAGCACCCTCCCTTTTCTATTACCTAAAAATCACGTACGCGAACGAAGCCGTCCGCTGAGTTGGCAGGATCCCCACCACTTGTGGGAGAATCTGGGCCATCCACCCTATCAGGCGAGTCTTTCGCTGATTCCTCCGCCGCCAGCGCCTGGGCCTGACCATCGCCGTTTACGGGAACCTCATGCACCATGTCCTCCACTCGCCTCCGTGGATCCGATATACCGGCCAAATCGATATTCACCTGGGTCCTCTTAGCCTCCCGCTTCCTCCTGCGCCTTTCCGCCTCTGCCCGCTTCAGCGCCTCCATATCTTCCATGGCCTTCCTCTCCTCCTCCACCCAGGACTCAATCTCCTCGACGGCGAGATGAGGGTCCTGCCTGTAATTTAGCAGATAGCCCTGGAGTTGGGCGGGAGTGAAGACCTCATTGGGAACCTTGGATCCGAACTTCTCCGAGAGCTCCCTGAGTTCCTCCCTGGACAGCTTATTTTCGAGCTCGCCTTGCAGACCGTCCTCCGCGGCCAGATACATTCTCTCGAACATCAACTCGGCGCTCCGCCGTGAGATGTTACCGAGGAAGATCATCTTGTCGATCCGTCCGGGCCGAACAAGGGCGCGGTCAAGTCGGTGGGCAAAGTTGGATGTCATTAGCACGATGCGACCCTCCTGGGACGACACGCCGTCTAGAACGTTGAGCAACCCGCCGAGAGAGCAACCGGGATATGAATGATTCTTCGGGTAGTTTTCGTCTTCATCCACGTCGGAATCATCGTCTGCATCCGAGTCCTCGTCGTTCTCTCTCCGTCGCTTAATTCCCACGGCGTCGATATCCTCGAGGAGAACAATGCACTTAGGCGGCAGCGTTGAAAAATGGTTCTCCAGGTCAGAGTCACTCTTGATGCTGGGAACGTGGCAGAGATAGAGATCCAGGCCGAAAAGCCCGGCCAGAGCAAGAGAAAGGGACGTCTTCCCGGTCCCTGGAGGGCCGTGAAGGAGGTATCCTCTCCGGTACGGGATGCCTTTGCTGTTGTAAAATTTCCTCGTCATGGGATCGAGGTATTGCTTGACGTCCCTCACCAACCTCGTTTTGGTTTTCTCGTCGAAGTGGACGGTTTCCATGCGTCGAATGGGACGCAAGACGACGCAGCCCCAGCAATCCTCGGCAATGTAGTCGGTCTTCTTGGACGAACGGACGCTTGTGTAGGCATTTCGCTGCTCGTCGGAGAAGTCTCGGCAGGCTTGCAAGAATTTCTTAATTGGTTCGGCGGACCGCCCCAGGCACATGACGGTCACCGGTTCGGAACCTTCTGGGGCGGTCGTGAACTCGACAGGGATGATTCCGTCGTCGGCTAGGCCATGGTAGTTCTGAGGGTTTCGCTTCACGAAGAAGAGATTCCAGTCGTAGAAGAACCAAGTGGTGCCGTAGGTGGGGAGATAGCGCACAGGGACACGTTTCTCGTCCCGTATGTCGTTCCTCTCCTGCTCTTGTCGGCAATGGTTGTAGGGGTCCGGGATGGCCTCGGTACGAGCAGACAGCATTCGCACGGAGCGAGCGGGTAGAACGTTGTAACTGAGCCAGTTGATGACCTCTTTGTTCAGGAGATCATTCCCGCTGATGCACACAGCGGCCATAAAGTGCTTGGCGATCCACCATGCGAGGCGGGATGCGATGGAACGGAGGCGGTCAAAGGCAGAAGGGAAGGTGCCAAGGATGGCGAGGGCAATTGTTAAGGACGCGACATCGATGCGGAGCCAAGATGCGAAGAAGGAAGAGATATAAGATAATAGTGGCGACGATTCGATGAAGGACGCTATTTTGGGCTCTGCTCCAACCAGGTTGCCGATGGAGGCAAGGCCGAGAAGGTTAGAAGAGCCGTCAGCCCAGTGTCTCATTGCTTCGGAATGGCTGGCAAGTTGAAAAGAAGTTGGAATTTAGAGTTTTGAATTTGAAAGATGACTGAGGACTGGGCAAGGAAGAAGTCATTCCTTTATACCTCGTTTGTGTCCTTTTCCCCCAATTCTCACGGAAAACTGCAGGTAGGCAGCCACCGCTAAGGCAGGGATCAGGAGAGTAATTGAGAGATGCTGCCTGCACCGGGCCTGGTCCCTGGACTCTCTGTCCCTGCCCCTTGGCCCTTGTTAGTCATTCGGCGGGGTCATGAATGAGCCACCAAACAGCACAATTGCAGCCTAGTGAGGAATAGTTTGGAAGACCAGCCCCTAATAATTACACTTCAATGTTGCATTTGGTCCTGTCACTCCCTGCCCTGCCTATCCGCAGCGCAGGCAGGCGGCCTCCAGCTGAACCAGTCCTAATTGCTCTCTCAACAATCAACTTTGATGTTCCACAAACACTAAACATCAATGACTCCTCATTCAAGTCGAGAGCAACAGGCCGTGGAGTGCCTGGGAGAGTCCCCAAACGCTTGCAAGCGCAAACAATGGTTCCTTACAGCTACTGCACACCCCACCTGAGCCCGAAGGCCCAAAGAATTATTTGGACCAAAACGTTGATTGTCTGTGGCTAAACAAACTCCAGTGATGTACTTTACGCCGAGACAGCATCCATCATGTAAAGCAGGAACCTCTGCGACATGTTGGAGGGTTTCCATTCAAAGAGAGTTATGCTATATGTTGTCCTGATAATTTCTTCCGGTAAGCGTTAGAATTCTTTGTCCCTCTCCCCATATAACGAGGGCACACTGACTTCGAAGATGCCTAGAAGACAGTATGCAGTCTCTTCGGTCCTCATAGTTTGTCGGGATGAAGGCCATGCCGTCTTCCTCGCCATAGGAAGAGTCTTTCTTGAAGCGCCATCTCGCAGGGCTTTTACATCGATCCCCGTTATCTCATGAAGTCGGCTTTCCAGTTGCTCCCTCGCGCCTTTATGTTCCAATGCGATATACTGTGTTTTCGAATAAAGTCTTAAGTCGTTTGTAAAGGAGATGTTTTTTGTAGGGCTGAAATAAACATATTATTACTTCCTACGAAAGAACGCGAGTGGATCTTAAAGAATGAATGAGGGAGATGTTTAGATATCCTAAGAAGCCAACCGAAACTCGGTGCCTGAAATAAATGGTTTCCTCGATACAGCCCGAATATCAAATGAGACCAGATAGAAAATTGGAGCCCTACTCCATCGCTATCATGACCGCAGAGTTTTCTCAAAACAAGGCAAGCTCCAGGCCGCGTAGCCTAACTTCGGCATCGAGGTCGACGGTTTCACCGCCATTCTGCCAAGCCTCATCAATGACCTGGAGTCCAACTTGACAATTATCTGTAGGGTCGAGTTCCGATAAGAAGTCGCGTACTCGATTCAGTTGTGCCTTCCACTCTGGATGGGATCGCATCGGGGTAAACTCTGAGGCAGAGATCATGTACGGATAGAGCAGTGCATGGCAGATGAGCAAGTGCTGAGTTTCTGGCTGTTGCACGCCTAGTCGCAAAGAATCCAACGACGCGACGAGGAGGCCTAGGAGCTCTTCTGAAGTCGGCAAAGAAATCGAGGTAGTATGGTAGCTTCCTTGAGTCCGCCGTGCCAGCAGAATGCCACTGAATCGCCAAGCGTCCCAGAGCTGGATTTGCAGGACGTGGCCCGTCGTTCCATGCCAAAGCCATAACCGCTCTTCCACGGCCGGCTCATCGAAGCAGGCTAAAATGTCCAAGAGTGAGCGAGGGAGGCCGCTGACTATTTCAATGCCGGCGTCCAGTGTGTTCTTCGCCTTGAATTGAGCCTGACGGAACCGTTTCCAGAAGTCGAGGCGAGGGCTGAGGCCGCCGAAGACAAAATTGGGCAGGTCCATCACCCCTACAACTTCTAGGAGATGGACAGAAAATGGGTCATCGAGAGATGCCAGCCGTTCGAGATCGCCGTCCAGGCCGTATATGTCCGTGATACAGCGCAAGTGACTGGTCCACCGCACGCCTTGTATGATCTATGGGAGATCGTGAGCACATACAACCGAGAAAGGGCCAAGAAGCGCAGTGGTCTCATTACAGATATTGTACATATAAGTAGACAGGCACATAGTGTGCCTCTCCTGAAATTCCTGAAAGTTGCGTCGTCGGTAATTTCAGATCGGAACACGCGTAGGGCGTTCTCAACAAACAAGTAGTGTTGTTCTGGAGGATAGGCCGGGTGTGTCAACTCCAAAGCGGCACAAACGGATATTAAAGCCGGTGACTCTTCGGATAACTCCTCTATCATGTTCCTCATCCAGCAGTCTGTCGAGGTCCTGTAGATCATATAGACTCCGGTCTGAAGAACTGATTCTCAACAAAGACCCATTAGTGGCTTACTTAGGCTTAATAGTCTGATAAAAGAGTATGTGGACAGACAAACATTTAGAGAAAAGTCGCCTGCATTCATCGTCTATACAAGCGGACTGGCCAATTGGAGGATTTTTGACAATGGAAGATCGATCTTGTCCCCTATCTGTGTTCCGCGTCTCTGGGCGAGCACGTCTCCGGGGATTTTCGTCTATTGAACAGTCCTGCGGCGGAAGGATAGGAAGAGTCGCGCCAGCAAGATAACCACGGGAAGCTACCCCACAATTCCACTGTAGATTGACCCCATAACCCCCGCATGATATTCCTCGGCGCTGGCAGGCAAGACAGGCGGGACTCGTTTCGTCACATTTCCGCCTCCGTTTCTTGCAATTCGCGCATCCGCCGCGGGATCGGGTCTTTCGTTCCGTATTCGTAAGGTCTTCGCGCCCCATAATACAAAATTTGCGAGCTAGTCGGCACAACAACAAAGGTAGAATGAGTATGTAGCTGATGAAAAAGAAACTGGGCGGGCTGGACTTGCCTCAATCTCCAATATTGTGTGCGATGGACCTTTTGGACCTTTGCCGGATGGAGAGTGCAACATGGAGACTTGGACTGACGATAGCCCCACTTATGGTGGGTGGAGCTTCCTTTTTCAGTAATAGCCCGGCATCTCTCCACGTCCGCTGTTCCAATCACAAATCGACGACTCAACATCCCTGGACCCGATCCATTTCCCATCTCACAGAAAATCGCCGTTCTAGATATGCGAGTTGTACGGTTCATGGAAGTTCAATATATCATCCGAGGATACTGAGCCATTCTGGTTGGATTAACTACGTCGGCATCTTCTATCGGCTTTTGACCCCCGGCAGAAGAACTTTGAAGACTTTGGAAGATCTGATATTGATGGGTTGCCGATACAGTCTCGTAAAATAACTATTATATTAAGACTGGGGACCGCCTCCTTCGGCCCTCTTGAGTTCTGCTCAACAGGTGTTTTCCCAGCGGTCCATTTGACTCTACTCTCGTCTTCCAATCTTCCACCATGGCTCACAAGCTTCTCACTCTCCTCTCATTGATCTCCATCGGCGCCTTGCCATGCCACGCAGCCACAGAAAATACCTTTTCAGCTTGCGATGTAGCCTGCCATCTTCGGTACCAAAAGGCCCTTGCGTCCGAGGCTGACTCTTGGGTCAGCTTTGACGTAGCTGCGGACAAGTTTTACGATAGTCCAGCTAACGTCTCTGCTTATGCAGCTGGCGACCTTGTCAAGTGGGACGAGTTGACCCCCGAGCAAATTTCTCAGATATGGTCCCTTCCCTCTGGAGTTTCCTTGTCTCGAATCTTCTACATGAGCGAGGATATCGACGGAAACGCTATCCCGGCGACGGGATTCGTGTTGATCCCGTATTCAAACCCCCTAGGAGAAGGACAGGCGCTGCGCACAGTTGTCTGGGCCCACGGAACTGCAGGAGGGACGAGGCAATGCGCTCCTTCAAATCACAAAGCTCTTTACTACGGATGGGAGGGACCATTTGCTCTCGTCCAACAGGGCTACATCGTCATTGCCCCTGATTACGCGGGACAGGGCAGCGATATCCCCCAAGGATTCATGTACGAATCTGGGGCTTTACATGCTGGCGATGTTGGTTTTGCTGTCCAAGCCGTGCGAAGCCGCCTCGGGAATCTGCTCACCCATGAATGGGTCGTCGTCGGACATAGTGAAGGCGGCATGACTGCTTGGCGAACCAACGAGCGCGAGGCTCGGCCGGGCAAGGCGACCGGAGGGTTTCTCGGCGCCGTTTCCGCCGCTCCAGCCCTACGTCCTCTGTCACTTATTCCCGAGTCTTTCCGTCTAGCCAACGGTGGGCCTGTTGGCGACGTCGTTTCCATTTTCTTCTTGCAATCTGTATCGCGCCTCTTTCCCTCCGTCCGGGTTGAAGACTACGTCAGTGATATCGTCCTCGATAGAATTCCGCTCGCGGATCACGGATGCCTAGCAACCGGCATAGCTCTCTACTCGGATCTTACTCAAACTGAACTCTACAAAGATATCAGCTGGCTAGAGTTACCGGAGCTTCTTGACTGGCAAGAACGGTTTAACGGTGCCGGCCCGCATAAGCTAGCCGGGCCTATGCTGGTGGTTCAGGGCCTTGCCGACATGCTCACGTATGCCAATGCTACTGAAGAGGATTTCGACCTTACTTGTGAAGCATTTCCCAATTCTACGGCGGAGCTCCTACTTTACCCCGACCTGGACCACGATCCTGTATCTTATGCCGCGCAGGCGGATTATCTAGGTTGGATTGCGGATCGATTCAATAGTCTACCGCTGGAGAAGGGATGCCAAAAACGCACCATTGCTCCAGTCGTGAGTAGCCTCTCGTTTTGATAAGAATGCTGGGATGTGGCGGGTTGAGAGCATTAAGGGACGCATGTAATAATCCACGAACGTCGGAAGTACCGCTGTAGCGAAGTCTACGTCAAGCGCAGATATGTGCAGTGATTACGGTAAATTTATGGATTGTCCTGGTCCCCGAAATTGAGTGTATAAAGCTCTTTAAGCCATTGATATGATATTACGTGAGGACTTTCCTGAATGAACACGCTTAATTCCATCTGCTGGCAAAATCAAGTATATCCGATTGATATGAAACCACAGATCACCAGGCGAAAGTGAAGTATTTGAGTCACAGTCACTGAAGACAGTGAAGAGAGAAGTGCTGCTCAACTGTAAAGTCGGGTTTTCTGATGGCGTGAGGCGTGGGTATATTTCAAATGTCACTTTTTCAAGCCCCTGGAGTCTGGACTGCATTGGTCTCTAGTCTCTACAGATTTTCTGGCTGAGAATAATAAAATAACCAAAAGGTGCATCCGAATCTCATTTGATGTGTCTCCGCTATGTCCGCAGTAGGATTTGTATGGAGTATATGCCAAAGGAGATCACTAATTCATGAGCCCGGTCTGGTTGAAATTCTACATCTAAAGATATCCTGTCCCTGAGCGGCGAGGTGCACTAGACCATACTGATAGTTTGGTTTGACCTGCACAGAACTAGGAATAATATTTAATTTTACATGAAAGAGGAACGTCGGACTGATTATGATGTTTATGACCCTTTAAATGGAAAAGCAGAAGAGAGGCACTGTTATTACACCGACTTCCTTCGCCTTGCCTAGCGAATCTTTCTTCCATAGCTGACTTTTTCAAGGCCCTGCCATCACTGGCAAGCCAGCTAATTTGCATGGCCTAAGCAGCTGTGCAGTAAATGATACAACCTCAAATCTTCTCGTTTATTCGACCTTCTTTGTGGCCCTTGTCCTCAGCTTCATCAAGCCATATACTAGACCATACGACGAAAACACGAATCCGACGACAATGCCCGCATCTCTCCAGGCGTAGTAAGAGGCCTTTAGGTTCAGCGTACGAAGGTAATCAGTGCCCGACGCATACTGACAAACCCGGCAACCGCTCGTGGCATCGGGGTTAAGAAGATTGGCTCCAGAGCCCGCCCCTTGGAGGTACGCGGACAAGAAGTCGATGCAGGTACTATTGTTCGGAGGGTTGAAAATAGCGAGTTCTGATTCCTCACACTCGATGGGTCTGCCGAAGAGGGCAAAGTTGATCAGGGAACCCATCAAATAGGTGAACGGGTTGATGTAATACATCCAGTAGCGCCAGAATGCCTGCAGCTGAGAGTATGGGACGAGAACACCGCAAAACGAGACCAAGATACTGATGAGCAGTGGATTGACCAAAGAGGCGAAAATGGCATTGGGCGCGTACGCAGCGATGAATTGACCGATGCCCGTATAGAGAAACTCGTACATGATCATGACGAAGAAAACGCCGCCGGCCTTATTGGCTTCCGTGGGAAATCCAACCGTAAAGTAAAAGGTCACATAGTAGAGAAAACCGGAGACGATAAGGTACGGTACCTCCGATACGATTAAGCCCGTGACGAAGGGGGCCCAGTGGTACGTCTTAGACTTCTTCTCTCGGATTTCGAACATGTCTCGACGGTCGATAAACAGAGGCTGGAGCTGTGCGATGACCCCAGGGGCAACAAAGAGAAAGTTGAAAATGGCGAACAGCGCGTTTTGCAGATCCTTTATGCTATTACCAATCTGCCAGAACGTAAAACCATTGAAGAGGCCGGACATTATATGCAATACGATTTTGTTCATAACGTAATCGGTATTGCGATAGAGAGTGACGTTCATCCGTCTCGTCACGACCTTGGTTTGAGTGGCCATGGAGGCGGCAAACTCATGGCCGTCGTCTTCCACTCCAGGTGGGTTTGACGCAGCAGTCCGAATCATGCTGTCGAGATATGCCATAGTCTGCTCATACTCCGACGAATGTAGCCATATCTGATGCCAGTCTTTCTCGTGTTCTACCCCCGACACCACGTCAATCATATGCTCGGCTGGGTTTGCATCCGGAGGGCAAGGAGCACCGTGTCGAGCAAAATAGTCCTTGAGAGTGATGGCGCCCGGGCCGATATCACCTAGGTATACCGTCTTACCGCCTTCTGCCAGAAGTAGAAGGGTGTCAAACTGAGAGAAGATTTGCTCGCTAGGCTGGTGGATAGTGCAAAGAATAGATTGGCCGGCAGAAGCCAGTTTTCGAAGGAACCGCATAATATTGTATGCAGCTTGGCCGTCGAGGCCCGATGTAGGTTCATCTAAAAAGATCAGGATACCAGGTTTAGCAACGAGCTCTATCCCAACACTAACGCGCTTGCGCTGCTCAACCGATAGCCCCACTCCCGGACGCCCGATGAGACTATGCTCTATATCTTGAAGCTCGAGTAGGTCGATTACCGTGTCTACATAGGCCAGCTTTTCCTTGTCGGGCGTATCTCGCCTCTGTCGCAGAAGCGCCGAGAACTCGAGGGCTTCACGGACAGTCGAAAATGGCTCATGCACGTCGAATTGTTCGCAGTATCCGGCGGACCGTTGGAATGAGACTGGCAATTCACGCCCGTCGACGAGAACTGAGCCGGTAATCGTCCCCTTGGTTTTTCGCTGAGCCAGGACATCCATCAATGTGGTTTTACCGGCACCGCTGCTTCCCATTAGAGCTCCAAGCATGCCTGGCTTGACCCATCCGCTGACGTTGTCGAGAAGCCTGAGGTCTCCCGACGGAGTTTTAACCGTATAACTGAGGTTCTTCCAGGTGAAAACCGAAGCATTTCTCATTAGGGAATTGCCCGACACGTCCGAGTTGTTCGGCTCGGCCTTGACTCCATTCTCAGTCTGTGCGGTGCTCTGGTAGCCCGAACCAGCTTGGAACTCTTCATCCTTCTTTGGTGCGAGGGGCTTATTCGCGGCCATGCGTTCTCGGGGAACGAGATGGATTCCGCCTCCGATATACGTTCGCCACCGACTTGTGAAAAAGATTGTTAAACTGATAAATAACGCCGCCCATGCCCAAACGATGCCAAAGTTCCTCCATAGATGGGACCGCGAATATGACAGAGAGTCTAGGTATTGATCCCCCGTAACGAAAGTGGCGCCTGGGGTTGCGCCCCTGACTCCGGTGCAAGCGGCAAAGTTCAAATTTGCGTAGCCATCGCCAGAAGGCACTAGATTGTTATCGACGCAAGGGATGATTGTGTTGTGGAATTCGTTGGCGGCCAATGCCTCGTAGGTATACGCTAATGGGTTGATCCAATAAATCCAAACGAACCACGGATGCATTTCTATAAGACGTCAGCATAAGAACCTAACTTCGGCTTGCCATTTGTGGGTCGAAAGAGGGAGGTACGCGCTCACCAGGCTTGGGAATCATGAAGCCGGTGTATGTTGCAACAGCGTTGATAACGAACCCGGACACTTTGGAGGCTGCATCGAATGTTGGGAAAGCCGCACCGCATAACCGGAAAAAGGCCGTCATGCAGAAGGAGTTAGAGAAAATCAGAAGCCAATAGGTAAAGAAGGCCCCGGCAGTATCTCGAAGTCCCGCCATCCAGTACACGATGATTCCAAAAACGGTAACTTGGACGAACAGTGGCGGGATGTCTGCGGCGATCTGAGCCAGGCAGAAAGCGGCTGGGTGATAGAAGGCGAACTCCTTGTGCTTCGAGAGGATGGGACGTCCAAAGAAAGTTGCGATGGTTTCAGACATGGCGACTAAGCAGTGGTATAGGGTTGACCAGAATAATGCGCCGCCTTTGATGAAGAGCCCATGCGAATTAGCAGGGGCATTGTAAAAGAGAGATCCAGCAATCAACGCCTGGATCAGCGTTGAGGCCTGCTTGATGCCGAGCGTTGCTCTGTCGCCCCAGAGCAGTTGGTATTGACGAGTGGTTAGTGCCCTCACTTGCTGGGCAAATGAGACTGTGAATGGTGAATGGTGAGGCAGACTTCCGGCTTTGGTATGTGCCACTGAATCCTGAAAGCTCTTGGTATTTGATATGGCAGCATCGCTCTCGCCGTAGTTGTACTCCTTCGCCATCCTCATTCTGATTTCTGATTTATTGTAAATAGTCTCGATTTCCACAGCACTCCTGGGGAACGAGGCACTCTTGTCGGGACGAACCTGACGCTCCGATGGGACTGTCACGCCGGTAAGGAAGTCGCCAACATTTGCGCCATCAGCACACACGAATCCCAGACTCTCCATGAAGGGCCGCGCCTCCTCCCGCCGCCCGTAGAAGATCTCTCTCCCTCCGTCCAGCACTAGAACCTTGTCGAATAAATTGTAAATACCATTTCCAGGCTGATAAAGCGTCGCGATGGTTGTGAGACCTAGAATGTCCGTCATTGCGCGGACCGCTCGAGTCCATTCAAGCGCATTGCTGGCATCCAAGCCCCTCGTGCTATTATCCCAGCAATAGATGCTAGCATCCGTTGCCAGCACTTCCGCAATAGACACTCGCTTCCTCTCGCCTCCCGAGACGCCACGTATGAACTCATTCCCCACCATTGTGTCGCTGGTGTGGAAAATGCCGAGGGTGCGGAGGATGAAAGTCTTGACAGCGTTCCTGTACTCCTTCACACTGGAAAAGTCGGCCGGAATGGGGCATGAATCGTGTGGGATTTTCATCTTGGTTGCAAACTCCACCGTCTGGTCTACAGTTAGAGTCGGGAAGAAGAGCTCGTTTTCGGTATTCATAACGATGCGTCCGCGGTACTGTCGGGCCTGCACCTCATCCATGGACCCAAAGCGAACTCGACCCTCGATTTCTTCATACCCGTGACGCCTGTTGGCGAGAATGTTAAGAAGTGAGGTGCAGCCGGAGCCGGGCCGACCGAGAACGAGCAACATTTCTCCAGGTTTGACACAGCCGTGAACTCGGTCGAGAATAATCCTAAGGTCCTTGTGTGCTTTGTTCTGTCTCCCCTCCTTGAATTTCCGCGGGATGTTAAACTGCGACAGCACATTTTCGTGAACTCGAAGGCCTCCGGCTGCTCCGCGAACCGATAGATCCGTCCAGGTCAGCCCAAGCCTTGGTGGCTTTTCATTTGGATCTCTTGTCTTGTCGTAGAAAGATTTAATCGAGATTGCTGTCGAGTCTATCTTCTCGTCAGGTTGGGGATGCGCAATGCCAGTAGTTGTATCGACTCCCGTGTCGTATATCTCTCGCTGGTATTCTGTCTCACCAAGGTAGGACTCGGCTGACATCGTCCTCCATAGCTCATCGCTGCTCGCCATAATGACAGAGCTCAACTAGCTTCTCGCTAGCGGGTCCATAGTACAAAGTTGCCAACTCGGTTCCCCGACAGTGGTCTGAGACTGCCATTGAGATGTTATTTATGAGGTCTAGATGCTTTGTCGGTCGCGGGCATACCTGCACTTAAAACGATAGTAAGAGTCTGTCTCATCTAATATGTAGATGAGAAAAATCTCCCTAAGACATCAGACGTCATTTCACCCTCCGAGACCCCCGGCCTTCCAGACCTGGTTTGTAATCCCAACGGCAGAAATCATGCAAAGGTGGACGAGTCCACTAATTCATCGTAGGATGCAATCGCTCAGGATTGGAAACTTGGATGTTGCAAGTGGAGCCTTTCCGAAAGTTAAAGTTGGCATGGGGTCGGACGTACGTGGACGGCCCAAGGTAGAGCAAGGAATATCTGGCAGCTCCTCCGACGCATCCGTTTCTCTCTCGAAACCGGGCTTGATACGAAGGCTGCCGAGGTTGGTAGATCTTGAGGCGCTTATATGATCCGTAGCCAACGAAAGAAAAAGGAGCATCGTCATTGGATCGTCATTGGAACCGTTCACTCGGCTTCAGAGAACGAAAAAATCCTCTCAGTTATTAACGCATCTTCATGTTGCATCCTACGTCCAGAAGCGGATGTGAGTGGAGAAGTGAAGTGAAGATTATGATCGAAGTGGCAAGTCTGGGGGGATTAACGGGGGTCGCCATTCATTGTCGGCGCCGAGGAGCTCCGATCGAAGGGAGACTGGGACACATTGGTGCCCACACTAACATGAGGACGGTGTCTGACCTTGCCGATGCCGACCAGAGAACGGAACGAGTAGACGCACCAATGGCTCTGGCAAAGCTCCCAACCCCTCCAACTTTCTCTCCCAAAAGATATCTAGTGCTTAGGCGAGTGGAGTATCCCTTGGCGGCCATCTAACTACCTGAAAGGAATGCCAACACCTGTTTTAGCAGGTCTTTCAGTGCGCTGCTAATGACCTTTGAATAGAGAATACTTGGGGGGAGGGCGGAGTAAAACTAAGAGGGCATCTAGAAATCCCAGGTAATAGTAAACTATCTCATCTCATTGCATAGGTTCGCCAAAATCAATTGCGCGATCTGGGTGATGCCAGGCCCAGGGTTGGATTTACGGAAACGATCGATGATCAATCCTCCCCCCTAGAGGGAATAATTAGATCTAATTTTTTACCGTGGAGATTCTATTAAGACGGAGTTATCTCTGCATCTTGAAGCCTCAAAAAGAATTAACCAAAAAATTTTATTTTATTTTATATATTTTATTTAAAAAAAAAAATCTACTAGGCCCTGTGCCCCCTCCTACTCAGGGGTCGCGCCTCCCGCTTGGACCACTGGCCAGGCCAGATGGGGATCTCCATTGCAGCGGGATATTTCCTCGAAGAGTCTTCCTTTTCTCGATCCCTGGGTCCCGGTTCGCAGTGGAAATTACTCGGGCAAGGTAGGATTCGAACCCAAGCCTCCCCGTAGGGAGCGCCACTGCCTTAACACCAACTCGGCTACTGCTTCGCTGGGTCGTCTGGTGAAAGGGCGGGGGATTATTCTTGCTTATAGCATTATTTCGAGGGCTTTTTGGTGGCGGATGGAATGTGGAAGGAGCGAGGAAGCCGTTGTGCTTGGAAGGAACGAAAAGGGGGGGAAAGAGTAGAGGAGGTTGGAGGGGATGAGGTATCGCGGTCTTGAGGCGAATCACTATTTTTTTTCTGTTCTATCAAAAGTAATATCATCTAATTGCCCATCAGCTACGCCGGTAAACGGGATTCGACTCAGCGTCCTGTCAGAAACTGCTGGTAGTTGGCCATAATCTGGGCCTGGTTCAACCTATTATCCCCCCACAACGGCGCCCTTCTCAAAATATCCTCGACATCTCTCAGCACATCGACGATGCGGGACTCCAAGTCTTCATCTTCTCCCATCTGATTCTCCTTCCGTCTTCTCTGTGCGAACGATAGAGGTGTCTCCCCATTGGCATCCGCAATTAGGTACTCCAGACCGCGGACCACAAGCAGCTTGGCCACCTCTGCGCCGATCGACAAATTTTGGGAGCCAGACCTCTCCAGTTGCAGGACAGCCTCAATCACATGGTGCAGGGCGGTGCGGCCTTTATCATCCCGACCATCGATGTTGCAATTCGGCTGTCCGAGCACGGTGTCGACAATGTCTAGGCAGCCGCTGTTTACGGCTCCGTAGACGGCGTTGTGGAGCATTGTCATGCCATCAGGACCTTTTATAGTACCTACGATTGGGTGGTTTTCGAGCAGACTGATCACCGTTGAGACCCGGCCGGCCCGAAGTGCGTATTGGAAACATCCCCACCCTTTGTTATCGGCGGCGAGTAGCGCATCCTCTCCCCCATACTTTACGAAGATTTCTAGATTCTCCGTCATTCCGTTCTCAGCTGCCGAGTGTATCGGCCTCTTACCAGACTCATCATATGCCGCCATGTTCATGGCACCGCAAACAATCAGTTCCTCCGTTACGGACGGTGCATTTACTTTGGCAACAATGTGACAAAGCTCGCGCCCTAGAACATCGGGCTTTTCGAGAAGATCCAGGTTTCTTAGTATGACTTGACGGAGCGCGGGGCTAGGGTCTCCGTTCTCAATGCCCAAGCCTCTTCGGGCGATGAGCGTAGTCGTTGCTGTCGTGTCCCGCTCGTCGCCCGTTAGCATGGAGCGAATCCCCGTTTGGTTGAGGCGGCTTGCTAGCGTTAACGGCGTCTCGACAAATTTCTCGCGTTGTAAGAAGTCCCAGAGGCGTTGCATCACAACCAAGATGTTGTGCTCCAAGAGTTTCCCCTTAATACCGCCTTCAGCTGGCTCCTCGTAAATTAAGGTCGGTTCCACGCCACTAGCCTCATAGTGGCACACATAATCCGACCGGGCTCCTTTATCCAACAGCAGACGTACCACCTTGGGGTTGTCTCCAAGCACTGAAATCATCAGCGGCGTCAATCCATATGTGGCTGCGTTGACGTCGGCTCCTTCTTCGATAAGCTGGGTGACAAGTTCATCGTTTGAGGACAGACACGCGAGAGCCAGATGGCGGGACAAAAGCTCTTTACTCTCCTCGTCCAGGTCTTCGGACATATTGGGTCTCGGTATGGTGGTGGCAAGGGCTAAAAGCGTCTTCAGTGGGATGTCTCCTTCAGGGTAAAGAAGATATCGAAGCAACGTAGAGTTTCGGTCGAGAACTTCCCCAAGCGCAACCTCCCTTTGGAGAGGGAGGTGTCCGTGGACTCTAAGAATATTGCTCATAACCTCGCCCTGGCCCCGCCGGATCGCATATTGAAGCAGGTCTGTGTCGTCTGCTGCTCTTTCTAGAATCGCATACGCCATATTATCCGTGTCTCTCAAGCAGAGGAGATGATGTAAAATCGTCACGTCGCCCTCGGAAACTGCACGGCGAATAAAGTCGATCCGTTCACGCTGCTGCTGCTGCTGCTGCTGCTGCTTCTTCACTTCTTCGTACCAGATGCCACCGTCTTTGTAGCAGCGGTAACCGGGCGCCCTTACAAAGTACCGCCACCAAGTTCCAATGTAATCCTGTGATGGGTCACATAGCTTCTGCATTGCCGCCCATATACGATCGACCTGATCAGAGTCAGCTGGAGGGGTCAGAGGATTCTTTTCCCCATGGAACCCGGCGTTTTTGGCGTAAGTATGCCAGTACAAGACCGGCACGCGAGAGGATGTTTTGAATGTCTCTTTCATATCAGCTGATAACCCTTGAATTGCGGAAGGAGTCCAGAGGAGGAGAAACTTCGTGCATTTTTCGGTCAATGCGAGGTAGGCACTTGATTTATCAAAGGGCCGCGGTCCATCTTTCGCTTCCTTGTCCCACCGGCGTGTGAACGACTCCAGAACGGAATTATTGACGAGCCCAACCCTAGACCTAGAGATGCGCACCAAGGGGCCCCCTAGCCGTTGAATTGTAGTCTCAATGTCGGGATCAAGTCGTTTCTCCAGGTCTTGAAGGGATTGAACCTCGTCATCAAGCGCTAGGAGGACATTGAGATCCGTCAAGGTGAGGGTATTATCTTGTGATGTCAGGAGACAATGAAACAAATCGTAAGTACCCTTCTCATCTGGTAGGGACCCCAACAGCGTTTCGTAATATTGATCGAAGTGTTTCCGATTCGTCTCGAAGATGATTTGGCGAAGAGGCTTATCAGCCGCCGTGTCCTCTGCTAAAGCTTGGAGAATTGGCGTAAACCGGAGGTATGAGCCGTCCAAATCCGCCCAGAGATTGAGGTTAAGAATGCGGGCTCTGACCACGTCAATGACTCGTTTAGATTGAAGTACATCAGCTTCGCTCTGAATGACTTTCTTTACGTCTTGATCCAGAATCGCAGGAATGTCTTCGCTTCGAATGCGGATACGTGAACCGACGTCCCCAAAGGCCCGGGAAACACCGAAATCAGGCCGACTGGTGAAGAATATCTTCAAATTCCCTTTCAGGTTTGCGTCGGTGGGTATTAACTCGGAAATGAATTCTGTCCTAGAGCCGTCCTCACAACTGTCAAGGCCGTCGATGATGCATATCAATCGTCGACCATCGACTTCAAGCTTCTTGGAAACATCGAAAAGGGCACGTGTGAGGGCTGCAGTGGGAATTGATGAGGAGGTGATTTCATTTTCCGTAATCTGAGCCCTCGCAGCTGCGGCCAACGTGGGTTCTTTCGTGAGTGCTTGGTGAAGGAGAGCAGCGAGCGCTTGGCTTGCATCCGCCGTAAAGATGGGCTTCTTCTCAAACATAGCCGGTTCCGGGAAGAAGTACGAGCATATTATCGCATCTGGTTTCCGAGAAGCAAGATCACTGGCTAGGAAGTCCGCGAGAACTGATTTGCCGGATTTCATGATCCCGGTGAGCCAAAGAAGAAACGGAGCATCGTCTGAGAGCCACTGCTTGAACATGTCCTGCTCCAAGATCCATTCGCAGGTGCCATCGGCTCTCTCTTTTATGCCGGCTCGTCGCCATTCGTAGTCACCCGCGGCCGAAGCCAGGGCCTCGGTGTACTCGTCATATTTTGGTGTCATTCTGACTGCTGAATGCGTTCTTTATCAAGCTGGAGTTGATGTCAAGTTAAGGTTTGGAATGGTGTATCACTGATTTTGGCAAGGATTTTAAGTGTGAGGTAGTGGAGCGGAATAGACTTGACAGTGACAATTCAAAGACAGGAATTAGGAATCTGCGCGGGACTCGGGAGATATCAGATTTAGTATACCGAGGCCCCCATTCGTTCTGGCTGGGCTGCATCTTACTCTAGGCAACCACCATGGAAGAGGGGAAAACCATCACCACGTCATGATCGACCGACCACGACAATTGGTGGACGTGAGAAGATTGGATCACGGGCCATAATTGGACCAAATCAAAATCCTTCCGACCATTGATATTGAAGGCCAATGCTGGAACGGAACGCCACGAATCGATAGGTTGGGATGACATGCAACGAACGACTCGCTAAAACATTCATTAGCACGAGGTATTATAACCCTCCTATTTACAAAATCACCATAGATTTGGTCAACCGTCCGTAGAGATGGCGAGTAGGTAGGGCATTCTAAAAACGATATATCTTCTCCTAGGAACTACACACGCAATAATGCAGCGCAGGGCACGTTGTCTAGACACAGTGAACTCTGGATATAGTTTCAGCCCTGTTGTTTCTGTCTTTCGAACCTCTCAGCAGCGGCAGCGCGGTATGCTTGCACCTCCGGCCACACCTTCTCCCAGCGCTCGATCGATTCGGGACGATACACCTCATTCCAATGACCATAGAAAGCCTCGTATTGCTTCGCCCCGTCATCCAACGTGACAAACGGTCTCTTGCTCCTCGTGTAAATGTGGACGTCGGGATTAACCCTCCACGCCTCGTCAAGGGTACCGACTTTAACGAAAGCAAAATATCCACCCGCACCTCCGTAGTGGCTCCATACGCACACCCCGCAGCTCGGGCAGCGAGCGACGGACTGGCCACGTCCAGATTGGGTCGGCAGAGTGACGCGCTTCAGTGCCGGCGCGTCGTCCGGGCGGTCGATTAAGGCATACCGAAGGGGTAGGTCATCGTCAGGCAAGTCTCCCTCATGTGGCGGATGCGCCAGGATAGGGAAAGCCGGGGCGGGGGGAACAGTTCCTTGGCCGCCGGCGGGAACAATGGGCTGGCTGGGGGAGAGCTGCTTCAGACAGGTGGACTCGACGATGGCGTTGATGGCGAAGGCCGCGCCGCTTTCGCGCTGGCAGGAGGTGCAGTGACAGCAGTGGACGACGATGGGGGCTTTGGTGACTTGGTAGCGGATGAGACCGCAGGAGCAGCCGCCCTCCATGGGGAATAGGGACGAGTCCTCGTAATAGGCGGTCATTGTGGGATAGTGGAATTGAGTTGTTGTTTATGGAATGATGGAGACGGACGATAAGTTGACGAGGAGAAAGATGTTAAAGGTTGCGAATATTCTGGCCCTTATAGTTCAATTTGAGGTCTTGTTGTGAATCCTTGGCACCAGTAATGATAAACTATCGCGGTAGATGTGGCTTTCGAGCACTAGTCAAGCAAAGGGCGCGAAGCACCCGACCTCCTTGTGAACCCGCGCAGCCATTTCAAGCGGCGAGGTTCACAGGAGAACTTATTCCTGTTTATTTTCTTTCGGAACCGGAGAGACTTAAGAAGAGTCTGACACTTCGTCTTGTATGGGTACCACCGACGGGCGAACATATCGAACCGCCATCGCGGCTGGATGTGGGATGTTAGAGAGATTATTATTGTTTTCTGATTAAACCCCGCCCATTTGGGAGAGAATTTAGAAATCTACCCAATCTATACGAGCCGATAGGCTTCTTGAGGTGGCGTACATCCATACCAGGAACGATATCGTCCGGCAGATTGGAACCTTCTAGTGTTAGACGACGAAGAGAACGGGTTTAACCGTAGCAGATTTCGACAATTGTTTGGAAATAAAAGGAACATTACAACCAAAATTACAGTGCATAGTATAAGGTAAGAACTCCATGCATTAAATTGACGTAATTCTTATGCTAATCCCGAAGTCTAACGAGATAGAATATTCGCGTCTGCGTTGGTTTCAAACCTGAGGAGACCGAGATACTTGCGTCTCTTGTTTAGTTCCATCATCTAGTTTCCTCCTCTTACTCTTTTCTCTTTTTCGATCTTTCCTTCAACCACCACGACTAAATCTTGAAACCACAAGTCGGTACCGCAGCCGGAGATTATATAATTGGATCTAAAGACAATCTAGAATATTATCATGGGGATATTGTCATGTCGGTGACGAGCTTTCCGTCCTCGGGGAAGACGTGTGGTATCATCTATGGGGGTACCCCGGGGACTTTTCATGACGCCAAAAGGTTTATAAACCAGATTGCCCAATCTGACACAGCACTGCATCCTCTATTGCTCCCCATGGTCTTTGTAGAGCTGGAGAGGCGACGACTCCTTGATAATTTTGACGAGCAAAAATGCAAGGTTTACGAGAGGGTAAACTATCTGAAACGCAAATTCCATTCCGACGAGAAGCCACCCAGGGAACGAGCTGAGCAGCAGACTGCCGATAGCTTCTCTAAGAAATCACCGGAACTCGCGGAGGAGATTGGCTCCCAATTCACTGACTCTGCAGCTACCGACATTTGGATGACTGCGTGCTTGCGGAAGACAGGGCTGGAGGGCATGAAGGCACAGCTCAGACGAATGGTAGAGCACTCGGAATGGATATCAAAAACGTACTATCCAATTGTGCAAGATAATAAAGAGGACACATACGTTAACGAACGAGGAGCCGGGGAGAGGATTGAGGCGAGATTGAGGGAGATGATAGACGAGTTGGATAGTAAGGTTAGTCAATTCGAAACCCTTCTAGGAGCCATGTCCTTAGCTACGCAAATGGTATTATCCCTGAATGCCAAAGCTTTCCCACGTTTTGGATACAAGCACTAATCGCGGCACTTCATGACAGGAATGGAACCACTATTCGCGCAAGGATGCAAGGGCGAACATGATTATCGCAGAACACACATCAAGGGACAGTAGGCGGATGAAGACCATGGCTTTCCTCGGCATGTTATTCCTGCCGGGAATGTCTCTTGCGGTGAGTTCCCTGCAGCAGTTCTGCTACGCTGATCTAATACTAATTTTCTTTGTTGAGAAGACGTTCTTCTCTATGCCTTTTTTCAAATGGATCCCCGAGGACAGTGACCGAATTGTGTCGCCGTATCTTGTGATATGGGTTGGGTCGACGTGCGGCCTCACAGCGCTGGTCTTGCTGTATTGGGGGTTAAAGTCGCGGGGAGGCAAGAGTAGGCCTGGAAGAAATGAGTACTTGGGCGTATAGGCAAGTGGCATATGAGTGTGCTTGTCAGGCTGCCAACTTCGCCAGCACTCGCTAGCTAACACTCGCGACTACATTAACTAAGCTACAGGTACCATTTCTCAATCGGCTAGGTGTATAAATTTATATACTTTTGGTCTTTTTGTCCCTACTACTAAGGATCTTACTGTTGTCGCGTGATTTGATGAGAAACGGCGCTTTCAAGGTAGAATAGCTCCTTGCATGGCTAGCCTCCCATCTTCCGTCCAGAACTTCACCTCCGCCTGTTCAGCCTCGGATCCCTCTAGCACAGCTCTATAGGGCTCACCAACGTAGATTGGAGACATGGCTCGATAGCTAATACGCCTAGGGACCACGCTCCCCTTCACCCCTCTGCTGTCACGCCAAAGGTCAAGCATGTTTACAAGGTTCAAGGGACCGTGCACGACGATGTCTCGGTGGCCTTCTACTTCGCGGCACCATTGTTTCGAGTAGTGGATCATGTGCGCGTTGAAAGTCAAGGCTGAGAAGCGGAAGAGGCTGATTGGAGTTTGCATGAAGTCGCGGGTATGCGTTCCTGGTCGTTCAGAGGTTAGATGAGATCTACGCGCCTAGGGCTCACTGGGCTGTGAGTGTATATCATACCACTAGGAAAAGGCTTTGCTTCACCTCGTGGGATCAGCGCTGGGGCCTCTGTCAGTTCGGGCCGAAACAGCCAGTCTCTGTCGTCTCCGTCAGTAACTGGTCCCCGAGTCTCTGTGTGAGGAGTGAGCGGGGTGTGACCTACCTTCTGTCCACCAGAGAAGTGCCGTTTTCGTTATCGAATTTCTTCTCTACGCCAACAACAATCATATCCAGTCCGTCCCGCGTCTTCTTCGCTTCCGCTTTCACCACAGTCGTCGTCTCCGTCACCGTCTGACCCACGCGCAAAACGTTGTCGCCGAGCCAAACAATCTCTCCGCCCGCCCACATGCGCCTGGTGAACGGCGCCGACGGGTTAAAAGTCCGGTCAGTGCCGTCGCGGCCAAGCTCCGTCTCGAAACTCGACGGTGTAAAGTACACCAGGTGGTAGCCCGGGGGCAGTGGAGTCCTGTTTGCCAGCGGGCCGTCCGTCACGGAGAATCCGCGGAGGAGTTCCTCCCGACCTAATGTCTGGCATAGACGCTGGAGCTGATTGGCGTCGAGGAGCTGTTTCTGAACTAGCGGACCACGGCGTTGTGAGTGGGCGAGAAAGTTGCGGGCAATTTCATGGCTAAGGCCGACGGACCTTGCGGCGGTCGGGAACATTCGATGAGAAGAGTTTATGGTTGCGCAAAAAGGTGCTGTAGGGAAAGCTTTGCGAATGACTTGGGCGAGTCTCAATTTGCAGGACCTTAATAATAGACTTCTAGGAGCTATATCTATTTGCTGCGACCAGCGATAATTGAACTACGCACCCAAATGCTCTTGGTGAAGTCATAGAACGATCATTGTTTTTGTTGTTTCCGGTTGCTCGATGAATAACGCCGAAACCAACTGAAAGTTCCCGAATGCAGCTAGTGGATCCGATTCGTTGACAGCACGCATATTGCCGAGAGTCGGCTACTTCAAATCAAGAGAGCTAAAGGTGAGCGCCAAGGTGGAGAGGGTTGCATTGAGCACCTCAAGCTCTAAGTAGCCGACTCGGACTCGCCAAACATAAAGCTTTCTTTCGGTCTCAAATCTGCCGAGTTACATCGCTATAAGTGGTCGTGGCTTTCTACGTGTTACATTTAGAGAGTATTAATCAGGACATCACATCACGATGAGCACGTCACGGAGTTCCGGCCTTATACGCACTTGCTTCGGTAGGAGCCAGCATTTCCAGAGCCCGGCAGCCGCGCAACACTATCCGACTCAAATACGATGCTTGTCATCAACATGCCACCGTAGAAGCGGGTCATCATCACCTTCCACAACTGCCCCTCGCCCTCTCGACGGGATAACAGTTGTCAGTATCGAGCAAGCGATCGCAGCACCATATTGCACCAGACAACTGGCAGACCTCGGAGCACGAGTGATCAAAGTCGAGCGCCCCAATGTCGGCGATTTTGCGCGGGACTACGATACCCGGGTGGACGGGCTCGCCTCCCATTTCGTGTGGACGAACCGCTCCAAGGAGAGTTTGGCGTTGGATCTAAAGCAGGCCAAGGACCTTGCGGCGCTGAAGAAGCTCCTCGGGAAGACGGACGTATTTGTCCAGAACCTGGCGCCGGGGGCAGCTGAGCGGATGGGTCTATCCTATGAGGCCTTGAAATCCCAGCATCCCAAGCTGATCGTCTGCGATATCTCCGGGTATGGGCAAGACGGGCCGTACAAGAGCAAGAAGGCCTACGACCTCCTTATTCAAAGCGAAGCAGGCATGTTGTCGGTCACCGGTAGTCCCACTGCGCCGGCTAAGGTGGGCATCTCCATCGCAGACATTGCTGCCGGCATGTACGCATACAGCAACATCCTGGCTGCCATTCTCCAGCGCCAAAAGACTGGCCGAGGCTCCAAGATCGATATCTCGATGCTCGAGAGCATGGTTGAATGGATGGGTTTCCCGATGTACTACGCCTACAAGAATGCATCCGGTCCCAAACCCGTCGGCGCCGCACACGCAACCATCTACCCGTACGGCTCATTTGAGACCGGCGATGGACAGTCTGTCATGCTTGGCATCCAAAACGAGCGGGAGTGGACTTCATTTTGCGATAAGATCCTCGGCGATGTGGCTCTCGCCGCCGACCCACGCTTCGCCAACAACTCCCTTCGCGCCAAGAACCGTGCCGAATTACGCCCAATTATTCTCGACTCTCTCTCTAAAATGGCGGCGTCTGAGGCCGTGGCGCGGCTGGATGAGGCAGGCATTGCCAATGCCAACGTCAACGACATGCAGGGTGTATGGGATCATCCACAACTTCGCGCCCGCAACCGTTGGACCGAGGTCAACACCCCGATTGGCCCCGTTCCGGCCCTTATCCCGCCCGGTCTCTCTTCTGTTGCGACTGCGAACGGACAGAGGCCGCGTATGGACCCCGTACCTAAAGTGGGCGAGCACAACACGGTGATACTAGCAGAAATAGGCTGGAGAGACTCGAAATAGTGACTAGAACTTTATTAAGCCAACCGTCTGACTCTCGCCAGAGCATCTAAGGGAAAGAGAGTGCTCGCTAGTGAGTCGACGAGTACTTCGATGGCAAGTCGATAACGACCAATGTTGTTGGTTGATTATGAATGCAAGAGAGCGACAATAAGTCGTCATTAGTATTGAATCACTCGCCCCGTCGCTCCTTGTTATAATTATATAGTAGGTCTATCTACTTTATGATGAATCGATGCATAAGGAAATGGCTCGAAGCCCAAAAATATCCTGATGCTCATACTCCAATTCCGTACAGCGGGCGCTCTTCGTGGATCTTCTAAAGACAGCGTTGAAGAAATTGTAGTCCCAGCATATCTAGCCCATCATTAACGCGAGCCTCGGAATCCGCGAGGAAGGCATACGGGTCCGATGTGCTATTCTGACACAGGATATTGGATGGTGTAACAAAGCATAATGAATCTTGACCCATGGTCGGATACGTGCCAAGTGTTGCGTCATCGTTGTCATCGGCCGCGGTGCTGACATCCATGGTCGTCATGTCGCCAACACTTGATGAGCTGTGTCCCGTCGCCTGCACAACAGGATTGTTCGCTGCCGTTGCTGTGTCAGAAGTTGGTTCCATCTCTGACGCGCGGAGCCTCTTCGCCGTTGACTCGTCCAGATACTGAAAGAATAACTCCAATACGAGGTTGTTGACTTCCCAGTACTTTTGTATCTCCTTCAAACCAAGCAGACTCATTTGGGCTCTGTGTTCCGCCAGCCTCCGTGCGGTATCCTTGGATCGTTGAAGGCTGATGGTATGGATGCAAAGCGACGAGAAGAGGCTCGTTATCCTAGTGAAGAAGAAAATTAGTCGATTCCTAGTATGTTAAAGTCTTCCCAGAAACTTTCTTACACATGCAATTGCCCAAACCTAATCAAGTCCGAGGACAGCATGTCTTCGACAATTCGCGTGATCCGACACGCTGCTCGGAGAGCAACTTCACCGGCCTGAGTATCGGACTCATCCTGAGGTCTCACGTACGCACGCCGGTGCAGGAGGATCAGCAGGTTACTATCATACGTCAGCGCACTGAATCCCAAAACGGCACACGTTGATGGAGCGTGGAAACTTACTTGTAATAGAGGTGGAGCAGGTAAGTCCAGATCATGCCTGGTCTATTTTCCGATTCGCATTCGCCCAAGCTGCCCGGCAACTCAGATTTCCACCTTACCAATGCATCTAGAAGGCTTGTTCTCTGATTCTTGTCGAGATGGCTGGTGCCAGGGGTAAACTGGTTGGTTATGATATTGCCAACTATTGGCGCACGGGTTAGTGATGGGTATGGATGGATGTAAATGTAATGTTAGCTGGGGGGTTAAAACGTACGTATTTTGGCTAGCTTCGCCATTTCCAGGGCATATATAACATGTCCTGGCTCTCCAGTGCCAAAGATATCCGAGCCGATGCCCTCGATCTCCTCGAGATCTGGAGGGCTAAGCATTTCGACATCACAGTCCTCGTCGCGTATTCGACTTGGCAAGCCTAGCGAAGCTGAGGATTGACGATCCCGAACCTGAAACAAAGAGTCCTGTCAGTTCGGATTGACGTTTACTTGGAGGCCTGTAGTAAGCCATACGTATATAGACCACCATATTCGTCTCCGCATCTTCGCTTCATTCGCGCTTACTGTGGAGCCGTGCACCCTTGGGTCGTATTTCAGTAACACATTTCAGATTCTTCTATAGGAAAATGACTCACGCTCTGTGGAACCCGCGAGTCTGAGCGAGACTGATTGCAGCTCCCAGCCAGTACCGAGTGTTCTTCTCGTTGAGCGGTCCCGCTCGCCAGAAACTAGTAAGGAATAATGACTGGAGAACGGCCACTTTATTGGACTCCCAGTCGGCGTCGTAGAGAAGCCGAACACGATGGTAGAGCGCGGCCTTCGTCTCGGGGCGGTCCTTGAATCCCATGCTACGGACAGTCTCCTCTTCGCAATAGCTACTGCCAATGAACAGGATTGCCTGGAAGAGCAACGGAGACAGTTCGCCGGCCTCAAACATCCGAGCCGTCTCCGCCCTATCGAGGACCGGAAAGCATGGGTGGAACCAGTGGAAGTATGCTCGTAATACTTCCAGGCAAACCGCCGAGTCGGGAAATGTGAAAGCGCCTTCAGCTTGTAGATATTCGTACCTCAACGAACTAACCGGTAGATTCCGCATCGTGGAGAGTTTCCAAGCCTTGGTATTAATGGCATCAGATATGGGATAGACCAGCCTGTTCTTTGGCTGGGTGGAAACGTTGGGAGGCAGGGGTACGCCGAACCTCTGACCGGCAACGCAGGTCAAGATGTTGGACTCGCCAAAAAACAAGGTTCTATCTATTGTCTGAGACTCGCCCACTCGCGACGCAGGCAGGGGTGCTAGGGGCGTTGAAGGCGTTCCAATCTGCGTGGTGCTACCAGAAAGGTGATCCTCGACATCACGGTAATCTATATCGCCCGGACTCTGCCCTGCCGCGCCACCATCGTCAATCTCGAGTGGGAGTTGAGCCCCGAGGTTGCCAGGTGATGGGTCCGAATGGGCAGGCAGCGCAGCTTCCAGGCGCGGATTTTGGCTTCGCTTTCGTTGATACCTACGAAGGAGGGATGTTAGAGTCTTGGTTCGTTATTCATTACGGAGCTATCCATGGCGCAACGCTCGCGCTTTGTTGCACCCACTTCCCCCTCTTGGACACGGGCACCTCGCAGGCAATGTGGGCTGTTGCGCAATTGGAGCAAGGTTTCGTTGCGTGAACGTTACAGCGCACGCGGCGTGAGTTGCAATTCTTGCATGCCTGTTTCGCACGTGTTCGTCGGGATCGAGGCGCCCCGTCGGAACTCTCTAACGAAGGCATGTTCTACACAAGCGCATGGCTGCTGGGAATGGAGGCAGGGTTCAGGCTGATGAAGTGCGGAACTTGTCTAGTGGGGATCGGGCGCAAGTGTAATGCCCAGATTTGATTGAAAAGCCTAGCGCCGAGACCTAGATGTAGAAAGGAAGAAAGGAAGAAACAGAAAAGACCCTGGTTTGGAGATGAAGAGTAACAAACTGTTGCGATGTTGCGATGGCGAATGGCGGCACCATAAGCACGTGACCACTATAATGCCCACCTCCCAAAGCCCCCAATTCGTTGCTGTGCCGCATACAACAATTAATGTCAGCACAGCAGCAGGAGAGAAGACCGACCTACAAACTCCAGCTCCCCTGCATTAACAGGACCTTAGAGTCATTGATTGATATACTACCATCCCTAGACCCATCACCAAGAGCCTTCCCCAGGAAGTACACAGATTCAAGATATCAAATAATACAATCTATATGGCTTCCCAGTGCTGGATAATTTAATAGAATAAGACTGTTCCCGAATTATTCCAAGAATCTAGTATTGGGAGGAGGCTCGGCTATCACCGGGGATTCTACGCCTTCATTGAGCGATGGGACGGTCCGCGTAAGAGGTTATTCGAAACTCGGATAACATATGCGAGTACTTCTAGATCGCTGAGAGAAGGGCTTAACTCAGCTTACGATTCCTCCAACGCGTCCCAACTTTCTGGCCTTCTCTTTTAGACCTCGGTATTCTAAGCCATGTGAAGATCTGTATAACTCCTCATTTGTGACTAGATTAGTCCCTTTGCATCTTCGCCATCTGAGGACCCCACCGCCGATTAAAGCAATGGCGACCACTTCGAAATGTCGGCTTGACATTCGTCCGAAGTTTGGTTAGATGATTTTCTTGGCAGAGAACGATATAAATATCGTGCCCAGCTCGAGAATCAAATTTGAATACTTGATGTGGTCAACACTCCGTCGTCGCCGACTTGAGGAACACCAGCGACCAATTACTACTGCCAAAATGTACTCGGTGTCTTTTAGCTATGTAGTGCGTCTTGTGGCGTTCCTCTTCTTCCTGACCACTGCTCTTGGGACGAAAGACATAAGTTACAACCCGGAATCGAATTATCGGCCCCAGAACGTCACGGATCTCGCATATTGGCTGTATGCCTGGACTGGATCGTAAGTACAAGAGGTATAAGAGCCAGAATACCTAGTATTCGGGTCGAGACCCCGGTGTCCTATTGACCAGAACCCTGAAATTGTGGACAGATACTATAACGGAACCGTAAACTTCCGACTGACTCCCCGGGACTGGGGCCCAGATAGAAAAGGAGATGAACGCGAAACAGCCTGCGACAGATTCACAGACCAGGTTTTCGAATTCTCCTATAAGTCATTGGTAGCGATTGTGAAGCCAAATAACGAGGACAAGGGGCACAATCCTGTCATGTTTATGGTCAACTCATGGCCAGACGTAATTATTGACCTCTGACCACAGCCTGATAACACGAACCCTTCTCCAGTGCAGATTAACGACGATATCTTCCACCTTGAATCAAACGAGTGCGTTCAAAATAAGCCTACGATGTCGGAGAGAGCTAATCCGAGCTTTATAGACCGAGGCAAAGAGGGTATCCTGCGAATATTGCGGATCCTAAATGGAATCTATCTACAACACGCCTTTCCGATGCGTCCTACAGCCTTTCCGGGACCAGCAATCGCTGGCCAGAGGGAATACAGTTCAACATGAGCCAGTGTGACAATGCAACTGAGACCTGGTGGGGAGGCCACATCATGCGCACCAGCAGCCGTCCCTGGATCGATCGAGTCCACCTCGTTGACCCAGTGCTCACTGGGCAGTTTGACGACCAGGCTGCTTCATGGACCCTGAACGGCGTCTTCAAGCTAAACAACGACGTGCGGCCTGTGGGGACATTGGGTGGAGATATTACCGTTGACTTCTTAGGCCGGGTTGACGCTGCGCGGTCTGACGAGCTTCTATTGGGGGAACAACCAGACTGGAAACCCATCGTTGGATTTTCCAGAAGCACGGTCTCAGGCGATGCCGAGTCGAATGGGCTTATGACTGAGACGATGAGTTACCGTGGATATATTCTTGGGGCTATCCTTGTAGCGCGAGTTTTGTACCTATAATTAGCTATCACCCGGGCAGCTTAAAGGTCAGACCCTCTCGGCATTCCTAGTATTCCACGGCCGCCCCGGAAAAGGAAGACTTCTCGAAAATCAGAGTACTCGGTCGTTATGAAGGAGTAATATCGACCCCTAGGGAATAGGCCTATTAGCCTAGAGTGTGACCTTGAGGCATGAGAGGACATGGCAACTCACAACCCAACGCAACTGAACCTGGACCCCAAATATTAAGGCATTAATGTACGAACGGTTTATTTTACAAAACCCCACGAAGTGGTAACCGATCGAATCAAACCGAAAGATATGGCCAGAAACTTTACTAGAGTGCACAGGGAGGGTCATATCAAGGGTGACGGTGTGACAAGCTAGGCTGGAGTTCGTGGAGATTATCACCTTTGCAAACTAACGTTCAATCCATAGGCCCGCGGGCTTAAGGCATTGCTTTACATTGCTACTTTTCTGTTGGGAATGTGAGCGCGCTTAGCGTTGTCCTCATCGATGAGAATCTAGTGGGGTGGCGAAGGCCTGAGAAGATGAGACTTTCACAACCCCCATGATAGATCAAGGACAATATACATGAACTGTCCCAGTATCGCCTAACAGATGCACTGCCTACCCAGGGCCGCATGGACAAGCCCCCCGTAATAATGCCCTTCGCAATTCGAAAACAGATCAGTTCACTTACAATTATCCAGGGATGACGCCAAAGCCGATTGGATGAAACGCGCAATCCTGACCAGAGGATACGAAGTAAAGCGTTGTTTCTCAGACTTGGATTTAACTACGGAGTGTTGATTTGGCTACATAATAGAGCTGGTCCATCCCAAAAGATGACCGGCTTTATGTGAGCTGTCTTTGAATATCGAATTTCCGTGTCTAATCACGCTAGTAGGGGGTCATCGCCATGGACCAGGTCCACCACTCTCCCAGCAACAACGCCCGACTACTATTTAGTTTTCCAGGCTTTTCCTCTACCAAGAGCATTATTGCAAACTAGATGTGATAATTAATTTTCTAGATAACTGAAGGAGGGAAGCCATGTGAAATGAGACCCGAAGAGATCAGAACTTGCACGAAGACAGCGGTGTAGCTACGATGCTACGATGGCCTGGCGGGTAAGTGGGGAAACCAAGTAGCCGAACTTGGCCCATATCGGCTTTATGACACGGTCGATTCATACCCATCCAGAACCAAGCCATCCATCATCCATGTTCACAGGCTACAACTAGTTATACACGATTGGAGTGTCTGAGTTTTATATCTTTTCTCCCTGACTTATCTGACGTCCATTTATTATTCGACCATTTCCCGCACACGAACATGTCTCGACTGGCATTCAAGAGATTTTTCCGCACTCAGGGCACACTATGGCAGCCCAGGCTCTCCAGGGCCGACGCCCACATGTTTTCAACAACAACCTTGCGGCGCCTTATGGACACGACGAGCTTCACACAAACGCAGCTGGAGGTTCGAGACGGCGTGGCGCGGATCTGCGAACAATTTCCCAACACGTATTGGCAAGAACGGGACCAGACCGAGCGAGATCCCCGAGAATTCCACCGTGCTTTGGCGGAAGCCGGCTGGCTCGGCATAGCCCTCCCCGAGGCCCATGGTGGATCGGGCTTGGGGATTTCCGAGGCGACGGTGATGATGCAGACTATTACACAGAGCGGCGCGGGCATGGCAGGCGCCCAGGCTATCCATGCCAATGTCTACGCGACGCAGCCACTGGCCAAGTTTGGGACCAAGGAACAGTTGGGGGGGACAATACCCCACATTATCTCAGGCAAGTGGCGCGTTTGCTTTGGGGTCACAGAGCCAAATGCTGGCCTGGACACATTACGGCTCTCTACCACGGCGACAAAGCAGCCAGACGGATCCTATCGTGTTTCCGGGCAGAAGATCTGGATCACTTGCGCCCAGCTCGCCTCGAAGATGATTCTTCTCGCGAGAACGACCCCGTTAGACGCCGTGAAGAAGCCTAGCGAAGGGCTTTCGCTGTTCTGCATCGACTTGAACCGTGACCGGCCCGGCTTGGATATGCGTAAGATTAAGAAACTTGGCAGCAGGGCGATTGACGCGAATGAGGTCTTCTTCGACAACTACGCAATTCCTGGCGATGCTCTGATCGGAAAGGAAGGGCAAGGTTTCAAGATTATCCTCCACGGCATGAACGCGGAGCGTTGTCTACTTGCCGGTGAGGCGCTAGGACTCGGCTACGCTGCCCTTGGAAGGGCTGTTCAGTATGCTCGCGATCGTGTCGTTTTTAAGCGGCCCATCGGACAGAACCAGGGTATCGCACATCCTTTGGCGGATGCGTATATGAAGCTTGAGAGCGCCAAACTCTCGACGTACCATGCCGCCAAGCTCTACGATGATAGTGGGAAGCAGTCAGACGGTGTGGACATTCCCCAGGAGTCTGTTGGAGTGGCATGCAATAGCGCTAAATATATGGCGGCCGAGGCCGCGTTCAACGCTTGCGAGAAAGCCGTTCTGACGCATGGTGGAATGGGATATGCGGCGGAATATGATGTCGAGCGTTGGTTTAGAGAATGTCTCATCCCACGGATCGCCCCAGTCAGCCGTGAGATGATCCTTAACTATATTAGTGAGAGGGTACTGAAGTTACCTCGCAGTTATTAATAAAACGCAAATTGTACGAAAGCGCTGTGTCAAGTCGGAAGCTGGAGCACTCTTAAGTTCTAACGTCTTCCGGGAGGGGTGTCTGAAGTGGCCAAGGTATGCCGGACGCCGTATGGAAGCCACTTCCAATCAGCGTTCAACTTGGGATCTCAGGCTTTGCGAATTACTCTGCTGAGCTGCACTCATCTTCTCGGTCCGTTCCCCCCTCAACCAATGCGTTCATTGGCCTCACACTGCGATATCACAAGTCCTGTCGATAGGACATTTATCGATTTGGGAATATGTGTCTCGTTGAATCACCCTAAATCTAAAACCTTAAAGCGGACCCTCGACGTTCGCCTCGCAGCTCAACTGATCTGTATAGCAAACAACAGAAAACCGATCGCTTGCCTCGCCAATCCACACCTTGAATCTTCCATCCACATTAGGGATAACCCAGTCTTGTATTTCTACGTCCCAGACACTGATATCCTTGCGCGTAAGCTGGAGTTCAACAACCTGGCTCTCGTTGGGTCCCAGCTCCCGGGTTTTCGCAAAGTCTCGCAGCTGGATAATGGGTGTATCATAGGGGATGTTATCGGGAAATTGCACGTATGCTTGCACGACTTCCTTGCCGGAATGCCTTGCCCCGGAATTAGTAATGGTGACAGAAATCTTATAAGCGACATCCCATAAAGCAGGATTCCCTCCTTCGCCACCTCCAGATCTGGGGCCGGGCTTCTGCTCTGTGCTATAGCCACGGGGGTATGCATCGTAAGTCTTCGTTTGGCGATCCTTGACTGCATTTTTCGCTTCGCCAGGTTGAAGCCAAGAGTAGATGTATCGGAAGATCTTGTTGAATCCAGCAGGAGGCAGTGCCTCCGACTCGCCCGGGACAGGTCCCGAGTAGTCGAGAATATTTCCCTTTGCAGGCCTGGTTGGAGGTAAAGCGCTGAGTTTGGCGACCTTGGTAATTGTAGGGTTTGTGAGGGAGAAACTTGTGTAACTGAGCCCGTGGCCAAAGGCATAGCGAGGTTTGATGCCAGCTTTGTTCAAGTATCGGTAGTCGATATATCTATTCAGTAGTTATGAGGTGAGTTTTCAGGATCCATAATAATACGTCAAGAAGCAGGTGCTCACAATCCCTCGACATAGTCATCTTGTACGCCAGAGCCAGTCACCAGATCTGTGATGCTACTTGGGTAGTCGGATTCCTGCTTGGTGATACTGTAAGGAAGGTGTCCACTAGGCGATACCTTGCCGAAAAGAACATTTGTCAGGGATTCCCCAGCCTCCTGTCCTGGCAAATGGGCAAACAGAGCGGATTTGACACTCGGCATATCAATCCACCGCTCCAAGACGAGAGGTCCCACCGTTTGGGCGACCACAATCACGTTGGCATAGGTTTCGGCGGCCTTTTTCACGAGGGCATCTCCATCGTGCCAGGAATAAAGCCCGGAACCATCACGGTCGCCATGATTTCCTTCCACCGTGTAGGAATTCTCTCCCGAGTCGGAAGTTATGAAGACGATGGCGACGTCATCTGCCCCAGGAGTGGGAACGCTAGGGAACTTGTCGGTATTGTAAAACGTGACATCCTTTGCATTCTTCCTCAGAGCATCGATGGGAGAATCGAGATAGGGGTAATCAACGGTTCCGGATCCCCATCCCTGGCCAAGAGTTCCCTTATTACAGTTGCGGTCTGAACATGCGTTGGGACCATCAGGATTCTCCGCAGCACCCGTGCCGAAGACCTTGATAGGCCGATCAGTTGATAGAGGCAGCAACGAGCCGACGTTCTTGAGCAGGGTGATAGCATCCTGGGCCACTTGTCTAGCGACAAGGTGGTGGTCTTCTTGAACATCGACGAACTCATTCACGACACCGCGAGGAGAAAATGGCCAGGCAGCAGCGTATAGATCTCCCTCGCGGTCCCGAGTCGTGGTGGAGAAGTTTGGCTCCGGGAAACCGTCGTCTTGGCCGAAGTGGTACCAAGCCGCCACGATACGAGTCGCCATGTCATTTAGTCGGTCGACAGGAACCGATCCATTCAAAACTGAGCGCGTGAGATCGTACATCCAGTAGCTGTAACCAAAGAGTGGGACCTGAGTGTCGCCCGGCATGTTCATGTCTAGCCCGGCTAAAGCTGAGCCAACGCCAGACATGTGGGCAAGCCAATCTGACATGACGAATCCCTGGAATCCAAGCTCATCTTTCAGGATGCCGTTGATGAGCATGCTGTTCTGGCTGCAGGCCGAATTGTTCACCTGAGGGTTATCTTTGTTAGTCAACGGGGGATTTTGTAAGAAATCGGGCAAGAATAGAGAGAGTGTGTTCGCGCACGCCATTGTATGCCGTCATAACCGAGCCAACGCCGGCCCTCACCCCTTCTGCGAAGGGCCACAGGTAGAGTTCGTGGAGGGTTCGGTCATCTAATGTATCAAGTCATTACCACGAGGCTCATTGGATGAAGGACTTTCCGGGATCGTCATACCAATATTGGAGCTGTAGCCAGTTTGAAACGGATTGTACATGCGGTACATCTCCTGCTCGTTCCCAATAAAATGCTTGATCGTGGCAATGACACCTTGCTCTTGAACGCCTTTGATAGTTAGGGACGCGCCGGTAGCCTGCAGGACGGGATCGGCCCCAAATCCCTCCCAATTTCTCCCTCCTTTCGGCTTTCTACCGAGCGGACCCACGGCAGGGCCAAGGTAGATATTCACACCCTTTCCACGGAACTCCTTTCCCATGGCAACGGCTCTCGAGTACATGAGATCCTTGTCCCACGTGGCGCCAGTGGTAATGCCGGCGGGGAAGACGGTGACGAAGTCGGCGAGACGAACTCCGTTGGCAGCATCACCTAGACACAGCTGAGGGAAGCCCACACGATCGGCACTTCCAGTATTGCCAACGCAGCGCCTTTCGACTTGTTAACATGATTCTTCAGTGATGATCTCACCACATATCTTGTCATAAGGAGGAAATGGGGTAGCGAGGCCGAAGTTTCATGCACGTACCCTAGAGGATAATTTGTTAGACGCAAAGTGGATGACAAGAAATGGTGAGATTCATACCCATGTAGATGCCCGTTCCAGAGGTGATGTTTGTTTTCTCTGCTAGGGTCATCGACTCAACTAGCTCACGAGCTCGCGCATAGCTCTCTGCCCAGCCACCAACCCAACCGCCGTACGGGGCAGGATAGTAGTCCGCGGCAACATAGCTGCTGACCTGGGAGCCCGAGTTCCCCATTCTCTACGGTAGCAATCGTATCGTAACGTTGTTGAGGATGGACGTCACAAAAGGGACTCGCCGATGCCGAACTAGGGGAATCAACGCCGATTTCTCGAGGGCAGATGCGATCCACGACGTGGCGGCTGGCGATCGTGTACACTTATACAACCACAAAATTTATTTTCTCAAGCCAAGCCCCCAAAACAGACGCTGCGCCGACGCAAATTATCTCGTCGCTCCCTCTGGCCTATAATAGAGAACTCTCGCGATACAATCACCGCTACGGTGCCACGCATCGCACTAGACCCAAATCTGTAGAATATGGACGCCAGGGTCGATCAACAAGTCATGTGCATGGTAGATTGGTAGGTTGAGGTGGCCTCGAGGTACCGTCATGGTAGGACCTCTCGTGACGACCAACCAGCCACCACTTGACTGACAAGAGGCGTAATTGAGACATAAGTAGGCGTTGTCTGCGGACATGATAATGGATTATTTATCGCCAATGACAGAACGTCCTCGAGCCCAGCGGTGACATTCACGAGTTCAGGTGGACATGGCACGTCCGCTGATAGGCGTGGGTGGGTGGTAGGACTTCCGACCGAATTAGTCCCGGCTGGTGACACCCTAAGTTGCATCCCCCCGTATTATAGTCTGTACGGATAGTACTATCATCGGAGCCTTTTCCAAATCGGCGCTGGGAGAGACCAAAGCGGCACCCTCAGGGACGCTATTTATGCGGGGTAGTCCGGGGCCAACACTCCCTCGGCGAAACTCCAGAACAGATGAGAGTGTGGGGTATCCGCCTAGGGACCTGGTTAAGGATCTTCATAACTATGCGTGGGGAGAAAACGCCGGACGCGGAGCCTTTTTTTTTTGGACGTATTTCTTGTTGGTCTAGCTGAACTAGGGTCTACACCGTAAGGGTAGCGGAAGCGCAGGTGCTGAATCAAGAATATCGTCGGATGATTGATGCACATGGATGGAAATATCTGGGGGAAAGATAGGCACGATAAAGGACTTAGCAGAGCCGTCTCGACCGATTTTAGAAACCTAGTCAAAAGGGTGAAGATAGAGGCACGTAGTGGATTTCCGAATCTGGGCCATCAAGGTTAAAGGACTCGCTTTGAGTTAGAATACGAGGAAGATCCCGATCGATTCTCTACGCTTGTGGAAGCACGAGCACATCCCCGTGTTTGCGAAAAAGCCACTCTTGACAAGACTCAACCACGTATCCACCGCGCCCAGAACCCAGCTTCAGGCCAAAAAGAGCCCCTCTGGCTTAGCCCTTTCCACTGTTTCGCCATACATGATGCCATTTACAAAGCAAGGGCCGACCACCTCCAGACAATTATCCAAGTGTATGTCGCCCACAGACTTTTCTACCCTTCGGAGGACAAATGGGATTGGTGATCCGAATAAAACCCAAACCTCGTCTCCCTCCCGCATCCCTGTCGGGCCTATTCCCATGTAGCCTTCACTCCGTCCTGGGGGTTCAACGGCTGTAGCGTAGCTGTTCCCCGGTTCAACAGTCGCATCCCCTCCTGGCTTGCGTATAGGCGCAGAATCTTCAGCAGCTACGGAAAAGAATTGCTTATTGAGACCCTGAGACCGGGAATACGATATCCAGAGCTCCTGCTCTCTGTACGGTCTCGTTCCCCAATCAAACCAATCAGAACTCTCGCGATCTGGACGGCTCGGGATAATACATGTATCCCTCATCATGTGCTGGAACAGGGCCACATCTTCGCCAGGTGCACGGCGGAACGGGGTACCGCTGGAAGTCAAGGGCGTAATGAAATCTCCAAGTAGTGTGCGGAAAAAGCAGTCATAAAGCGATGTATCCTGAAGGTCTTCGCCCCAGAAGAACCATCTAGGCTTCATCTTTGGCAAGGCGACTCGGCCGGATTGCGAATCCCCGGTGTCCGCAGCCTCGGTATGAGCGTCCTTAACCCGGGCAATTTCTTCGTCATGCTCAAACCATTCAGTCGCGGCAGCCCACCACTTCTGGATGGTTCCGATCGGGTGAGCCGCTGGTGGCACCGAGCCAGTCACAACGCCGACCTTGTGTCCACCCAAGAGTAAGACAGATCCACCAAAGAGTTTCGGCCGCACAAAGGTATAGGTATCACCCTCTCCAGAGGCATGGTAAATGATGGGTGCCAGAGTCGTCGAGCTCACATCAAGCATCTCTTTTGTGTAGCCACCGCTTGTCCAATCTGGTACCCAGGAGGGAAGCCCCTCCACTTGGCCTCGGCTTTCACTATGGGCCAGAAGATTCAGATTTTTGCCTCCTGAGAGAATGCGGAATGCCACTTGTGTGTACAACTGCGCCGGTTCAAGCGCGTACCTTATCTCCAAAGGTCCTTTGTCACCCTGCCACCGCTTAACGAGGCCCACAAAGGCATAAACCTTGTCCAGCGGGTCTGTTGATTGTCGCTGCCGAAAGTGCACCAGCAGATTTTCCAATGACATCTTTAGGCTACCCTGGTCATGAAAGGACTCCCTTGTCGTCGTTAAATGCCAAACGAGGGGTGCGTGAGAAAAGTAGGCTTCCTGGAGGTCATTGGATAGGCTATGCCAACGGGCTTCGCAGCAGGCCATGTCCTGCGTGCCTCGAAGGCCTCCAAGATCAAGGAAGTGATCAAACTGGGCTGTGACGTCGCCGCAGAGGATCGTTGCATGACGAGCTGCAACCGTCTCTTGCACCACCCAGGCCCGGCGCCAGTAAGGGCGCTTAAGAAGATAACACATCACCGAGAGTGCTTCTTGGTTTTCTTGCTCCTTGAGGTTGGTAAAGAGGTCTATCTCGCATGCATGGCGGCCTTGGCCAATCTCGCTGAGAGCAGCCATTGCGCGGGCCACCGATTCATTGGGACTCGTGTTCTGGCCTCCGCTGTTCCCACATTCCTGTGTTTCTCCTATCGCGGCGATCGGGGCCTTCCATTCACCCAGCCAGACGATCACATCTTTGGCTCCCTCGTAAATATCGCGCATCATAGAGACCTGGCTGTCCCGCTCTGGGGTGTCCTTTTGGTTGATACAAAGAGCATCTATCCAGATTTTATGCGCTGTGGCACTTGCATTGCCCTTATCGTTGGAGTTATAGTACTCGTTTAGACGACGGAGCGCGGCTTCGAGATTCGCAGTCACAAGCGTCACTTTCCCATCAATGTCGATCGGGCGGTCTGCGGGCTCTGTACCCCATGTGTATGAGAGGGCGTCAAAGATTAAGTCGTTTTCATTTAGCGATACGACATGAATTCGACAATGTATCTTGGCGGCGGCAGCACCTCCATTGGGGATGAGTTCGAGGAGGCGAATCTCCTTCTGTTCGTGGTCGAGTGGTCCATAGACGAGGTTCGGTGATTGCTCCATCACTATGCGCGCGATGTTGAGTGAGCCTGTTTGAATTCGGGTGGCCGAAAGCTGCAGACATGAGTTAGCCGACCTCACAATGGAAGAAGATGATCCTAACTTAATCTGGCTCTAGCATGAGGCTGTCTTGTAGGCTTGAAACTTCATCCGACGGAGCGTGGCAGTGTTTATGCATTCGAACTGGACAAATTGCATAGCCACCAATAGTTTGGAAGATTGTCCAATGGCAGGAACGACAGGGGGGAGAATATCGTTAACGATTTCGCACTCCCAGGGAGCGAGAAAGATGGTCCAGAGTTTACTCGTGTATGTTTTTTCATATCCACATTTGCCCGCAAGATTAATAGATTCTGAGTTGTATGTCAAGGTAATCTCACTGCTCAACGTTTCAGGCATGAAGGTGCAGAGCCCTGAGAGCGAAACGGGGGAACCAGTGCTCAAAATATTTCGGGTTCACCCAATGAATGGTCCGATCCAACAGCTCCTACATATGTATCACGCAGCGTTCAATTTCTTGAAAGTCGTGGTTAAAGCTGGCAGGAGGCTGGATTTCAAGGCAATATGAAGCATCATTAACGGTCACCTCCAATTTATAGTAGACGAGATAGTTTCTCAATTTTAACTTACAACACTGGTTAATGGGAAGTATAATTTGTAGAGGTTTGGAAACTAATACTAGGACTTGCGAAATGCCGACAACTGTCCGTCTGCATTCTCTTGCCTCAACTACCGTACATGAGATTATCTAGGCCGGGGAACACCGGAGAGGCGAGAACGAAAATGTGCAGTGGTGCGTAGGGGACGCTATGTGAACTGTAGAGTGTGTTTGAGATTTGCTTGCTTTTCCATTGCTTATAACGCCTGTAACTCCGCCCCCCTCGGTATCTATTTCTCCCCGCTCAACTAGTACATCTTCTGTCTAAGAAAATACAAAAGCCCATATCTTTCTTTTAACTCTTACAGCTACGTCATTGCCAACTTCCCCAAATACCCATTAACAATCATGGCTCATAGCCAGCCTCAGACAACCTTCTCCCGTGATGGCATGGTTTCTATCAAGACCACGCTCTCGGGAACTCAGTGCGATATCCGGCGAATACCTCGGAATTGGGCTCTCGGACGCGTCTTCGACGAGGCCAACATCCTCCGGCTAATCCGTCCCAGATGTTGTCGGGGTAAGCGAGTCTGAAGACAGAAGTTTCTACCTCCTGACAGCTGCCTCCGTCTCCGGGCAGCTTCAAAGACAAAATACTATGCTCTACTCGGCCCTTGAGTGACTACGTCAAGGATTCAAGGCTCTTACAACGGGTACCACCTAAGGCACTTTTAATCACGGCTGGTAGATTAGTTCACAGCACCGAATTATCAGGCAACACGCAGCTGTTAATGGGAGTGAATTTAATGTCGTCGCTCAGTACGGCGGATCCTCCGGCTATATAACTATCGCAAGAGCCAAAATTCATCAGGAGGTATAATCTTCTCCACTCTCGAGCTCCATAAGCTTAAACGTTGGCTGGGCAGAGAACCAGCCTGCGAGTTCACTGCCAACCGCCTTATACGTATACGCCGCCTCCTCATCCTCGATTTTCACAGTTTTCCCTCCCCGACCGGCAGCAGCCGCATCGGCAAGAAGTTGAACGCGGCAGCAGGTCTCGAGACTCATAAACCAGAAGACGGTGCTCTCAATACTCTTACCAGCCGTGAGCAGACCGTGGTTCGCCAGAATAGCAGCTTTCTTGTTCCCCAGCGCCTCAGCGATGCGGATACCCTCTTCCGCACCAAGAACTATACCTCCAAATGAATTGTAGAAGGCCAAGTCATTGTAAAATGCACACGAATCCTGGGTAATGATATCAATGGATCGGCCGAGTGTGGAGAAGGCCCTCCCGTGGACAGAGTGCGAATGAGCGACGCAGTTGATTTCGGGGCGAGCCTCATGAACAGCATGATGGATCATGTAGGCTTTATGGAAAAGACTAGATTAGACGAGCAGACAAATAGCGAGAAAATGGAATGCACTCACCCGCATTGTTTAGCAATCTGACTGGACCACCTTCGACAACTTCGCCCTTGGAGTTTACACGGATGAGGTCCGAGGCCTTCAACAGAGGCCATGCGACGCCGAACGGGTTCACCCAAAAGCTCGTTGGTTCAACGGGATCCTAGATACTCCGTTAAACGAATGCCATCACTTGGAGAGGCTGATAACCTTACCCTGACCGTGATATGACCAGCAACACTGTCCCATCATCGTGAGCAAGCTGGGCAACGGGAGGCGGCTCCTTTGCCGAACAAGACACTCACCCTTCATCAAAACCAAGCTTCGCGAAAATGCGGAACGCCAAAGCGAGTCTGCCCTTCAGATACTGCCGCTCCTCATGAGGGTCGGCAAATTTGCGGGGCCCGATGCCAGCGAGACCAGACGAGACAACCGTTGCATCCGGCCCGCTAGCAACTGCGACTGTTGCGTCCTCGGCGGATGGGGCCATGGTCAGCGTCGTTACTAACGAGTACAGCAATTGAAATTGTGAAATGAGGACGATAAAACGGGCGCTTGGGACCGCTGGTGCTGGGGAAGGGTAAAATGTCCGACTTGTGGGGAAGTTTCTATTCTTAATACGTTGATGACGACTGGATCGTTAAGTCCGGGGACAGAATGCGGGGTGCCTCGGTAGCGTGGCGTGTCCATGTTGATCCACAAGCTGCGGCGATGGGCGGGTCCCCTCAAAGCTTATCCTATGGCGATGTGACGGACACATGCATGATGAACGCGGAGAGCTTATTCGCGTCGGTTTAGATCCAGTCAGAGCCTGCACTTAAGGAATTCCAAGTATTGATCATTGGTCGGAGTTCGAGGGAGGTCTATTGGTGGAACAATCTATGAGGATGGGGCCGATGGTCAAAGCATCGAAAGGTAGGGTTAGCGAATGGGATGGGCGTGATAGGGAGAGCGATTTATTCTCTTATACGCTTTCAAAGACTAGAACCTACTTATTTCTTCTCCAAATTTCTCAAAATTCCCTCTTCTTGTAATGACTGTCATAGTCGGTCTTCCAAAATGTTAAAGCTTCCTCACATCTTGCATGCCCCGCTCACCGACCACTATTCCGAGAATCTCAAGGCGAACGTTCACGGCGAAGACGGTCACATTTCGAAGCCACTATCTAGTTGAGGGAAACGTGTCTAGGTCTTAGAGGTTAGGCTCCCCCAAGCCGAAGACTATCTGTCGCGTTGGCAATCATTCCTCCACACACCAGTTTCGTTCATTTATAAATGGCGAGTGACGCAGCTATCTAACCATGGTTCGCCTTAGAGGGTGGTTAGCAGCCCTATTCCGAAGGTACCGTTTCCGTTGTCTTGAGGGGAACATGGGGCGCGCACCACCGACCATGGCGCAGGAATATCACTTCGTTTCGAGCAGAAATGCTACAGCCAACACAGCCATGGCCTTACAAGGTGAGGGGAGTGTGTTTCCAACCTTTGAACAAGTCTAAATAGTGCATTCTATGTCATATTTCCGTGTTCTCTTCTCTCCAAGCTGCAGGGGAGACTGCGTATCTGCATCGCTGCCTTGCGCCTCGCGCTCGCAATCAGCGAGAAGTATACCGGTGACCGAGAACCCCTCCCGTCACCGTAGTAAAATTCTTCTTCCTGCAGGATTCACAGCCCTCCCGCCACCTCTCTGTCCACTAGGATGCTTGAGTGGAAGGCAACACAAAAAAGCAGTTGATATCAACCCCCCTCTGCTTGAGTTGATTGGGAAGGTATTTCCAACCCCGACAGGGTGAACAGATAACAGGAAAATGGACATGATGGACTTACCCAACTGGAATCAGTGCCTTGCTAATTTATTGTAGTAACCCGTGATGGATCCTGACAGCACCCAGCTGCATCTAATCCTGGCCCGCCTGGTTCGCCTACTACGTATTCTGTATCCACCTCTGCATCTCCGTAAAAAGCTCCTTTAGGGCCGTTTCTTGCTGTAACACTTCCCAATACATCGCCTGCTTTTGGCCGCTCCGTATCGATCATACGACAATCGTCAAGACAGCAACGATGGCAGAGGAGGATCCCGTTGCTCGAAGGGATGATGGCCCTCGTCCATGACGGCCGGCGAAAGCCATCACCGAGTAAGGGCAACATCTAATGTACAGAGTGAGGCCATAAGAAGTAGAAATATGGGATTTTGGGGCGAGGGACCGATTAGCCAGGGACCGATTAGCCCGATGCGCGATGCGACTTGACATGCTCGGCAACAGATTGAGGCGAACAGCGAACAAGCCAAGGGACGATGTCAGTCGTCTTTTGGCTAACCGATGGCGAGAATTACCCAAATTATTGGAGGACCTCTTGCCCAGTTCCCAACCTATGAAGTTGTTGCCGGATGTTTTCGCCCTTATCTAGATCTTCGATATATAAAATATGCGAACCGCTCTCTTCGTGCCTGTGTCCCAAAGAATCAACTATTGTCCCTGAGTGATTTTTCATCTACTAAAATATATCGATTTTATTCTAGATACAAATCATATCAGTACTTTCGACATCATGTGCGCCGAAACTACTGTCGGCACGGCGAGAAAATCCCCAGAGGTTCTTTTGCCGGTCACTTTAGCACTGAGGCCCAAACCTGAGCGAACGGCAGCGGAAACCGAGCCGAGTGTGTCCACAACTATTAGCCCCCCTAAGCAGACGCTCACCTCCTCGACGGACCTGAATACGGATCTCGTTGCCACCGATGCAGACGCAGTGAGCAGAATCACTTTTACGCAATCGCAACATCCCTTGCAGAGACACAGGGAAGTGTCGTGGGGGCAGGCCTACTAACAGTAAAACCAGGACAAGCCTTTGAGTCCCCCCAAAAATACTGCCCCCTCAGCCCTCGCGCAGGACCATGCCGCACTTTCCTTTGGGAACATCCCACTCTTAAATATGCTCGACGACTGGCACTCTAGGACAGATGACCCCTGGAACACTCTAAACAGCAACAAGCAAGCTCCCGACGGGCGGACCCACAACAACCCCACGCAACCACCGAAGGGGGAGCCGAATATAATCGAGATAACTGATCCCACTCCCGGCAGTATATGTGGGGGAGATGGAGGGGAGGCGGCTGCTCTGCTAAAGGGATTGAGTGGGTGCGAGGATATTGAGCGCCCGCCCAAGAATGGAGGGTAGCCCGATTTGGGGCGATAAATAGTACTTTTCTTTCTTCTTTCCTATATTTATCTTCTCCTTTTATTCCCATTACAAGTATCCTAGAAGACTGTCGTGCACTTTTCTATCAGTGGGAGGCTGCCTTCGGATTTGACATTTCGTATCTGCGCCTTGGGTCTTCTTGGACGAGGTAGACTTCCCGGATAGCAAGTATTAGATACCTTCCTTCATAGTTTGGATGGCGAGACTCAAGCTGAGGCTGAATTGCAAATTCTTAGGATTTTTAGTGGCTTTCCTAGATATTTTCGAAAGGCAGAAAAGGCCAGTTAAAACCCGCTTTGTCCAGCTCGCGAAACATCACGTAAATCCGAGATCTGAGCTTGATGTTACACATGAACGTGTTTTCTTCCCCCAGGCCCCTTTCCCCGTAAACGGTATTTTTAGGCCCTAAGTAGTCCTGCCGCCCTGAGTCCTGACCCCTACATACACGCAACTTGCGCCTTCCTCTCCGACTCGAATTCTCCTCCGCCACACACCATCAGGCTGGGCCAAATACATTGCCACTTGGCTTCGATGCAGGGTTAATAGGGCTGATAATCAAGTTCCGCACCATCGGATTAGTGGGGAAGTAAGTCAAACAGAAAACCTGAAACACGTAACAAAGTATATCATCTCCATCTGCCTGTTGTCCGCCCTCTTCGCTCCTATTCGCCAAAAGCCATTCCCTCATCCGAGCCGGGGATGATGGACTGGAATGCTACGAGCAGAGCTTCCATGACGCGATAAATTGAATTTCATAAGTGAGATAGATTGCCAGAACTGTAATTTCAATTCTCGCCATGATTCGGCAATTCCATCTCGCCACAGATCTCACCCGCTCACTCGACGGATAAATGCTATCCTACCCCGTCTCACCCATTAGACATCCAATCGGCCTCGACCCGCCCTGATAGGCTTTTGGTGCCCTCGCAGAACGGAGGACGGGGTTATACCTTAACAGGGTCCATCTCGTCATATCCCATTGCTTGTATTTGGGCCCACGCAATGTGAATAGATGAAATCGAGAGGGGAAGACGGTCAGCTCAATAATTGAGGAGCTGGAGCCAACAATAAGATGGCGAGATAAGACAAGAGGAGAAGGCTATAGTTGGACGCGTCCCCGATCCCATGTTATATTTCGGTGAGCAAAGAGCGGAACTTACTTCTCTCTTTCACCTTGCTCGTCAATTGAGCTCCAAACTTCCACGAACCTCCGTTCCCGAAATATTTCATCACAATGCACCTATCAAGCATCACAGCTGCCCTCGCGACCGTGGCTCTCACGTCCGCCGCATGCGTAAAACGCCAACAGCCGCCAGCTCCGCTGCTCACCATCGAAGGCGCTTGGCTCGAAGGTATCTCCGTCCGTGAAAATGGCCAGCTCGTCGTGAATCGCCTAGACGTCCCTGAGCTATGGACAATCGACCCCCTCAGCAAGGAATCCAAGAAGATCCTCTCCATCCCCAACACCCTCGGCCTGACGGGCATTACCGAAGTCGAGCATGACGTATTCGCCTTCGTTGCCGGAAATTTCAGCACGGCCGACTTTACGGTACAGGCGGGTACCTGGTCGGTCTGGAAGGTCAATATAGCAGAGGAGGAACCCGTGGCGGAGCTCATCGCAGAGGTTCCTGAGGGGGGATTCCTACTTGGCGCGGCTACGTTCGACAGCGATACTGTTCTCGTCGCCGATGCCGCGGAGGGAAAGATAATTAGGGTTTCCGTGTCTACGGGCAAGTATAGTACGGTTGGCGAGGATGATGCGTTCAAACCGGCGGAGGACGCGGCCATTCCCGAGGCGATCCACGGCATTCGGTATTACAAAGAGGAGATTTACTATACCAACACTTTTGGAAACGCCTTTGGCAGGGTTCCCATCGACCCGAGCACCGCCGAAGTCGGTGAGGTCAATGTCGTTGCGAACCTCACCAACAGCCCGCTTGACATAGCCGTCGATGGAGACGGCATCGCCTACGTCGGGCAAATCGACCAGGGCATTGTCAAGATTTTCAGAAATGGAACTGTGGTGCCGGCGTGGAACGTTACGTCCGTCACGTCGTTGGCATTTGGAAGGACGCAGGAGGATAGCGATGTGCTTTATGCGGGAACGAATCTCGGTGCGCTCTATGCGTTGAAGCTGTAATAATTATGAGTGAGTCGGAGGCTCGGAGCGGAGATTGCGGAGGATTTAATAGTTTCTTGTTTGGTCTCGGAGGATTTAAAGCTCAGTCTCGTCGTAATACAAATTATAACTCCCCGACGAGGTGGACCTCGGGAACATCTTAAATGAACATGCTGCGATTACCTAATGAATTGATCCCCTCTTTATTAGACTAAAGACGGGCTAACTGATCGAGCAAGTTCGAGTGGAAGCTAAGTTGAAGCCCATCTCATCTCCGCTCAACCGGAGCCAATACTGTCCATGTCGGAGCGAGTTGCCACATCCTCAACTCTACAGGAGTAACAAATACCTCGCCCAGGCGTCGGAAACTTGCGACACTTTCATCCCGAACCTTTGCAATCAAAGTCTTCAAACCGAAGTCATGTCGGAGTCAACGACGCAAGCACAGACCGGTATCGGCAATGAGCGCTTTAATGCGGAGGCCGCCGCATGGGACAACAATCCTTTCGTCCGCGCCATGAGCCTCGAGGCCTGGAAAGCTATTCAAAAATATCTACCTTCTCTATTCGGCCAGGAGAAGGAGAAGCCGAACGTCCTCGAAATCGGCTGCGGAACTGGGTTACTTAGCTTCGAAGTCGCCCCCGCTGCTCGCCGATTGGTAGCCGTTGACGCGGCCAAGGGAATGATTGACGTCCTCTCGTCAAAGTTGAGCTCTCCGACTGCCCCTCGAAACATCCTCCCTCTCGCACTTTTGCTCGAAGACCCAGAGGACAAGAGACTTCCGCCGGCGGACGAAGCCAACCCCGATGGACCGAGACTCAAGTACGACCTAATCACGTCGCATCTGGTCCTGCATCACATTGCGGATCTCAAACCGGTTTTGACGACAATGCTGGGCTGTTTGAAGGAGGGTGGTGTGATAGCTCTCACGGACTTTGAGGATTTTGGGCCCGAGGCAAGGCGGTTCCATCCCGAGTCGAAGATGGAGGGAGTCGAACGTCATGGGGTCCCGCGGGAGTGGATGGCCGCACTGATGAAGGAGGTTGGTTTCAAGAACGTGCGGGTCGAAGTGGCGTGGGATCATACCAAAATGGTTGAGAAGTATTCCGGGGAGTTCAAGGATGGCGAACCCACGGAAGGGCAAGGGGAGATGATGAAGTTTACGTATCTGATATGTTTGGGAGAGAAGGCTTAGAGTGCAGTTCTTGCGTACAAAGAGATTTCGTTTAAAAGTTTTAACTATAGTTGAAGTGCCAGGCGAACCAAACCGTATGCGAATCCTCGATTCTCCGGGAGGTTTATTGTGACTCCGCGCCTAGGGCTGGCCCAAAACAGTGACACTTCTCGATCAGCTTGCTGACAGATCTTCGCCAGTCTAAAGCAGGTCCAAAGTGGCATGAAAATCGATTATAGTGGATATGTTTACCTTGTACACGAGTTAACTCGGAATAAATCCATCTGATTATATGGCAAACTCTTACAATCTCACATGTTTTAATATGATCGATTCACGTTCACGGTCTTGGGCTGCCCTATCAAAGTTAGCATTGGCGACTACCAATGAAACAATACACGATATGCATCATAATAATCTTCAAGAGATGATATCGATTTGAAATGAAAGTAAGAACGAAGGCTGTCCGAAAAGGGAAATCGCACACCTCGGAGAAAAATATACACACGAAATGGAGATGGGTCCTTCAATCAGCAAGTTAATAGTTCAGGCTTCAGGGCTCTTCCTCTTCCTCAGGTGCCTCTTCCTCAGGTGCCTCTTCCTCGGGTGCCTCCTCTTCAGGTGCCTCCTCCTCAGGGGCTTCTTCCTCGGGGGGGGCTTCTTCCTCAGGGGCTTCCTCCTCAGGAGCTTCCTCTTCTTCCGCAGGCGGCTCCTCCTTTACAGGTTCCTCCTCTTCCTCCTCCTCACAGGCATCTTTCTCGCCCTCGCCCTCGCCCTCGCCAGTCGATTCCCCAAGCAGACCGAAAGTCCACGAGCTCTCCCAAGTGTAAATCTCATCAGGGCCCGTGATCTGGGCATCAAGTCTATCCCACTCAGGGCTACGAAATGATTAGCACCCAACTCAATACTTCTGAATACAAAATAAGACATTACTTACTGGTTGATGCCATCAGGGTAATCCTGGGCCTCGATAGCAACGCAAGAGCTCTTTTCCACCTTGGTCCTCCCTTCGATGCCCTGGGTGCTATTCTTCAACTCTTGATCACCGCCCATCCACGAGCAAGAGTAAATGACAACACCTGGCTGGTCAGTCTTGAGCTCGGCCTTAATGCCGGAGAAGGCGCTGGCAAGCGTGGCGACGACGGCATCTTCGGGGGCATCTTCGATGAGCCAGTAGCCGTTATAGCCTTCGCAGGCTCCATCGGCGCCGCAGTTGCCCTTGAAGGCAGGGTCATCCTTGTGGTGGCCGAAGGGGAGAGAAGCGGCGCTGGCGAAGTCGTTGATGGAGCCGGGCTTGGCGGTGAGGATCTTGCCGGTAGGGAGGGCGCCTTGGTCAGCCTCGAGGTAGCGGGCTGAGTACGGCAGATAGAGGACGTGGTCCCAGATGAGATCGGTTTCGGGGTTCTTGTAGGCATCAAGGTTGAAGTACGTGTGTTGCGTAAGTAGGAGCGCTAGTTCAAAATGTCAGTAAGTTCCAAGCAATAGTAGCCAGAGGCTGGAAGAAACGAACGGGTTCTCTTGGTAGGTGCCGTAGCCTCAATGGAGATCTTCCAAGTGCTGCCAGCAACGCTGTACGTGACGTTGGCGTAGACATCGCCGGGAAATCCCTTGGACTCGCCTTCAGCATCGTAGATGGAGAAGGTAATAGAGTCATCGGAAACGGCCGTCACGTTCCAGTCGCGGAAGGACCAGTTGTTGGTACCGCTATGTAGGGTGTTGTTGCCGTCATTCTGTTCCGTCTCGTAGACCTGGTCGTCGAGGGTGAACTCGCCGTGGCCGATACGGTTGGCATAACGTCCAGGAATAGCATTGTAGACCGGGTGGCCGGGGTCGTCCGCTGCACAAAGAATTGTGTGTTAATTCTCGGGGAATTCTTTGCAAACGTCTTCAAACGCTACTGAACATGAAATCGAACGATAATACTGAGCCCAAACCATGGGAATGGTACAGCTCGACATCCGCCATGCCAGGTGTTGGCGGAATTTTACATACGGTACCGCGAGAGATCGTCATATCCGAGTACGACATCAACATCCTCGTCATTCTTGTCCTTGACGAACAGGTTGGTCAGGGTAGCGCCGTAAGGAATGAACTGTGTTCTTTTCGTTAGGTATCGCCTCTTCACATAGAACCTCGCGTACGCACCTTTGCAACAAGCCCGTCACTGGAAATCGTGAACTTGCCGTCCTCGCCCGGCTCAAAGTCCTCCGCGAGAGCACCGGCGACGGCTGTCGCCCAGACGAGAAATTGAAGCTTGTAAGAGACCATTGTAAAAATTACCTTCTCAAGACTTAAAAGAATAAAGCGAGTGTTCAAATCGATCAGTTCTTCACGATGAAACAAATCTCCAAAGAGAGTGGGAGTAGCAGAGCGGACACTGCAAAAGAGTGGAGCAGAGACTGGAAGCCGTTGAGTCGGGGTAGACTGCAACTGGACAAGTGGGACCATCAATTCTCCGCAGTTCGGACTCCAAGGTCCCTTTTAAGCATCCAACGGTGTTCCCCCATCGCCTCATTATGTCTTCTACGCACTCCCGTGCGGGGATTAGCGGTTCAATGGGGAATGCGCATCCATTGGCCTCATTGAACTTGCCGGAATATCGATCCCAGAATACTTCAACCTTTGCGGGGTTAGGCAAAGTAGGTCGCCGTGGATAAACGGAGGAAAGAACCCCGATGGCTCGAGTAATAAACTTGACTGATATTCCTTTGTGTCTGGAGACGCGGTAGCAGAAGGAGGCAGGGATTGGTCGGTTGTGAGAAGCAATTTCCGTGGTTGTCGATTCAGGCTAAGTGAAGCCCAGATTCTCCAGTAGATGGACCCGACTTTACCAGGCTTCCCGGTGCCGGTTCCTGTTTCCACAATGAAATGAGTGCCGAGAATAATTGGGTCCGATAGTCCGATACCTATCGCAGGATCATGCTGGTCTCTAAATAGCAATAGTCACAGAAGAGGCGAGAAGAACTAATGCAGAACTTAAATATATATCAAAAGTCTGTCCCTTAAAGTCGGCCTCACTTCAATAGCTCTTTGCCAACGGCGAACATGGGATGGCTGATGGAGAGCAAGATACAGCTGCTTGACGGTGGCATAGCTTCACGGCTCACTCCCGGTTAAGCTAGGGCACACTCAACAACAGCGTTGCCACCGGGAATTTCACAGACCTTCGTAACCTTGAGCCCAGCTTTCCCAGTAATATCCTCAAAATTTTCAAGGTTCCTCTCCTTGCCAGAGATCGTCATCATCATGAGGTCCATGGCGGCCTGGAACGGGGACGGTGGGTTGCTCAGCAGCGTTTCAACAATTAGCAATCTGCTGTCAGATTCCATGGCACCTGAAATTTGCTGCAGTATTCCTACGCATTCTTCGTCCGAATAATCATGTAGACAACGGCGCATATAGTAAACGAGGGCCCCTGGAAAAGTTAGTCGCCTCCTCCCAGCTCCCGAGGGACAATAAGCTCACCTTTTATCGGCTGCTCCTTGTGAAAGTCCATGCCGACCATTTCCACAGCGGCCAACTCAGCATCATTTTGTCCAGTTGTTTCAATCACTTCGGGGAGATCCTCCAGCACACATCGATGTGGTGGAAGCCCGGGAGTCACCTTCAAGATACCCTTGAGCGCCTGGCCCCTACCACCACCGACATCGACAACAAGTGCCCGATTCTCAGATTTGCTGACCTCTTCCACGGCCCAGCTGAGGTCGTACGCTCCAAGAGGAGGCATTAATTCCTCGGCTGCGGCCATGGCGAGGGTGGAGATCTTAAGACGTTCTTCCGAACTACGGTTGATTTCCCAGACGGAGGAGCCGAGCCGATCTTCTGCGAAGGCGAGGACGGTTTGCAGGCGATCCTTCGGCTCTGTTGCAAGGCCGAACCGGTCAAAGTATTTGGGCATGGCTACGTAGGAGGCTAGTTGGTCGTCGAATCTATGTCTTGTAAGTACCAAAGCCTTGTCTAACTTCATTGAAAATGGCCACCATACCCTAGTTGCACCATGGCCCATAGGGGATTAGGAGTTGTGAGGATCTTGGAGAATTCGGTGTGTGCGATGGAGTCATCTCCAATTTGCTTGAGAGAGCCATTGGCAACGAGTGCTCGACCCAAACGAGCTATGAAATTGATGAGCAATACTGCACGAGATGATGGAATGCTGAGCTGCGACAACTTACTGATTAGCGATACATCGGCGCCCAATTTTGCAGCTAATTCGGTGTATGAAATCACCGCCCCATCTTCAGTGGGAATCTTTTCAAATGCTTTCCACTTGATGAACAGGCGAACGGCAGTGATATGAGCAAACTGTGGTAGCCACAGCAGGAGCCTGTCCTTAGGCAGGCTGGCCGCATCGATCAGGTCGTTGCCAGCTTTGATCAGGTCCATCCGCTGGAAGATATCGGTCTCGAGAGATAAATCGCCGGATCGGAGGCCGTTAGCGGCATTAGCCAGCTTCTGGGCAAGTGTATTCAGAGTGTCTGCAAGAGGGGAAGCCATGACGAAAGAGTGGCGAAATTCTTAATGGTCAAAAGAAGAATACGGTAGGTTGGGGGATTTTGTCCAATAGACTGAAAGTGTTTATTTTCCCGTGGAAGGACAGTAATTGAAGGGGCGATCTGGCTTGAAGAGCGAAAAGTAAATGAAGATGCGTTCGCAGCCGGTTATATAACAAAGTTGGGATACGGAGGGTGGTGGTGAGTCTCCACGGCATTTCCACCCAAACCCCGAGTCCGTTGTCCGAGTCCGCTTTCGGGGCCGAAAGCCGACCCCGGATGCTGGATAGACACATAAGCCCCGTATGACTTTCGGGCCAAGTACTAAGGGGATGGATGATTCGTTGCACCGTAATACCAGCCGGTCTTAATAACAGGGAGGTAGAATATTCGTGATAGGAGCAAGGTATTTAAGATTGCAATTTGCGAGGATGAAATGTTTCATTGCTGGGCCAAGGCCCAAGGGCAAGAGAATGGCCTGGATCTCCGCCCCTAACTCCTGACTACCTTGGTCCTACGAGGTCACGATAAGAGATATGTGAAAAACGTAGAAAATAATTCATGTCAAATGATCAAGAAGGAAATGAACAATACCCTGAGCACGAGGAGATAAATCCCATTTGGAAGCGCCTTGGTCCTGTCCCCTGACATATGCAACGACACAATCGCTTCTATAACTAAAAATGACCATAATTCTATACTAACAAGTCTGCCCATGAAGCACACGCGATCAGCACTAAGACCGTCGAGATCAGAATAGCACGCTTCGTCGATCCTAAGCCGAGACGACCTGATGCGAGGCTCGGGGCGTCTGTCTCATTCGGCGCTGTAGAGGTAGAGGACACCGCTGTCGGATCGACCAATCTATTAGTGACGACGGGAGGCCTTGGCGTCAAAGTCGAAGCATCATCGCCCATCCAGCCGATTAGCCAAGCTGGATGCGCCATCACGCCCGCTGTTGCCGTAACCATTGGCCCAGATCCGTGGTCTGCCCTGCCCGAAATAAGACCTTCGACAGGAGACGTGCACGGAAACTCAATGAGACCGACTTCTATATAGGCCAAATCGAAGCCGCTATGTGTTGTCAGTTGACTCTTGCCCCTTAATATTTGTCTATAAGATCCGGTTGGCCAAACTTACGGCGAGCAACAGATACCCATTGTCCCAACATCACTGCCGTCCGTACGCTGGTCACCTAGGGTCGCCATAGTCACCGTCGTCCACCCACTAGGGCAAACCGCCGGTGCAAAGGCAAATATGTCGTTCTCCGTCCATACGGACGGCATGCACGATGCGAAGCGTTCATCAAGAGGGTCGTTCCAGAGTGCGGGGATGGTGGTACCAGAGTCGAATACTATGCTGGACATGTCCCAGATTTCGGAGCAATCCGGTGGAGGCGACCAAGGAGTCGTGATGGGTGCATGGAAGTTGAAAACGCCGTATCGTTCTCCCATCTCGCCGATTGTTGGTAAAATGGATGATGGGGAAGGAAGCTTGCGAGATAAAGGGAGCCATATGGTGCTCCCTTTAGTCACGAGGGCAATTGGGTGCGCCGCTACATCGCTGGGTTTGGGCAGCGTTGGGATGCTTGGCGAAGTTCGTTGCCTGCATCTGGACCCTGGTCGGTCAATCCTCCCCTCTGCAAATTTCCAAGAAAGAATCTCAGCTCACTACTCACTCAGGGCGTATGCCGCCATTCTTGACACCTTGCCTTGCCCTTACAGATTAAATTGCGGGTATCTACCTTTGTACCTTCTTCTACTTTGACGTGGACTATAATCCACGGTCCGTTGCGCTTGCCCCTGGCCCTAGACCATGAATAATATGTGAGATGGGTTGTTTATCTCAGCTTACTTGAACCTTGCAAGATTAAAGGCTCTTCTGGGGCAGATCTCCGTGGTGCCCAACGTCATCTGCGCCGGTTGAGACCCGGATCGAGGAATTGGATGAATCCCAGGCACGCTTTACGATGTCTTGATGAGGGTGGGCTGCATTTTAGCAGCCAGCCCGGTGATTCATTCGCCATTAGTAGGTGATGCATAATTTGAGCTGTAGGCGGATGCCAGGGTATAAGGCCCCTTGGATGGTGAATACCTGGGGCAATAAGCGTCGAGATAGCGACGGAAGGCCATCAGTCACTTGAAAGAGCGGGCGAGTGGATTTGCCTGAAGAGCAGGATTGAGGATTTGTCCACCCACAGCTTTCTGCCTTTATTTTTGATAGCTACATACACTTCTCTGCCTCAATGATCTACGGAAGCAACCCCGTACCGCCTAGAGCTCTCCAGATATTATTCATCGTGATGTTTTGGCACAGAGGCATCTGATCTTGTGCAAGGGGTGTGTTGGCGATGCTTTCAGCGAAACTTTCCCGCGGTGTTCCTTTCTGGGCTTGTCCCCTAAATTGCCAAATATTTCGGCGAAAAATGCACCTCGAAATTTAGCCCAGGCTTCCCTTCTCTCTCCCCGAAAAGCTGCTCCAAAATTTCCGTTTGCAAAATTTCCCATTCCAAAATTCCGAAAATTACCACCTTAATTTACCGAAAATTTCCACACAATATTTTCTCCCATCTAACCTCTCACCTCTCGAATTTACAGCGTGATTCCCCCAGCCTTCAACACGTTGTGCAGATTGAAGAAAACTGGGGAACCTCTCGCAAATCGACCCTTTTGACTTGACCTCGCAAAATTGATAACGGAGACAGTCGATTGAAAAGAAACCGTTCCTTTTAAGGATTCAATGCAAATACTCCGTCCAAACAATTTCCAATCGGGCCTCCGTTGACGAATTGTCTGTTTGACTAATCAAAGGTCAGGTGAGCATGGCTCCGTTCACGGATTCGCAAAGCTCGCAAGGCGCAGTTCGATCAAGTCATGGTGCCAACTGTAAACTGGGTAGATGCAAGAGAGTCGACTATGTCTCCAACTAGGGAAAGCCATGTCAACCACCAAATCAAATAGAAGCTCACTTGGAGAGGGCGTACATCGTCATTGTCATGAGGCATACCAACGCAGCAGGACAAGTGGATTTTAATAGATTTTATTCCGAGACAGGGTAACTACCGGTCAATATTCCGTAGCTCCCAGTATACTGTTGTTAGAAATGGTTCCTGCTCTTTCAGACTTCTCGATTGTTCCTTCTGCCCATGCCTCCATCAATCAACACAATTGCAATGATAACATCAACCTCACTAGAAAAAAAAATGGAAAGAGGAAACAATCAGCACCTGTCAAAGCGAACGTCAACACCAAGACCAACGGGATCCCAAGCCTTGCCACCAACCCAATATCCCTTGTTCTTTCTGTACTCAACGGGACACCAGTCCGTCGCGATGCCCTCGGCGTAGTCAGCTACGTAGCCCCAAGACTGTTCGTAAACGTCGGGAGCGCCAGGAACCGGATCCCAGCACATGTAAATGGCAGCGTTGTAAGAACAGCTAACGCGGGAGCAAGTCCTAACCTGGAGGCGAGCACGGTCCTTAGGCTTCGTGTAGAGGTACTTGACTCCGTCGAGGAGGGGAGTACGAGAGGCCCTGCCGTTGGGGACGCTGCAATCCTTCCTAGCGACTACACGATCCCGGAAACCGCTGCCTCGGTTGACCTGGACGCCGGCCTCCCAATCGAAGTCGGGGTTGATGACCTCGACCTGGGCGACGACCTCTTCGATCGTGCCGTTGAGGGTCAAAGTCTCGCCGTTGATGCCCCAGGGTCCGCTGAAGCTGGCCTGGACGACGGCGAAGCCGCGAGCCGCATACTCATCCTCGGCAGACGTGAAAGTTGCGACGGACTCCTCGACGTCGAGGGTGAAGGTGGCCTTGGGAAGCTTGGCCGCAAGGGCGCCCTTTTGAGGAGTGGTTAGTGCCGGATCTTAGGCTAGGAGGGAAGGGCAAGGATGAGGGGTATGGAGAACCTGGGCGGATAGGGCAAAAATACTGCCAATAGCAGCGAGGAGACGAGCATGCATGATGGCTGAGTTGTAGTGGTGATGAGTTTGTTGGAAGAATTGGTAGATTGATGGATTGATGGATTGATAGTGCTTGTGCAGGAGGATGAGGGATGGTTGGCAACTTGAAAGACTTGGATGATATTGAGGAGAAGAGTGAATGAAAGACGACAGATGTGGCTATACTTATAGTTAGGAAGGGAGAGAGGTGATCAGAAGATCGACGTGAGGAAGAGAAGGAGCCAACAGGACAACTACTCTTCCTTGTCTCTTCCTTCTCTTCTGAGTAGTGATTTACTTAGAGCATCATGCAAGGAGATGGGGGGAAGGAACCACACACCAACAAAGTAGTAGAAGCACAAGTAGATATGTAATCAACTGAGCAAAAAATTGGCAGGTTCGCTGCTTCCGTTTTGATGTTTTGATCATCAGATCTCCAGAATACAGAAAGGAAGGATGTGCTTCTTGGCAATGGAGGTTGGTCCTTCCCTTACTGATACATTCCAGCATCGTGATCAACAAAGCATTTAATCAACCCTTTTACACAAAAAATCCCCCTCCTATAAGGATCGAGGCTGAAGAGGGCCCGGCGCCAAAGATCGAGAATAAGGGAGCCTAAATGAATAGCGGTTGATCCCTTCTACCTTGACCAGGATGCAGGAAGCCAACACTAGGTACCTGGTCCCGAGGACATATCCAATGAGACTCTGAAGATCGCTTGCGTCCATCATTTTACCTTCGATCGCGTTGTAGAACATCCCCTTCTCATGTAATCCTCCCGAGCACTGCGAAAGAGGTTCGTTTTGCGATAGCGAAGGAACAGGTCAGTCTCTGCTGAAGCGCCGCATCTTCCCATAAAGGTGCAGAAGGTAAAGCTCCTAACTGAAGAATGCCCCGATGTTAAATAGTATGTGGCGCGATATTGTTTGTAGAAGCTACTCACTTCCGAATCATATGGATGTTCGGCATTGTCGCCAACGGATATCGTCGCCCAGAACTTCTCACGCATATCAAGAATGAACCAAGCAATGTATATCAGCCCATCCGAGGTCAAGAGGGCCTTCCTCTCTAGGCCTCGTTTTTACATCAGAGCACTCTTTTTTTGCGAGAGCTAGATGGCCTTACTGCCCACCTCTCTTAGTGCCCGAGTGCATTGCCGCGTGGCAGGCTATGAGAGAGAAGTCGAGTGCTCCGCTCCGGAAGTCAAATAGTCTATAAAAACTCGTTATAAAGCGCTAGATCTGATTCGTATCGGAGAGGCGCAACGACGCAAACCGCGAGCTCGCCATGGACGTCGAGTCGTCCGGATCAAATGGAATCAGCAGATAATACCCTGGAGCAATGCTTGGATACGGATGCATTACGCCGTAGCACTTCTTCTGAAATACGCGCAAACATACATCGATATTCCTTATTCTATTTAGCTTGTTCAAATACAACTATCCTTCTCTGGTCGAGGACCCTTCGTTCAGTGTACAAATATCAGCGGAATCGTACCCAAGACGGCGGCCAATGGAGTTGACGTGAAAGCAGTGAGCAAGATTGGAGTCAATACGTTTCTCGATGAACCAAATGCAAGTCGCATGGGAGATGAGTGCGTGGTTATTGGTTTATTATAAGAGTTTCCATCGACCGAGGTGAGTCTGGAGGTGTGGCATCAAACCTTCATTACTCCGGCGTTTACCTCAGTAGAAATAAGTCTATCCTACGCGCTTATCTCACGAACGCGCACGATGAAATGAAGTCGTAGTACTAGGGAGCAGTAGAACATGAGGTAACGTAGACACTAAACCACCCGAAAGAAACGATCACGGGCAAAAGTGGGGATCTAAGTAGAGAGATGCGTCCTCACTGAGAACCCTACGGATGAGGGCGTCAATGTAATATATGCGCTTCTGTTCTAGGATAATCAATGATACCCGTAAGGCAGATTCGTATCTCGAATCGAGTTGACCCGACCTCAGCAATCAGGGTCAGTGGTTCGACATCGGCCTGCCAGCCAGCCAAGTCAGCACGCTAACAGTAGGGCGAGAGTGGAGAAATACTGCGTCTTTTGTGGCACTGGAATAATTACACTTCCAACTCGTGTCTGGCTGGCCCTGGTCAATATATTAGGCCCCCAGTTCCCGTTTTAGTCTCCTTGCCGTACCCCGGTTGAGCGTAGTCTCATTTTGCATCAATAGTTGGAGACTGAATTTGGTGGACGAAGTGTACGGCCACACAATAAGATGTCGCTGCAGTCTAAAGTATTGGGGGAGATGTTCTGCACATGCAGATTAGGCAGCACCGCCTTCATGGGCGAGCGACAGGGGGGACCAGGCTGTGAGACTGAGGGCCAATAACATATGAAGAAAGGGTGATTCTACACTTCCATCCGTGCAGACTGACATCCCGTACCGATCTGATTGAAGACCGTTTATCAAATGAAGGAACACAGAACACGCACCACTCGGCAAGGTGGGACGAGATGGCACGAGATGGTGGGGCCTCCTGGTCGACATGGAGCTCCCGGGAAGCCTTGTGACGTGGTTGTACGCGACTGCATATTCAAAGATCAATACCTCCCGGAGCCTGGTCTCTCCTGGTATATGTATATCATCCATCAAACCTCCAGGCCCACTTTCACAAACACAGCGGAGAGGATGGTATACTAACAGCTCAAACAACACATGCCTTGGGATCCGTAGAAAACCAGAATTGCATTTTCTTCTTTCCTTTCTTTCTGACACAGATCAAGATGTCTGGCAATCCTCTCATTCCGGCAGCTGCTTCAGTTGCCAGATCTCAATTTTCTCCCGAAGACCTCCACTCTCGTGCGAATGCCATGCTCCAAGCTTCATTCGCCAGGGGAGGTATCGGGGAATCTTCGCACACCCCACAATCTTCGGTCATGTCGTCCCAGCCCTCAAGAGACAGCCTCCGGTCTCGCGCGAAAGCCATGTTCCGTGCTTCGTTTTCCCGCGGAGACCCCAAGGCATCCTCATCCACTACTCGGTTATCAAAATCACCCCCCGCAACGATAGAGAGAACCGAAGCGGGAGATGCACTCTCTTCCCTCCCTCCCAGCTACGTCACTGAAGCGGAGTATCAAATTGTTCAAGCCCCACCTTTGCCACCGCCCACCACCACGTCCACGATCATGCGTATGAAGTACGAGCAGGCACTAGTGGAAAAGCGCGAAGCTGAGCGCGTGGTCGCCGATCTCAGACGCGAGGCGAATCTCGGACCGAGCGAGCTCGTAGCCGAAAAACGTGTACTTGAGCTCAAATACGAAGCTCTGAGGGCGAAGAAAACGGCGTCGATGCGTTCCGGTTCCAGGACCGAATTGTTCAAAAAGGCATACTCTACCGATGTTCTTTTTCTCATGGATACCACGTCTTCCATGTTGTCACATATCAATGCCGCCAAGGACCAGATCAAGAGTATTGTAGCCTCCATCAAAACTGCCTTCATGGACGTAGCCGATTTGCGCGTCGCAATTGTGGGATACAGGGACCACGAAGACAATCCAAACATTGAGTTTCTCGACTTTACCCGGGATACTAACGAAATGCGCCGGTTCCTTAGCGGGCTGGAGGCGACCGGAGGTGGAGATACTCCCGAGGACGTTCTAGGAGGGATTCAACAGGCCCTCAAGGCGACTTGGCAAAGCCAGACTCGAGTTATCATTCACATCGCCGATGCACCGCCGCATGGGCGTGACCTGAACGACCTAGAGGAAGGCGAGGATGACTACCCGAATCCCGGGAGTGAGCCGCATCGCCTCACCTACGAAAAGCTGATTAAACAGATGATCAAGTTAAACATCCACTACACCCTGCTCCGTATCAACAAGTTCACGGATCGCATGGCGCATGCTTTCTTCCAAGTGTACGTCACTGCTTCGGGCGGGGCGTATTGCAAGTTACACCCGTCGAACGTATTCCACAGCCGACCGAGCGGTACTACAGCGGCTTCTAGGAGCACAATCGCCGCCTCGGCCGTGCAGTTTCAAGAGCTAGAACTCGGCATTTCACTTAACGATCTGAAGGGATTGGTTCTCCAGAGCGTCACAACCTCGGCTAGCCTAGTCGGTACACGCCTCGCTGCACTGTCGACTGCGGCGGGATCTAGGGCGCTGATTCCGAAATTCTTTGGCCCTAGCAGTGTTCGGCTGGAGACTACCCCTCCACGATGGGATGAGGAAGGTTGGCTGGACCAGACGCTGGCTGTGGAGGCTTATTTCCCGGATGTCATCATTGACGGCCGCGTCTACCTCGACGACATGATGAAGGACGACGAGAACATTAAGATCACTACAACGAATCTCACCATCCATATGCGGTCTCGGCCGTTTGATCAAGGTGCAATACGCTTCGCTTCATACGCTCGGACCGAAGCTTCCACAAACAAGCTCGTCGTCAAGACCTTCAAAGACGTCGGTAAGAAGAAACTCGCGCATTTGGTGGAGGACATGCGTTGCCAGGCGCTATGCAAGGCGTTTGCATTCGAATTCAACGCTCTGCTAAAGTTGGAGTACTCTCTCGACTTCGTCATCGCTGCTTGCTTGAAGCCCAAAGGTCCAGGTAGTAGCGGCAAGTTGATGTCCCTGGAACCCTTCATCAAAGGCAATTATATCAAATATTCGTCAAATTTTGGATGGGTAGCAGATATCCCGGGTGACAAAATCAACATGGCGGCTCAGGCGTTTTCACATTTCTCGTTTGAGAGGTCGCGAGGCAATTTCCTTGTGAGCGATTTACAAGGGGTGGGCCGTGTCCTCACTGACGCTTCTATTCAGACGCGTGATCCGCGCCAGTTCGGCTTGAGCGAGACCAACGCCGGCGAGAGCGGCATTATGGCCTTCTTCGCTACGCATAAATGCAATAGTATCTGTCGGAAATTAGGTCTTCGAAGCGATAAATCGATGTTCCCATTGGGGCCCTTCACTTTTCGCGAAGGGTGGGCTGTGACCGGTGGACAGGGGAACATGTTGGTGTGTTGCTCGAACAAACTCTGCAGTCAGATCGTGCAAGCGTCCACGGCACGGAAGTCGGATGAGTTCCCGGGGTATTATTGGTGTAGGAAGTGTTGGTCACAGTTGTCGAGGTCATCTGAGACGATAACATGTGTGGCCACAGGACCGGGGCATGTCTTTTCAGTTTCGAAGTTCTTCTACGAGTCGCAAGGCCAGTCCATACCGCGCAGATGTCCAGAGCACCGGACAACTTTGTAGGTATTAGAATGGTTCAAATGTATTAGTTACGAACGGGAAGCGTATTGAACCCGACGGAGTTCCGACCTCGAGTCAGGGCCGGGGGAAGGGGGCGGGAGTTTGTTCACTCCGCTTTATTGCTTCCGCAAGACGAATAGATAGATTCATGGTAGATAGATACACGAACCAACCTCAAAATTATAAGTCGCTTCGATACGCTGTTCCTATAACCTCCCTCTTGCTGCTACCTCTCTTAATTCTCCCATCCATTGAGCCACAATCCCATCAATCGACCATCCACGCGGCTCAGGCCGGCCAAGACTGGAGACTGCTCCTCACCCAAACGGGTCGCGAATTTCATCGTGACCGTACCTGATTGCCCACTCATCGCTCGATAAAAGTCCAGAAGCTTTAGCGCCGGGTAGAGCGCCACGGCATCCTCACTAGCACCCATTCCTTCCAGCTCCTCGATCCACGCGCTCAAATCGATTGTGACGATAGTTCGGCCGCGCGTTCCGTAATATTCCTGAACGGCCCTCACCACGTCGCTCCACTCGCCCATCTGGGGATTGACAAGGTTGTAGCACGCTAACCCTGCGTCCTGGTCCTCGCCGCGGGTGTAGGAAGACGTTTTAAATCCAGGCATGGTGAGCTCGAGGAGGATTTCTGCAGCTTTGTTCACCGGGACCCAGTCTACGGCGCCGTGGTCTCCGAGAGACGAAGGAAATTTTCCGAGGTTCTTTGATGTCAGCACCATTGAGGGGAGCCATTCTGAGGTTCAAGTCAGTAAGTGATCGAAAATACGAATAAAGATTTTGCTCACCAGTTTGATTCCACCTCGCTGCGCCACCATCGTCCGGGCCACTAAGCTGCCCAACTCGAACAATTGCCCCTCTAAGCCCGGAGACCCTCGCTGCTTTCGCCATAATGCAAGAGACGACGTGTTTGGACTCGCCGTAGCCCTGCGCGAGAGGCAGACTATTATCCTCGTCCATTTCCTCCGGGATCACCCACTCATCTGGCCGTACCGCGGCAAAATTCCCGACGCTCGCAATTGAAGACACGAAAACGAATCGGGGCTTGTGCGGTGCTGTGATGGCTAGGTCGATTAAGCGACGCGTGCCGCGAATGGCGTCTGCGAAATACTCCAGGTCATTGTTGAAATTCACGGGCCAGGCATTGTGAATGATTAGCGCGGCTCTCTCCTTAAGGGCCTCATATTCTGAAGCGGAAAGGCCAAAATGTGGCTCTGTCAAGTTGACAGTCAGGAAGACGACTCTAGCGTCGAGCTCGGAAACATCCAGGCCGCGCTCGCGGAATGCTTGGTTTTGTCTTCCAGATGCGTCGGAGGAGCGGTTGAGGCAGAAAACTTGAGAAATTTGGGGCTGCTGTAAGAGATTGTGCAGGATATAGGTGCCCAGAGAGCCCGTTGAGCCAGTGAGGATTACGGAGTGGCTGGTCGCGGGCTTCGATGCACCGATTCCCCCGTTTAGCGCCGAGAGTGGCGGGAATGATTTAGAGTGCTTGTAAATCATTTCAGACATGATTTCTTCACGCGACCGGACAGGAGAAGCATTAGCGTCGTTGCCGAGCCTCAACGTAAAGATGTACTTGGCCAGTCGCGAGATGCTTGAATTTCGGTATATCGCTGCTAACGGCAGCGATGCGCCGAGTGAGAGGAGATTTCCAACGTGCTGTGCAGAGAGCAGTTGTCGGTGGAGCTCAAGAGCTTTTAATGAGTCCATCCCATTGCGGAAGAAATCGTCGTTGTCTGCAAGCGAAATTTGCATAATTGATTGAACCGCTTGGGAAATTTCACCCTTGACACTCTCAACCGTGTGTTCTGTCGCGGAGTGCGTAGTATTTCCATCCCGGACGGCCGCCGTGGCCTCTGTATTATGATAGAGGCGGTTGATTTCCTCTTCGTAGAGCTGCCAGGTTCCCTGACGCCGCGTCGTGCCCTTGGGAGACCGCAAGAACGGCTTGTTAGGCTCGCTTAGAATCACCATGGACCGCCAGACTTTGGCGTAAGATGGTAGGCTGGCGTTTGCGGCATCAATGACGGGCCATAATTGGCCCAGGAAACCATTATCATGACAGGATTCTTCGGCGACCGGCTCGATAAGCAAGCACGTCTGAAATCTTTGGGACCCGGCCAAAAGAGCGCCCTTCACGCCTTCCTGGCCCTCAATAGTCTTTTCAAATAGAACAGGGGAGACTTTCTCCCCATTACTCAAGACCATTATCTCGTCAGCTCGTCCAATGTATCTCCAAAGCGTCGGCTTTACGGGGTGGTTCTCGAACAAATCGTTTGTCCTCCACTCCGAGAGGTGCGGGAAGTTGTGGAAGATCATTTGGTGCATTCGATTGGGTTTCCGCTTGATAACCAGCTCAAAGGAACCGTCGCGTCTATCCTCTATAGCTGAGCCGTACTCCGGGTTCCACTCAAAGTACTCCCAGTCCGCTTTGTCTTGAGGAACATAGGAAGGGACATTACACATCTCGGTGCTTCCCATCGCATTGAGCAGCGTGGTGACCTCAGATACCTTGTCTCCACTAGACTGTGCTAGAGGAGCGCCACCGTAAAAGACGTGGTCGACGATGGAGAGTGCATCCATACCCTGGCGCGTGGCGCTCATGCTCTCAAGAATCGAAGGAACGCATGCGATCGCCGCGGGTTTCACTTTGTTTATTGCGTCTACCATTAGCTCCGCAGTAGCGGGCCCACCTCCCGGCAGTAAAGCGAGGGGCCCGCGGTGGTAGATGGTACGAAGAACTGTCGCTATACCCATAATGTGGAAAAATGGGAGCATAGATATCATGGTGGTGGGCTGAAAGAGCTCGTCATGGAGATTTCGCCGGCCAGGCGGGCATGGCATTTCCGTAATGGTGTCCATTACCGCTAGGGCCTCCAGGGTGAAGTATATAGGCTTTGGGAGGCCGGTGGTTCCACTCGAGTGAAGGATGAGGACGATGTCGTCCTCGCCCAAGCCTGAAGAGTGTTTTGCACGAGGAGTTTCATTGAGACTCCCGCAGAGTAGATCCGATACTTCGGGAGGTTGAATGGCCGCGATCGAAACATCATGTCTCGCGACAAGCTGGTCGACTAAGCCACGCAGGCCTGGACTGTAGAGCAGTTTCTGGCAGTTCACCGCGCTAAACAGGGACGAGTGGCCCTCGGTGGAATTTCTTGGTGATACCAAAAGTGTCTAGCACGGCACATCAGTGAGACACACTGCAACCCCAAGAGGTAGATTATGGTGCGATTGCTTACCCGATAGCCTAGCCGCATAGATGCCAGTATCATTAGTGGGTATCTAACATCATTGCTGGCCATGTATGCGATCGTATCATGTTTGCCAGCTTGGCCGAACTGTGTTTCGATCCAGTCGGCCAACCGGTCAACCGCCGCCCGTAACTCTATCCATGTCATCGGCGTCCAGCTTAACTCGCCGCCGGCGCCTTGGGTGGGTAGATAGGCCCATGCATCGTTGGGGGCATCAGCGCATGCCTGCTCGACAGCTGATAGCAGTGACCTCATGATAATGGGGCTGGTATTGATGCCGGAGTGGGGGTACAGTTGATGCGGGCGCGAGGCTTAACTTCTTTTCAACAAAGGGAAGTTATCGCCGGTGCAACACTGCAAAATTTGGATCTCAACAAAGTCTCCTTACGTGCTACGACTACAGAGCCTATTTGTTTCGTCGTTCTTATATTCTATCGCACTTCGGGTTCACTCATGCTCGGATCTGCCGAGCAAAAGATCCATGATTGACCCCGCTTTCCAGAGTGCTGCGCTGGACTCGGTGCTGGAACAGGCAGAGAAGGCGTTCACGACGCCGAGAGGTAGTATCAATGGATTCGAGTAAGCGCTACAGAGTAAGGACGATACAGGTTCTATACGCCCAGAAGCAAAGTTGGGGTGCTGCACCGCGGCCGCGGGCTCGCCCAATGATGAGAAGTATGTCCAATCACGGTACAGGAGTCAGCCCTAACGCAAGGAGAAAAGTACCTCATATGTTGGCGACGCTTGGAGCGAGGTGTGACGATGGGCAATTATGGGCCGATGTTTCCTTCTAATTAGCTATGAAGGACCAAGCTCTGATAATAGATCAGCTTGAGATCAGGCGCGTGTCGGAGAGCGACCTCGTGTCTGCACATCAGACATGCAGCTGGGGTACTGTGGAGTCACTGCAGCCCAGCGAACGCCGTCCTTTTCGGGATCGGCTGCTGCTGGATAATATTGCTGAGGATACGAAGAAGGCTAGTGCTTACTTGAGGGAATTGGCTCGAAGGGCCCCTGATCGCATGAGCTTGGCGTGGCTAGTACCGCCTGATGTGTGAGACTGGGAGGATACTCCTATTCTGACTTATCTCTCCGAGGGCCCTGAAGGACCCGGGCCCACCGCCTTCCACGATTGCTTCGACCTAGCTGACCCTGCCGTCTGTCGCACGCCCTGCTTGCTGTCAGCGGCGAACCCGGGAGCTTATGTTTCACCGTACTAACTGCATGCCACCTTCTCCACACCAGGTCCGGCCCACCGGCTCGCAGGCCTTGATTTCCCGTTTGGCCGGCTCGACCTCGCGTTGAGCTTGCCCAAAGTGTCCTCGTTTAAGAGGCTTCTCGTCGTCAGCCGGGAGTGGCTCGCAGAGGGCACAACTATATTATATTATAGGCTAACCTTATATAAGCCTAGAATAGTAATAGAAGGTAGAATATAACAGGTAGATATACCTACCTAATAAGTGTCACGGGCCGACCTTTATGCAGGCCCAGAAGCGGTGACGCGCGGCAGAACGAAAGGCGTGGGCGGCCGGCCACAGGTGCCCGGCGCCCAGGGAAGCGATCGGAGGAAGAGATCGATGATCGGCAGCGATCGCCGCCGCGATCACTGCGATCATCTAGTGATCACTTCCGATCACTAGACAGACAACCCCGATCGCCTTGGAGAGCTTGGAAAGGAAACGGCTATATAAACTACAGGTTCCGCCATGTATCTAGTTTATCTTTCAAGACTCTCCAGTAGTCAATACAAGTAACCACTACGACCTACACTTGTATACGCACTTCTACTATATCATTGTGAATACTGCTTGATCGCCTCGTTTACCACTAACAGGTCCCCACGACCCTGACACCTGCCGTACCACACCTGATACCTGTTGATCAACCGGTCCCCCAGTGTTAGGAACGTAACAATAAGTATATAACCTGTAAGAGGCAATTACTAGACTATTTAATAATTACTTATAATAATTATAGTAAATATAATAGTAAGTATTATAATTAAGGGTAGTAATTATAGCTCTTTAGTAATAATTATTTAAAAGAGCTTAGAAGAGAAATATCTATATAAGTTATAAGTTCTACTATTGAGACAGGGAATAAGGTGACTGGTGTGGGGAGGGTTTAGTTCTCGTGTGGAGTGGAAGAGCGGCAGCGGAAGAACTTTCTTCCTTGCCCAGGGGGCAGAGCATAGTTATTTCTTTTCTTTTCTTCCTTCTTATCAGACAGAGGGAAGTTCTTCTTCTTCAAGTTCTTCATCATTATTAGTTCTTTCTTTAATTCAATTGACTTCTTTTACCTAGTTCTATCTGGTCCTCATTATTGGTGACGTACTGCTGCTTGTTTCGGCTTGACGTATGTCACAGGGTGCTCCTTTGGGCACTGACATGATTCTTCAACCTTCCCCTATTTGGAGGCCTTCTTCTTTCTGATCTGGCTCTATTCCCATTGATCAACAGTTCCGACAACTGTCCATTCCTGTCAGGGGTTCTGCAGCAGCTTCTTGTAAGAAATACCACAAACCATTAACCGAAATATTCTCTTTTTCTTGCGGTGTACGGGTAGGCTGCACTACTCTGTTTTAATATTTATAATAATAATTATAATAATTACTATAAGTAATTATTAAGTTTTTTTAGTAATTACTTTTAAAGTATATATATTTACTAGGTAAATATATTTACTTACTATATTTTACTATTTATAAGTTTATATAAAGTTAATTTATAATAATATATTATTAATAATTTAATATATTTTTATATTATTTTAATAAAATTTTATTAATTTAATTTTTTTTTTTACTTATTATATTAAATAATAAATAATTTAATAATATTTATAAATAAGTTATTTTAATTAATAATAAGTTTTAATTTTCTACTATTTATTTATATATTTTCTAGATACCTTATAAGTTTTATCTACTACCTTACTATTTATTTTCTAAACTTATGAGCCTGATGAGTTATGTAACTTATGGATTACCTGTGGGCTTTCCGAGGCTTATTCAGGGGCAAGGATCAAAACGTTATTAATCTAAATTGTAGTGTAGGAGTTCGCCACTATAACTCGAAGGGCGGCAGGAAGCCTCTATAGAGGAGGATGATAGCACCTTCAACATTTGCATGTACTCTGAACTACTCCGACAATTCAAGCTGGTCAGTGAGCTGTTAGCAATAGTAGATCATGGCATGCTGCTTGAGAGACATGATCCGGATGATAAAGATTCCAGGTCGACCCGCGTATTCCTTTCCACGAATTTCCGGGGGATACTTAAACCTGAACCCAAACCCCGCGCGTCTACGTTACGACCCTCTTCACTTGAACTCTCTCCTTCTTCTCTACAGACTGCAATGTTAGCATCATTATAAATTGGACCCGCCACAAGCGCTCTGATGTCAAAATGCGTATCTGGGTGTAAGTCCGGAGGTTTCGTGGCGTCACATGGTTAATGAGAGTGTCAGGCACAGGTCAGTGAGATCAAGATCCCAATTCGCCCCAGATAGCCTCTCGGATCCCGGGTGTGACTAATTTTAGAAGATCTAGGTCAAGTGAAAGTCACCTGAAATAGAGCGGCTCATAATGATTCCCGACAGTCCCGATGGCTTTAGCTGGACTAGAATTCAAGATTGTCTTCCTGAGAACCCAATTTCTTTTGAATGGAGGCGTTTGATGAATGCGAGTTCGAGATGCTGAGTGGTGACAGGACGAACTGTTGTTACCCATCGTGCGACAAAGGCCAGCATTCGGCCGTAGAGACCTCGCGTTAAAGAGGCTATTCATTTATCCATGTTTCGTTACTATTTTTATCGGTCTCCGGGAGCCATATTCTGTGGCAGAGCCCAGGTGCAATCAAGTTGATACGGAAGATACACATCGAGTCGACAGATGCTTAACATTGATCTGTCTAAACTAATAGGCGCATCAATAAAAGGATCGGATATTAATTTCGTACGTAGAGATACACACACTGTCCATTCGTAGGATGTTGGCGAGATAGACTCGCCATCAGCTCATGTCGACAAGTACATAACCAGTGCCATCTCGGTTTCTTGGTCTTTTTCATTCCTACCCAAGGATAACATTCACTTCCATCACAATCCTCTACTCTGTCGCCTCATATACTCCACTTCGAGAAACGCAATGCTTATTTCCCAGTTCACAGCCACAAGGCTTGCTATTACGGCCTCTCTTTTCTTATTCAGCCAGTGCCATGCTGATCCCCAAGCCATACGGCCACGGCAATCAATCGGCGATGTCCTGAGAACCACGGCCACCGGCTACATCGACAGCTTCGATAACCCCGGCCCCGACCTCCGTGGTGTAATCGCATATCGTACCGATGGGTGTCTACATCACTTCGAACCTGACACGCTCGGAATCCCCCATATCAACAACGCCAAGTACCTTGAATTTAGCGGCGTCATCCGTCAGTACATTAGCGGGTTCACCTTGACACAAACACAACCGATGATAATTTATGGGGGATCCCCGGTGGTCACCCTGACCCTAGGCGGGTCTGGTACTTTAGTCACGGACAATGAGTGGGATGGGACCGAGTACCGCAATGCGTACACCATTGACCTTACCATGACTCTTGATGGAAAAATGATTGAAAAGATTGCGGAGCGTCCCAATGTGCAGCTGACGGCGCAGTTTCTGGAAAAGGCTGGATTGACTATCGATTGTCTCTTGAACAATACCTGCTAAACTTGCCCGGACGGTCCACGGTACGAAGTCGGACTGAATACTTATTCGCGGCGGAGTGGAGGTTCATGGAGATCGAGAAAGTCACGGAAGGATTGGCCCTCATGATTGCTCCTATAGCTATGTTATAACCTAGATTAGTTATCATCTTTGATGACACTTGGTCTTTCCTATCCCTTAATCGGATCACCTTGCACTTCGCGAGATTTTCCATCCCCCCTTAGAAGCGGAAATCTAGAAAGTGGATACAAAAGCTAAGGCGTCTGGTGCTCTAGAAGGTTAAAGCGACGCAGAGTTCCACGTCTCAGCAGTCACCAGGTCGTCAGCTTGATTACTATCCCCTAGAACGGGAACATATCTGCCTCTTCATATCAAGTGTGTTTGAGCGATGTGTCGGCCTCTCGAAACGCCTAGTACCTGAAGCTGGGCTATTCGTCAAACAGTATACCTCTCCACCTTCGGCAAGTTAACTAGTTTACCTCTTGACTCTCTTACGGTTGTCCCACCCTTCGTCTATGTCATCTCGATTTCGTCGACGTCTGAGGTTAATCGTCTGTGTCGTCCGAGCGGAATCTGGACGAGTAAATTCAACCGCTGCGTGCCAAGGGTGATCGGGAGGGACAGTCAAGTCCGCATCGTCCGCTCCATGGATCTCTCGGAGATGTAGCGCAGCCTCCTCTAAGCCCGCTAGCGGATATCCAGCAGTTCCTATCGAGCCGCATTCGTCTATTAGGCAAGAATAACTTTTCTGGAATTCGTCTCTTTTCTCTCGAATGTCGATTTGATATTTGGCATAGGCGTTTCCCATGTGGGTCGCTAACTTCTGTTCCAAGTTATTTCGGGCTTCCTCTCCCATGTGAGCCGTCCACTTGGGTAGACGTACACAAGGCTTAGGAATCTTGTAAGCTGGGCTGCCGTTGATAGTTGTAAGGCCGGTTTTTGGGATTGAGTGCATGAAGTCGACGTCATTGACGTAACACTTTTTGGCAAATTCATGCCATGGTTTCAGGTGTCGAGTTACAAAGTCTCTAAAATCAGTAACTCCCCAGAGGTGTATTTGATCAACGAAGTGTAACAGTTCCCAAGCCCTCCTTTCCGTGGTGACTCGACCACTCCAAATTCTCTGGAAGACCTGATGGCCAAGAATCAGTCTGGCACTAGTATTGCTCGAAGGTGGATACAGTCGCAACGTACATATACGGACTTGCTCATACCATGATGCCCTGCAAATTCTCTCTTGAGCCTTGGTCTTTTGTAGCCCACCAGGATATGCCAATGAGCACCAAACGAGGTCAAGGCGAATACTTGAGTGTTGTTGCTGTGTGGTGTTTGGTAGGCACCATCTTTCTCGCCAATCTTCCCAGGATGTCGCGTCAGCCTATCCAGTATATCTAGATAGGCTGCTCCTGCAGAACAAGCCTGTCTGCGTGCCTCGCGAGGGTCACCGCTCCAACCTTTGGCTTCGTACACGACAAAGGGAAACACTAGGTTTGTGTCGCCCCATCGAGGGTCAGATATGAGGCCGCAGTGTTGATGGAGGAGTAACGCTTCAAGGCGTTCGCGATCCAAGTCGAATTCTGCCCATGCAGAAGTGTAGTCTTTAGGTTCGAAAGTTGCAAGGCCAAAGGTTAGGTCTGGAATTCTCTTCATAAATTTTGGCTCCCCTGCCAGGAGGCAAGATACGGGGTGTCTCTTCTCCCTGATGGTATTGTACTCGTGTTTATCGCTATAAAAGTTAAGCAGTTAGCGATGAGTTCGCTAGAGGAGGAGGGGAGAGAGCTAGCCGTACACTGCCAGAACCGGGTCGTTTCTCATCTGGCCAAAGACATCATGCCAAGCGTCAGCCTCCCAGGCGTATTCACTCTTATTCCACTTTTCATTTTCCAGCACATGTTTCACAAATACCCTGGCCCTTCGGCGACGGCCCTTTTCAGTAGGATCCATCCAATCCACAGCATCGAGTGAGGGCAGCCAGAGATCATGCCCGGCCGTAACCCACCCAGGCGAGTAATGGTGACGATAATAGATACCGCGGGCATTCATACCCCAATCCGCACCCCACCGCTCGATTAGGGACGGAGGCATAAACGCGCCAGGGAACAAGTACCTTTTCCCAGTGAGTCATGTTGATATTTTGGCGTAGGGTAGACTGACTTACTGATGTGCATTCACATAAAATTTCTCGGAAGCTGATGCTATTTCGTGATCTGTCATACCCTTCATTTTCTGTATATCGATTGCAGGTGCCATGGTGATAACAGAGTCTATGTACAGGTCCTCGGGCTTTGCTCCCCTGAGTTCTTCCTTTTTTTCCACTTCGCTGTCTCGCCACATATCTCGGTAGGCGTTTACTGTAACGTCCGGCGCATATTGATATTTGGCGGGATTGGGTGCCTGGTAGCCTTCGTTGATCAGTCCGGGATGCGCGATCCATGGTCCGTCAGGTTGCTTGATTTTCTGACGAGGTCGAACTAGCTCCGTTGGGGCCCTTGGTCTCAAACGAAGAAAACGGCTTTTGAAGAGAGCTCTTTCAAGCGACGATAGACCAGGGTTGCGGGTTTAGGCAGCAACCAACCACTCCACGACTAACACAGTTAAATACAAGCAATTATAAGATACAGCGGTAAAATGCCCGGCCCGCACACTTGGCCGTCAGGGGGTGGCTGATGAAACACTTTCGGTAATGATGCAGGTGGCCAACAATCAAGGCAATCAAGGCCGTGGCTGCCGGCTATGTAACCAACATCGGGCGATCTTCCCCTCGCCCAATGGCTCAACAACGTACTGCCTGCCAAGTCAGCATGGCAATGGTCGGCATACAGCCTAAACCAGTGAAATTCCGCGCTGTAGATGTGGGGGTGCTCGAAGACGTCTATGTATGAACTTGTAAATTTTCCAACTGACCCAGATTGTTGCGGTCCACCCATACAGTTAGTCGATAGTTTTGTCTGGCTCTCCCATGATCCGCATTGGGAGAGGAGCTTCGCGGGTGTAGTTTCGATTAGGGAAGCAGTCCGAAACAGAAGTCATCAGCAGAGGGTACTGGGCCTTATAGGGGTCGGTATGAGTATAGTGATGAAGACGTCACTAAACTTGTTCTACGCAACCGGGTTCGCCGCTTGTGGTGTTCTCTACCTTCTATTGTATCCTAGAGATTCTCTGAGCATGTCCGAGGCCTCTTTAAAGTACCCTGATCAAAATGTGGCGGGCACTGGCTGGATGCGAGATGGCGATCCTGCTGGGGTGTCAAGGCAGATGTTGTGCGAAGAATCGTGCCGGAAGCCCAGAGAGTACCTCCGCAACAATACATAGACAGGAGAAAATGAAAAAGATCAGATGCTACTCTTCGATTTTTTCAAAGCTGGTATAGAATCTATCTGCCGTTCATATATATACCTCGAAAGAAGAGCTACCCAGGTGAACTAATTTCTATCGTCTACGCTGGGCCGCCTGTCCCATCTCGGCAGCGCCGGCTCCATCGCATCCAGCTCTGCCTTAACCGCCTCCACTTCCACTCCTACCACCATTGTCACTGCTCCACGCATAGCAGCGCGGCTCAAGCGCAGCCTCAGATTCTCCAACGAGTCGGACGCGATCCACCAGCGCACGCACCCGTACTGCGAGTTATCTATGAAAGCACCACCGCGGGCGCCCGTATCTCCGGGAAAAGGATCACAGGTCTGCAAGAGTTCGCGAAAGGTGTCGAGGTACCAATTGTCCCGCCTAATGGGTACGTCCGTTTTCGGCTGGCAGCCTGACTGATCGTCGGCCCAGGTGATGGATGCCAGGATGCCGCCGTCGCCGCGGAAGGCGTATCCGAAGGTATTGGAGGGCGGTAGGACGTCGCCGACGTTGCATATGTCATCCAGGATGTCGTTGGCCTGATCCTGCGAGAAGAGCCGCCACCGGCCGTCCTCGTTGTGCTCGCCGAAGCAGTATGGTGCAGTGGCGGGAGGTACGACGGGAAGGTCCGGGTCAGCAGGTGGTGTCGGACCGACCTGGTGTCTGGCTCGAGGTCGAGGTCGCGGTTGGCGGCGAGCCCGTGACAGTGGAGAACTGGTCGGGAGAGCGGCCATTTTCGCACCCGGATCCTGGTGGTCCGACAATGGGAACGGACCCTCCGCTGTCGGGAGTATCGTTGTCTATCGGAACCGACGGATCGAATGGACAAACGCCGCCATCGTCATCACCATCGTCATCATCGTCGCCCTATTCCGGAATAGCTGTGAGTAAAAGTGTGACTACGATGGAGGTTTCACCACCGAGGAAAAAAATGTGGCGCGAAGGGCGGAAATTTTATGATAAGCTTACCTCGTCTTCAGGATCTTCAGGCTTGTTGTCTGGGGGGGTTGGACCCGGTTTACCACCGGGGGGAACGGGGATGATCGTGATATCCGGGATAGGAGGAATCGGCGGGAATGGGTGGCAGAACCCGACCCTGACCTGAATGTTAACAATCGGTATCGTGAACTTGATACAGATTGGTTTAGGGAGGGGAATAGCCGTGACAGTCTTGGTGGGACTTGAGCCCTCGTCGCTTGTAACCGTGATAGTTGACACCTTAATCTTCTGCGTCGACTCCGGTGGCGGATCCCAGCTGGATGTGGCTATGAAGAGGGGAAGCACGATAGTGCAAGGATAGTTGCATGTCACGGTGTGATCCGAGTCCCAGAACAGTGACGTGATGAACAGGGTGCCATTGAGGTCGTCGTTGCCCGAGTCAGGGGAATTGAGATCGCTTAAGGGAATGCCCGGGGGTATGATAAAGGGCTCGTCAAACTCTGTGCCCTGAGGCACGACGACTTCTCGCGGAAGTGGCTGTCCTTCTGGGTAGGTAACCCCATCGCTGCCTGTAATATCCCGATTCGGCACAAAACCCTCAGGAAAGATGAGGTCTCTAGGTAGGAAGGCGTTCTCCAGGGGAAATTTCAACCGGGTTCCCCACGCTGCCGCCAGTCCCGCAACAGGTCGATGTAATAAGCCTCGTCAAGTCGCATTTCTAACTAATGTAGTTAGCACAGAACCCCGCGTTGTCGCATGCCCAAAAGTGCTGTACTTACGTCGCACTCGTCCGTGCCTGGTCCTAGCGGCGCATTCTAGTTCCCGTCATTTTGGAGTGTAGTCAATGTCACTCACGACAGGGCCACCAATGGTAAATGTCTGTGTGGGTGCTACAGATGTGGCGGGGAACGGAATAACCGTTGCCGAGATGGGAGATCGATGTACGGCTCCGCCAGAGCCCCTGTGGTAAGAAAAGGTGACGCTAGTCGAGTATTCGGGCCCATTCCGAACAGGGCTTAGAAGGAAGAAGAGTGCAGTAAATAGGAACGTAAGAAAAATGACAAAAGGAAGCAGATGAGGGAGGGTGGGGGAGAGTGCTGAAGAGGGCACTACATACCCGCCAAGAAGCGCACGGCCGAGCCACGCCATGACGATACTGCAGAAGTTGATCTTATTGTCTGCGCCAAGAACAGGAACACCCCCAGCCGGTGAAATTATTTCCATGGAAGCCTTTGTGATGAGGTGATAAATCCAAATGTCGCTACTTGTCTGAATATCCACGATCTTATCCTGGCAGGAGACTCAGTTGCCAGACAAGCTTAATTGTAATTGGAGAACCAGGAGTAAAGACCGACGCTGTAGAGATAGATGGACTTGCTATTAATAAAACGAATGGCCCAGGACAGTCCACAGGTCTGGGAAGTCGATGAGCAGAGGGCAAAGTCCAGATCGGCCGACATCACTGCGTAGTTGTAGGGTGCTGGCGCTCGTGGGGCGGGCTGGTAGTAGGGAGACTCGGTCTGAATCATGCCCATGGAAATGTTTGCTGCGTCTACCGTTTGATACTGGTACAAGATGCAGTGCTCACTTCCCGTGCTGTAAAGCCAAACCGGACCAGTACTTTCGATAAGTACTCCTACGAATAAAGTCAGCGTCCAAACTCTGGATTGGTCCGTACCGAGTTCAACAAGAGATTCAAACACCTACCTCTGCCGACATAAACGTCAATCTGTGTTTGCTCGAAAATGTCCAGGTCCTACATAACGTCAGTCAAATATGGAGACCGCTGACTAGGGGCGACGATCCCTGTCTGCCCATTCTACATTTGCTGTTGACTTCTTGCGTAGAATGGCCGGCGAGGATGCTGCAAACGGCCATTACTTCGATACACGCGAGCTTCTTGACGCTCTCGGTGATGCCGTCGATACATTACAGAACCAGCGGGAGTCGTTGGAATCCGCGCCAACCACGTCAGAAAATGCATTGCCCCGACTCACCAGTACGATGCGTTACCACCGATCGACAAATCCGTGGCAGTCATAGAAAAGGCACGAGATACATACATGTCCCGTCCCCAAAGATTTCATCTTCCCGACCTAATGGAATGGACCGTGCTAACTCAAAAAACAAACCCAGCTCAGCATCCTCTGCTCTTCGCTTTCTTCGGCGGACTGCTCCACCCACAGACGCTGCCTGAAATGTGTCTGAGAGTCTACTTCTCTCAAGACTACTCGGAGAGTGACTTCATTATTCTCAACGTCACGCTTTACTGTAAGCTCGGGAAATCGTTTCTGGACATGTTGGCGCGATCTCACATCTTAGCTCCAGTTTTGTTCCATCATCAGTTCACCACGTCAACGGAAGGGCTCGGCGACGAAGATTCGCGGAATATCTACGCGTCACAATGCGCAGTGATTACAGAAAATGCTCTCTCGGCGCTGTCACTACACGTCAGACCAACCTACGATATGGTCCTGGCCCTTGTGTTCGGGGTAAGCTGTACCAACTGGTAGAAAGGCTCATGTGTTGTTCGGAAATATGTTGACATGGTCCAAAGAGAATTGCTTAGGCTCATGGGCTCGTCGGATGATGTCACGTATCTGTCGGTTCTAACACTCATACACCGAGCGGTTCCTGCCCAACAAAATTCCGCAACAACGTTTACCGACGAGTGCATTGCCTCGGCCTGAGCCGCTCTCGAGGCCTATGACAAATGTGCACGGGTGTTAGAAAAGGGACGGCCGCCACTCCTTTCGGCCTACCTGAGCTGGTAGGTAGTCAATATATGAAGCCTACGACTATGTAGACTATTTACTAGACATTGCCACGTCGTGAAGCTAACTGTGAGGGCCTAGGACGATACTCTTCTTGCCGTTCGTACCTTTCGTCGTGTTATTCTGCCACACCATTGAGACAGGAAACGACGAGGACATCATGCGAATGGGCTGTTTCGTCGAGTCTATAGAATCCGCCTCTCAATATTCCATTCCCCTTGCCAATCACCATCGCCTTTTCCAGGTCTTTCACAACGTAGCGCAGCGCTACAATGAGCTCAAGTCTTCACTGACTACGTCGCAACAGGATCGGGACAGGCTAAGCGCGGACATGGACGCTTATATTAATTCAATTGAGTTTCAGGCACAAACAGGGACAGAGTTGAGTCATGCTCAGATGATACTGGGATCGGCGGCCTCAGAGACGATGCCTCATGGCTGCCCCCTTCCGATGAGAACGGCGCCGATGTCTCGGACCCAGCGAGCTGGCCATACCGTGAGCCAACAGGGCAATAAACACTTGAACTTCCAGATTACGAAGGAATAAAAGTTTTTCTTACATTTCCTTCCCCTACTAAACTTCTATCTCTAGCAAAGGTTTCCTCGCTTATAAATTCTGGGGATGGCCGGAGTTCGCAGCTAGAAGCGCTTGGGTGAATATATGGGGTCGTCGCAACGCCCTGATGTACCAAGCGTCGCATCTATCGCCACATCGACAGGAATATGAGGACTTGACCTTTAATAACTATCTAGCAATTAAAAGTGTAATTAAGGTACTTAATTCTTGTTCTGTGATCGTGAAAAATCTATGAGTGAAGATAGTTTTGCCAATACCAGACCTGTCATTATCGTAATTCCTCGATTCGTTTCTGTTTTGTCTAAATTGCTGTAGGGGGGCAGCGTCCTGGATCAATGAAAAAAAAGAAGTAGAGACATGGTCTTCCTAGCAAGCAGTTTAATTAAGGAATGGTAAGTTTATCGATGGCGGTCTCGAATTATTCTGCTTGAAAGAGGAGACGCTTGAAATTATCACCCAAGGGTGTTGTGAAGGATCAGGCTCGCAGAGCCGTCCGAATCGGGAAAACGGGGATGCATCGCATTCTCCAAGCTTTCAGCTGGCTAACCTGCTTGGGGCATGGCGCGAGCTTATTGCGGTCAGTCTAGAGCAATACTAATTATGCGCAAATCGATAGTTTGCTTTAACGAGACAGCCGCCCTTGCTGATAAAATGCCCGCAAGGCTACAATCGGGCGGTGAAATAAAGGGGAAGAGAAGAGACTGGACCTTGATGAAAATCTCGCTGAAAAGGAAGGTCGACTTTCCCCAACTTATCTCAATTCGCGACCGAGAATAGTCTTCGCCTTCAGGACAACACGACACCACCGTGATGATTTACTCGAGATCCGGCTTTACGGCTTCCACGCTCCCGGTTCTCCACAATGCTGTCAAATCCATTATCTTCAGGTGCGCCGAGCTCCTGATGGCGTTCTTCATCTACAAAGTCTTCTCCCTTTTCGCCGCGGGTTCGAACCAGTTCACGTCCTACCTTATGTTCGCCGAGGATTATATCCAAAGGCTCCTATTCCTCACGAATAGGGGTCTCTCTCGCGCCGGTCTCATCGTGTTCTTCTTTACAATTCTCAACCTTTTGGCGTCTCTCTACGGGACACTCCTCTGGGCGCTCGACTCTCCGGGTTACCTCTTCCGAGCATCCAATGCCACGGTCGACCAATATGCGGCTTTCCGGAATGAAAACCCACCCTACGTCATTCAGTTGCAGCTTGATCCTAATAGCCTCCAGAAGGCAGAGGAGAATCTTGCGAAGGTGGCAGGTTCGGGCCTTTTCAACTCGGGGCTCAACGGTACCTTGACCGGCGAAGTTGATCGCGGGATGCGAGAAATAGTTCTCCCTTCGGCTACTCGTCAGGATGGCGCGGGCGCGCGCATCTGGCTAGATGACGAAGGGTTCTCCGTCTCGACTGACCAGTACTTCATGGTTCCTCTCAGTTCCGGTGGCACCAGCACCAAAGTGTTCAACACCTGCATTGACTGGGGCTCAAGCTATGTAGCCTGGAACTGTACCTTCGACAGTGTCTTCGGTCTTGGCTTCATCGATGGCCTGATAGGGAAGCCCGAGATCCATTGGGACGACGAATCCGACAAGATGGGTGACTCCCGATATATCAGCCCAAACAGAATCGATAACATCTGGACGTCGTATGGGAAGGGAGGCGGATCCGCCGCCATGATGCAAATGTTCACCGTGACGAAGGGCACCCGGCGTCACACATTTGTCGAATCTGTAATGCGTGCCACCATGATATCAGACCCGGGAGTTCCATTTGACGACAAGGAGGTCGAGGATTTAGTCCGGCGCACTTGGAGTCCCACAAACGAGACGGCGAGAGACCATCCGATGGTAGGCCAGATTGTGCAAGACATTATGGGGGCCCAGGACAAAAGCATGAGTTACTTTTCAGGAGCCTCAGTGTCGGATAACGATAACTTCTCCGTGCTCCAGTCAAGCTGGGGTTTCTTCGAGGCGACGAACTCGAGCTCGGCGGACTCGTCGATTGAGGTGTACTACTCACTTATCAGCATCACATCGACCAACATCACGCTAATACGATCCGAGACCATCGACAAGGAGCCAACGCCATTCGAAGATTGCGGCTTCGGCTCGTGGCAGAACGAGGCGTTTGGCGGAAAGGTTACCCGAACGGATTGTGTAGGCAGCCGGAAAATATATGATAATAACGGGTTCTTCGGGCAGACGGACACCGCCGCTGTCCTCATCGCATTCGGACTCGGGAAAGGCAGATCAAATCGCAGCTCGGAATCACTCAACGACGCCGTTTTTACTTGGGTAGCGAAAGCGGCCCCCATCATGGAGGATCTCCTGGTTGCCAGAGGCTTCGTCGTGAGCGTCGATCCCACGCTGGTCCAAATCAGCGTCGAGAAGCTTATTGCGGCGGTGTCTCCTCTGCAAGTCTTCCTGAGTCTCCTTGCTCTGGTACTTGCAGCTATCTCCTGGCTTGGTGTGACCTTCTTTACCGATGCGCCTTGGTCCAGCACGCTGTTGGCAAACTTGGTATATACTGCGCCGTTCACGGGTGGCAGGCCATCCAAAGCTGGCTACATGCGCCGTCCTCCGGATGTAGAAATTGTCGGAAAGGGTGAAGCTTGTGTTCTTACGGTCTCTGGTAGGGCTGTTGTGCCTCAGGAAACCCCGTTGGCACCTCCTTTAACGCAAGTTACGCAACCCCACGTTTATCCCGCCGCTCCCGTGGGTTACGTCCACCCAACAATGATGAACCCTCACGACAACAAGGGCAGTTACCAATACATAACTCCAGCCCCAGGGACATACTGACGGTCTGGATGGCAGAAAGATGTGACGGATATCGTGTGAAGGTTAAGAATGAGTGTCCTCGGTCGTCCAGGGGCCACTCACAAGTCTCATGACTGCTCTTTGGAAACCTTCTGTGCCGTTTTCTAGATGAGCACTGGACGAGCTCGGGCATTTTTCGAGATGTGAAATTTGGGATGTGTCCATTAGATAGGCATTAATATTACTACCACGGTTAGCCAAGAGGTAAATGCACGCCACTAGGGATGAAAAAAGACGGCCATCGCCCCATCCGCAAGTCTGTGTGGCCGTCGATAAGAGCGTTGATGTCTGGAGCCAGTCATTACAACTGTCCCCACGCTAGCAATATTAGCAATGAGGCAGTTGGGGCTAACATCTACCTGCGACGCCCTTTTCCCACCCATCATCCGAGCTGCTCATTAAGGCGGCTATGCAATCCAGCCCCGGGACCTGGTTCAGTTCCAGCAGTTTGGCCGATGTGAAACTGGTGAAGCATGGGATGCTGAGTGCCAGTCTATACTTTATAGGGCACTCAATGCTGTGTAGATGAAAAAGTTCCAAAGAAATTCGTTGTCTTGCCGCTGCCCATGTCTAGGCGCCCCTTTACGCGACGACTTGGAGATGTGGTGTGGCAAGTGTTCACCAAGCATACATACTTATGGACCCCGATGCCAACACACTAACCTAGAAATGCAAGAATGACCATAGAATATGGAGATCTTTTGTGTAGCCCTGGCCTCGATTGCAGTTAAAGTTTGACCCTTTCCGGGGAATATGAACGAGTACGGGCCACGGACCGAGCATTCGGGAATCGGGACGCAAGTCATCTCTGGTTCAATAAACACGGCGAAGTAATTCCGCGAACCGAGAAATAAGACCGAGCAATACCATCTCGCGATTCGCGCTCTTAACGGCTTCCCCCTCGGCTAAAACGTTACCTTCTGCTATTTGATTAATTAACTTTCTAAGAAAGGGTACACTCATTCCGCGCAGCTTCATAAGGTAAATAGACCCTCACTCTCATGTCGAAACCTCTGTGGTTCAAGTTCCAAAAAAGTCTTCGGGTTACTTCTCGCCGTAATGCGCTCTCCAACGCCCCTGATAGCACTAGTTACGGCATGCCTCGCCCTTGCTAGCCCTGCAGTTCCCTAGGCGTTAGTTTCAAGGCAGGAGACAGAAGCGCCGAAATGGAACTTCACCGACTATGCGTACTTCTACGTGAGTGAACCTCGCAAGACTGAGTTCAATCCGGAGCTGATTGTGGGATACAGTTTAGGGGAGAAGGCCGTCCCGACGGGGAGCAGGTCTACATTGCCGTCAGCAACAACAACGACCCTGGTTCCTGGACCACGTTAAACAACGGAAAACCAATCTTGATTTCCGATGTCGGTTATTATAAGGGCATTCGAGATCCCGTTTTAATCCCCAATCATGACCGCACAAAGTACTGGGTGATAAGCACGGTTCGTTGAAATTGATTCCGAGGTGAATGTTTGGTGGCTTCTAGTGTGGGTGTACCCACCGAGCTGACGACATGCGGGCTGCAGGATCTCAAGGTTTACGACTATGGATGGAGCAGCGGCTTCTGCTTCACCTGTCAGGGCACCCACGGCATCGTCATCTGGGAGTCCGAAGATCTCATCAACTGGACGGGGCCAACTTACCCAACCGTGTCGCCCGAGAATGCCGGTATGACGTGGGCGCCCGACGCCATCTGGCATCCTGAGAAGGAGGCCTACCAAGTGTTTTGGACTTCGAAGTTGGACGGCACCGACGCTTTGCATATCATGCGGAGTTTCACCGCGGACTTCAAAAACTTCACGGTCGGTGAGCGGTACGTGGATCGGGGCATGGACGCCACCATTGCCTACGCAGATGATACTGGGAAATACTATTTTATTTCAAAGAACGGTCCCGCCGATGGCATAGAGCATAGTACGGCGGATAGCCTCGAGGGCCCTTGGACAAAACTCGGGGACCGAATCGGACTAAACAAGATGAAGGCCGGCGAGGGACCACTGGTCTTCAGGAATAACTTGAACCCTGACAAGGTGAGGAATCACCACGTGTCGTTTCAACCTTCAAATTCAGGCATCGGTAGATTCGTAATCTACATTGCCTTGTTGAAGTTGATCGTCTAATGATATGATTTACAGTGGCATCTTTGGATCGACGCCTACCTGGATGGCGGCGGCTACGTACCTTTCGAGACCGAAGACATCGAATCCGGCAAGTGGACGCCATCCGAGGGCTATAAACTACCAGCGGATCCTCGCCATGGCTCTGTTGTTCCAATTGTAAGCCCCAAAATGTCTTGGTGCTCCCTCCCCTCAAGATACCAATACTAATGATCTGAAATTGGGAAGACTGCTGCTGAGCGCGAGGCTCTGGTCACTCTAGGCGAGAATATGCTGGCCAGAAAGGGCTAGACTGCGGAGGGTTACGATTCAGGGTGTATTGTTCTTCCCATGGAACTTACTAAAATACCAGCCCCAATCATACTCGTTTCAAGATTAAAGTGACCTTCAAGTTTCACCAATGAATATCTGCCCAAAACTTAAGCTCATGGAACACATTGTTTGATAAGTTTTCTTAGATCTATCGAACAGATATCCCTCTCCGCTCGAAAGAATACGTGAGGGAAACTATAACGAAAAGTCCCAAGAAAGACACCAGGCCTCCTGGAACTAGACACCCCGAACGCCAAATGCCCAAGCCGTTAATCTCCTGCGCCAGTGGTATCAAAATCCGCCCCTGCCTCCCATAGTCGGAAAGAAAAATTAAAACACCATCATCAGTCCCTCACCTCCGAAGAAGGAGAACTGTACTGCACAATATCACACTCCACTTGTATCTCAAATTTTTTCGGCGGCACTTTGGGCCTATTCCCATTGGCACTACACTCCGTCGTCAACACAGGTTTAGTGAACGCCTCTCCCACCCCCATCGTAGTTGGCCTCTTCATCTCGATTTCGACATCGTTGCCTTCGCTGTTATTATCGCTGAGCTCAACCCATTCTTGCTCTCGGCGTCCGTACCCTTTCTCAACGTCGCGGAGACTGCTGATATAAATCTCTTCCTGGCTGTCCTGGGGCCGTCGGCTTTGACGCTTAGTGGAGCGGGACAAGGGATGAGGATCCCGAGAGGCGCTGCCGTAGGCATATCGGTTTTTGGAAGCGTCGGAGCGGGAGCCGGAAGCGGCGAGGCCGGGGAAAACTTTGCCGAGGAGAGGTCGAAGAGTGGGGAGACAGGCACAGGTTATGCCGGAGCAGAGTTCGCCGATGGACCAGCAGGCGGCCTCGACGTTGGCCCAAGTGAAATCGTCCCTCAGAACCAAAAACTTTATGCGCACGAAGCTAATAGCGCAGGTACTGTAAAGGCATTTGTTAAGATCTAGGTCATATCACGTTTTTCATTTTCCTTTTCTAGACTTACAAGAATCCAAGACAAAAGATGCCAACCAAGACATATTTTTGACTCCTCATAAGCTTGAGCTTCCAGATGATTGGAAGCGGTAAAAGTAAGACCAATATATCGGTCAGGATGTTGCCACCAGCGTTTATATACCTAAATAGGGGATTTATTAGCACATGTAATATGTAATTACGGAAGTAAGGGACACTCACCACTGGGGGATGTTTGGGATGCATGACCCGCCAGCGTCAGGGTTCCAGAAAGCCTGCACGGGAGTGCAGATGAAGATCTGCACACCGACTTGTGAAATGCTCCAGGCGCCAACGATACCGCCCGCGGTCAGGATGAGTCTTCGATTCTGCTTCGTGCCGAGGGCACGGTAGTATTGGACGAGGAAGGTAAGCTTGACGCAGGTGAGGCCGAGATTGTAGAAGACGATGGAGACGTAGAATGTCTGGATGTGGGTTAGCGATGGGAACTTGGCAAATGGATTACGAGGGAAAATACGAACCCGGAGATACAGCATGATCTGCTCGGGACTGAGGACGTAAACGTGTTTCGCAAAGCCATACTCGGTATCTGAAAGGTGTTAGGTCTCTCCATCGCCGGAATGGTATGTCAGGTATAACACGTACTCCACGCAATACAAAAGCCGCAAGTAATAATCATCATCTAGGGAGCACGTTATTATTAGACTGTGTCGCTAACCTTCACGCCTGTGGGTTCGGGGAAGCCTACCAGTGACAGTATTGCCATGTAGTCATCGGCCCCCATGCTGTTGATAAGAATTGCTCGAGTATACACTCTTGCGCCAACAGCCATTGTGGCAACACTTAGCACGAAAGCCACGACGCCGATGACAGTCGATGCCCTCGACTCATCGAGGTCTTGTATCTTGTCCATGATGATAAGTCTGAGGATCCCGAACGTAACTTCGCTAGTAGACGTGGGGTGAGAAGAGGATCGGGCAAAACGATGGACTAATACAAAAATAAGACAATGGTGATGATTTAAAACAACCAGAGGATAAACCGAAATCGCTGGAGAGCCGAAAAGAAGTCAATATAGCATAGAGGGCGGTAATCGGAAAATTAAGAAAATTCAAAATATCAAGGATGGCTGGCCATCCCCTACAGATATAAGTTGAGGTGAGGGAGATGAGCGCCTTTTCTGGGCTGTTGTTCTTTCAACTTGAGCTATGTGCAGGCACACTTCTCTTTTCTCCGGTATCAAACAACTCGGCAGCACTTGGCACTCCGAAACAAGTTGGCCACCCTCCCCTTGGGTGTCAGATGTGCGACTGCATCGCTCGCGGAGGGGGTGGGGAGCGAGCGGGCTCGAGCCATGGGATCATCGGATGTCGACTTCAAGTCGATCACCTCCCGAAACAGCTTAGGGTTCGCCATGGCATCCAGGAAAAGTACAATGGGTTCTCGGGAAAAATTTGCTAGTACCTCAATACTACTTGGAAATGTGTGATAATACACGAGAGGTCGGAGTACCATGGTCTCGTCCCTGGGGTGTTGGGTGGTAAGTTGACGACCCCACTTTCCGCCCGCCCCCCCATTCCGCCCCCCCAAAAAACCACATCGCCATTTCAGCCCATCCAACTTCAATCATGGATTATTTCCACACTTCTAGTCACCACAATACAGGAA
>NJFT01000048.1:0-218206 GCA_002221725.1 Scedosporium boydii | reverse complement strand
GGGAAAAAAAAAAAAAAAAAAAAAAAAAAAAAACAGTCCAGTGTTTGCTGCCCATGACAGCATTCCCCCCACTCAATACTCAGGAACCAAACTACGAATCACGGTTCAGGTGGGGCCAGCTGCGGTTCCGATATTTCAATGTGGCTCTCGCATTTTCGGATCGACATCAAGAGGTGAGCTGTACTCCGTGCTGACTTTTCATTGAAGATTTACTTCGTACGCGGAAACGGGCAGGGCACTATATGGAACGTAGGATTAAAGAACATCTCCACAGCCGTTCCTTTGCTAATACTGAGCAGTTCTTGAGTTGAGTTACATTGGAGCTCTGAATATAATCCTTTCCACCGGGGCAGCCTGGACGCCAGACCCTACCTCGAGATATATTGCAACCTCAGGAAAAGTACGGAGTAGAATTGAGGTTACACCCAACCGTTACAACGGTCGTCGGCTCTCCTACTCTTAATCCATTGATAACAGGGAAATGGGACGGGGCTTACTCCCAATACAGCACAGCGGCACCTGCGAAGTGCAGGGCAGGCGTTCGTATCCTTCGTCGGCGGCCATCGGTTGGTGTCAATGACGGGAACTTTTTTCTTCTTCTTTTCCAGTGGTAGGACCGAGCCAGTGTGACGTGCTAGGTGGGTCAAGGACAAAGGGTGCCTGAACTCGGCGACCGACGAGGACAATTAATGAAGCCTACGGTCTTCGGTATGAGTGGAGAAGACGGCATCGAAATACAGGTGCGAGGAGACAGCTCGAGTTTCTAGAGCCACCTAGAATTCTGAAAGACTTTACGGAGTGAGTACAAACCCAAGGATGCCTGGCTGAATCGAGAGGCCCCGGTTCTTCCCCGGACCCGTAGCATCAACAGGGCTGTACATTGAAAAATTGCAGAAACTCAGGGAGAGCTCCGTAAGAAAAGGATCGACTTATTTCCCGAATACAACCTTCCAGGTTCTGTGGATGTCTCCCCTGGGCAGCTCATTTACACCTCTCACTTCAATCACAGTCCTTGATCCATTTCTCCTACGGCACAGCCACTGTCCAAGCTTCATCGGTAGTTGGTTTGTTGCAGGCCAGCCAAGGAGAAACATCGCATCTCTACATATGCCCTCCTGGGCCAGCCAGACCGTACACCTCCGTTAGATCGAACAGTCCGTGGCTTCCTGGCTTATGCTCGAACTAGTGAATTTCTAAACCAAGTTTATTCTTTTCGTGGCAGCCCACGAGACAAAATTTTTGGGTGAGTGGTTGGGCACAGACGGTCGACACGTGGAAAGGAGGGTGAACAAGACGCTTTCAACTTTGGGCGAGTTGGAAAGTAGTCCACCTGCTCGTATGCAACACCACACCTGCACGATGAGTTTGCTAGCTTCAATCTTTGAAGCCACGGGAGTAATAGTGCGGGCCATGCAGTGCGGAGGGGAAACAATGGATCGCCATGGTGCGTGATGAAGACACCATCCTCATCCTGCGGAAAGTCATAGGTCTCTCTCACTCCCCTCCCTTCCCGAAATCGTGCTTCGTGCGTACGGATTTTAGTGGCGACTTGAACTGGAGTCCAGATTTGCACACGCCCCCCTTTCCTCACAGGAGGAGGGGAGTCCTCCTTGGGCCGGGCCATTCGGATGTGATAGCTACAGTGGAAGTGCAGAGTGGCGAACAGTCTGGAGCAGGATGGCGGACTGGTTGAACTAGTGCGTACCCTGTGAGGTCTTAGCGGAGCGAATGCCGCAAAGTGAAGGCCTGTCGTAATGGCTTTTGTTTCGTAACCCTTGTGTCAGAGTGACTCGTTGAAGGAGTCTTTGAGATCGGCGATAATATGTTGTCAAGACTTGGGACTCGCGGAGGAAAAGCACCTTGTTCCCTCCCTTGATGGGAGATCGACCATGCGTCGTCTCCACACAGGATGAATATCGAGAAGTGGAACCGCACATGCGAAGAGAAACAAGATGGTTGGATAATACGACTCTGTTCTCTGATCTGATCTCCGCTGCGCAGTCGATATCCACGACAGGCCGAGAACTGCCGGCCGTTACCTGCTCGAAGACATGGGCTTCCTGTCACGTCAAGCCATTGATGTTTCTCATCTAGCTCCCAAGAAAGGGCACCATGGCAAAAATGTCACAGAGGAAGGTCACCTAAATCCGCAACTATTACCCATTTCGTCCCCAATCTATGGAGGTCGACTACTATAAAAAAAAAAAAAAAAAAAAGAAAATAAAAAAGAAAAGGTGTCTCTCGATTCAGCCTCTCATTAGTCGACGTTATTGCCGATGCACCACGTCTACGCGAGCTGCAAGCCCTAGGCAAATGGCAAATACCGCCGCCGATCGCCGTTATTTGCCATTCACTTCCCTTCCCCATCCCGCCCTCCCTCTCCACCAAACAGCACCTCCTTCTCTTTGCTTTTCCCAAAACGTTCTGGCCACATCGGGTAAAATGGGGAGGGGCGTGCGCTACCCGAGGCGAAAAAGGTCCAACATTAAGGTGGCCTGGCCCATCAAGAAAATCTGGGCGTGCTCGAGCCATGCATGCCCCCCTTACGATGGATCAAGATCGGCTGGGTTCTCCCTTCACTGCCGTATTTGAGCCTATCAAAGCTTCGAGATGACGGTGTTTGTACTCTCGACTCGAGAGGAAGGCCAGCTTTTTTGGCCTAAACATTTGTTTCTTTGACAGGATACGCGCCGTCTTCCCCAGTCAACAGGTCCGGGGACAGACGAGCCTTCAGGACAGCTGGGAGAGAGAAGGGAAGGGGGTTTTCACTTCTATTACTTTTGTAAGCGAGTTGATTGGATTGGAACCCTTGCGGTGAGGCGAAGGGCGCCTGGAACCAGGATCCGAACACTGGTTCGTCTGAGAATCCGCTGAGGCGCACACTCTTTCCGACTCCTTCCCGTATCTAGGTTAAAAAATAATGGAAGAAAAAAATAAACCAAAATAAGAACAAGAAAAATTAGATCCTATTCGATGAACACTGAAAAGGGAAACATCTGGGGAATGAGAGGCAAGTCTCCTTCGTAAATGCCAGATCGAAACAGTAGCGCCAAGCGGAAGGAGGCACACCATCTTTCCTTCATCCCCCAAACGGAGAAGCGCCGCAGTTTAGTCTCGAAGCACTCCTGTTAACCCTCTTAACCGTGCCGACGGGAGGCAACGGGCAAGGAGACGAAAAAGCAACGAGCATCAAAATGGCACCATGTCCTACCTGCTGGTCATTGAATCAAAAAAAAATCTACAGCGCCCGCATATTCCTGTTTCTCATGAGGATTGCAAGGTGTCTGTTAACCCTATCTTCGATCCCTGCCGTTGTCTCTTCTTGAAATCGCCAAAAAGGAAAAAAAAGCAAGGATTTTGCATATGGCGCAGAAGCCCAATGAACAAGCGTGAGTTTGCCGATGTGATGCTAGTATCCACGCATATCCGCAACCCGGCCTCTCCATGGCCTGGGTGGCCTGGCACATCGACCCCGTATTAGGCTTGGCTGGAGACGAAACGAAGAGCCTGTGATGACCACGCATTTCCTACCAAATGAAATGCAAATGAACTGGACAAGAAAGAAAGGGAAAAAAAGCAAGACTTCCCGATTCCCACCAAATAGCTCATCTCGTAAAACAACCACCCTCCCTCCCTGTAAGCAACTCATCATCCCGCCGTAGGAGAAGATCATCCGTCCCCGCCCTCCCTTTTGGAAAAACGATGCGCGTCAAGCCGCGAAGGCGGCACCATCGGGCGTTTGGGATCTCGGACGTCGTCATGAGGGCGGTCCCCACTTGGGGGCTCACACCGAGACATTCTTGCCCCGATTTGGGCGGGCGCACAGTAGCGTCCAAGCATAGAGGTGAAGACTCCTCCTGTCTGACTGCGTGTCATCCCTTCTGTCACAGCTCGTTGCTTTTGCTGTCGAACGTGGCCGTAGCGTGGATGACGATAGCTTAGCAACGGCTGTGACGGGGCCGGGTCTCGCTCGGCTCGGTGAGACATCAGCCCTTCCGCCATCTGAGACAATGACGGCACCAACATCAGAAAACCAATACTTGTGATAACAGGAGGATGCACAAAACATGAACGGGTATAATTCTTGTATTCACGGGAATGCCAATGAGCAGACCACAATGCACATATATCAACAAGTATTGACAAAGAACTGGTTGCTCCAAAAGCCCAAACTGTTTCCCAAACAAAGTGCCAAAAAATCAAAAATCAAACAATGAATGTGATCCGAAGGCTTGGGCCGCACAGAGCGGAACGGCCTAGGCCTCGGATCTCGAAGAAGAATGATGAGATGAGGAACCATGAACAGCTCCCATCCAGAAGCGTGGAGGCCCCATTCGCCAAACGCCACAGTGATGCGTTCGCTCGTACTTTATACAGAAAGTCAAACACCCATACACCCCTCATTTACCAACTCTTAAATCGCCCATCCCATTACTCCTGTAGTTCGTCACCCTTCTCTCCATGCCTTGACCAGTGTTCATGGTTAATGACCGGAGACAGCTTCCTCCCCGTAGACTACCCCAGACCCGCCCACCGTTGAAAGGAAGGAGTCCTGTCCGCTTTCACGTCGTAGAGTCGTACTGGTGGTAGGTATATATATCGTATGAGGTCGAGGGTCTCAATCCGTTCCTGGCCTTCATCTTGCTCTTTTCGTAGAGAGGCGACTTAAGTGTTTTGCCAAACCTTCCACCGTTCCGCCGGTTCTCCTCCCCCAATCGTCGTATGCTCAATCCACCATGTTTCATGGATATGACAAAGGAAATGGCTGTTTTTGTTTTTAGAGAAAAGAATGGATAGGCAAAAGTATGCCTCACAGAATTTTCCGATGAAAGTTGCTCCAGATCTTTACCAAAAAGATCCACTAGAGGTAACTCGTCGGACAGAGCATATCCCAGCTCCCCTCCCCACGGTCCACCATTACAATGGAGACTCGAAACCGGCCTGTGCAGCAAGCGGGTGGGTATTCTAAACTCGGCCCCGTGGCTTGGTCCTCACCAAAAACGGACTCGGCATCTCATCTCGTTCGGGATCCCAGATAGCAACGCAGCCGGGAATGGTGTCGCTAGCCCTCCTCACAACTGGCTTGTCCTTGGACGCCTTCTTGGGACTAACATTCTCGGCACCAGGAGCGATCACGGCTGAAAGAGGTCGGCCACCGGCGCGGGCCTGCTGAAGCTCAACCAAAGTTCGCCCCCGGATGTTGTTCTTAGCAGCGATCTTGCCGAGAGGAAGGTCCTCCTTCTTGATGGAGGGTTTTCGGCCGAGCTGGCAGCCCGCTTCGTTGTTTCTGTGCACGAGCGATGTAGCCGATGGAATCTTACTCAATCGGCGCGTTGGCGATGCGGGGCGGTCTTGGAGACCACCCTTGGGACCCTCTGGGCTCATTTGCAAAGGAGGAATCAACGGGAGAGGCTTGTTGGAAATCTTCGATGGAAGAATGGGGCGGTTCTTGAGCATGAAGGGGTTCTTGTTAGACTTGATGTTCCTAGTGGGGGATGGAATCAGATCCTCATCGTCGGAATCAGGCGTCTTGCAGTCGCGAGGGACATTCCAGAGAAGGTCGGGGTTAGGCTGGTGGCCGTTAGCTTTAAAGATGCCACCACCGAGAGTAGGGGCCTTCGTCGCGGGGTTGCGGCGAGGTGACAGTGATAGAGATGAGATTGCCATAGGCGATGGCTCCGACATCTCTACGTCTCCCGGAGTCGCGGCGTTGCCGGCAAACATCGTTTGCACTCTACGCATGGGCGTTCCCAGCACTCGTTTAGGCGGCGAGCTCGGTACATCTGGCTCCGTGATCTCAGTATTTGTGGTAGCTCCCAACTCGCTGTTATCCACTGGCGCCGTAGACAAGGATGATTGTTGGGTCGACTTGAGCGAGGACATCAGGTCGGACCGTGTCGTAGTATTTGTGCTGCTGAGAGGGGTGGCCGCTCTCTTCTTCAATTCGGCCTCTACTTGGGCGCGAACTTCGATATCGAATTGTCGATGGAGGTTTTCTAGCTCTATATTTATGTGTTTCGTGATCTCTAGTTGAGCCTTGACCTCCCATTCCCTCCGGAGGTTGGCATCAATCTCGTCACGGATCAGCGACTTAGTAGACTCAAGTGCAGCTGCTTGTTGGGCGAGCTCGGCTTCCTTGGCAGCCAGAACAGCTTCCCGCGCCCTGAGGGTCTTATTCATGTCGGATACCTCCTTCTCTTTTCTCATCAATCTCATGATAGGAAGCTGGAGGAGATCGAAAGTACAAGGCCGCTCGTCGGGGTTGACCCGGAGGCATTCTCGGATGGTGGAAGAAAGCTCGGGCGAGTAGCAGTCGGGCAGGGCCGGGTACTTTCCCGACTTGATCTTCTGCACAAGTTGGTAATGAGTCTTGGCATTGAAAGGCGGTTCTCGAGCACAGAGCTCGTAGATGATACATCCCAGAGACCAGATGTCCGACTTGAGGGTGTAGCGTTCTGCGGCGCAAATCTCAGGAGACATGTAGTAGGGGGTTCCGACATAGGTTGAGGCGAAGTCGTGTGATTTTATCATCTTGGACAGGCCGAAATCGCCCAACTTGACTGAGTTGTCCTTGCCGAGGAAAACTGAGAGAAAAAAAAGGTAAGAAAACCAATTCACAGAATAATAATTGAGCTGTGTTAGTGCTTACCATTCTCGGGCTTCAAATCACGATGCATAATCACGACACCACCTTCTGGTGCCTTTTGATTTTGGGCCCCGGAAATGATACCCAGGATATCGGATCCAATCTCGGGAGGGTCAACGCCATAATGACATCGGTACAGAGCCGAGACGAGTTGCGAAAAGGTAGCCCAAACGAAAGACTCGGTAGCCCTCTGGCCCTTATTCGTGAGGTCCTTGATCACTCGGCCCAAGTCGCCGCTTCCACAGTATTCCATGTACAAGTGGAGCTCTTGCTGGCTTTTCAAGTGCTCACGGTGGTAGTAGGCGACGATGTTGGGGTGTCGGAGGCTAGAGAGACATTGGAATTCGGCGTGGAGCTGTTCTCGTTCTTTCTGGGACATTTTGCCGTAGTTGATTTCCTTTCGGCAGAGGACGAGGCCATCCGACTTCCTCCTCACCCGGCGGATAATACCAAACGAGCCATGGCCTGTAGCGTGACAGCGGTTAGAGCACCAGAAGTTTAGAGCAACGAAGAGTGAAGAGGGATGATTTGACCCATTGTGCAGTTGAAAGCGACTGGAATCAAGAAAGGACTTACCAATCTTTTCGAGTACATCGTACTCACTGGAAGTTGTAGTCGACATGTTGAACAATGTCTGAAATGCGGTCACAAAGATTCTGAACTAGGTGCAAATGCCCATGGAATTAGCAGGCAAGGGAGAAGGGAAAAAAGGGTCAAGAAAGAAGAAAACACAACAAAATCTAGCTTCACCACACTTCAAAAGGCAAGCGATGCCACTTTGTGAGGATGAAGAAAGGAATTGTTGTGTTGTTGTGGGGAGATTGCAAGAGTCGGAGGTTTGAAGGTGTGCAAGCAACGGTGAATGAAGTGAAGTCCGAGCTGAACTAAGCCCAAGTTGCCCTCGGATTGCCGCTGCCTTCCAATCCCTGAGACGATACCCCTGCTGAGTAAACAAAAGTTGCTGGTGTCACAGCAACCAGGCAGCATGGGTGTGATGCCGACGTTTTGCCGCTATCGATAAGGCCCGCTCCGGCAACGGATTCCACCGACGTGGTTGTGTCGCAATTGATTGGTTGAATTGAATCGGTGCACAATCCAATGCAGTCCAACGGGCACTGTTCTGGTTGCACAACAATTAAAGTCCCGTTATTAATAATGCTCGATATTGACCCAGATCCATCGCCACCCAAGAGTTGAGAGATCTTGGATTTCTTTATCCTTTTAAAAATTCCCTAAAATATATCGACGTCCCATATTAACATATCTTATTTTAGTATATACTGTCGTCCTTGTTATCTGTATATTTTATATATATCCTGCCTCATCTTCATCACTTGGGCCTGTGCGGAACGAACTGGCTGCTAGCCAACATGGGCACTCAGAGCGCCGGTCGGAAGGGGGCCAGCCAAAGCAGCAAGAAGAGGGGCGGTCACAGTGGTAGTCAGAGTGGCGGCCAAAGGGGCACTCAGAGTGACACTCAGAGTGACACTCATAGTGGCAGTCACAGTGGTAGCCAGAATAGCAGTCAGAGGGTCACTCATAGTGGCAGTCACAGTGGTAGCTGGAGTGGCAGCCAGAGGGGCACTCAAAGGGACACTCATAATGGCAGTCAGAGAGGCAGTCAGAGGAGCACTCAGAGTGCCAGTCAGCCACGAGCCAAACCCCGAGAGGTACGATTTGCGAGCCTCGAGGAAGGATCCGAGCCGGTGTTACGGAAGCACGAGCTCGAACTCAAGCTCTACCAGGAGAAGGAAATGATACAGAGTGGCCTCCTGAGAGATGAGAATCCCTTGGACCTGAGTGAAGAATTCAATGAGCTGATCGAGGCTTGTCGACGGGGCGACTTAAAGACTTGCCAGGAGCTCATCTCTTTGGGTGTCAATATCAACGGCAGGGACCGGTTCGATTACACTCCCTTAATTCTTGTAAGTCACCCGGCTCTGTTCTCTGTACCCGGGATTTCATCTTTATATGAGAGAGTCTGACCTGAGCTAGGCGAGTCTGTGTGGACATTATGAATTAGTCGAGCTTCTCTTGGAATCAGGTATAGTGTGCTCTGAATCTCATTCTTTGGGTCTGCGCAAGGTTCTCACTCACAGATTTAGGTGCTTTGGCTGAGCGCAATACCTTCCAGGGTGAGCGTTGCGTCTACAACGCACTAAACGATAAGATCCGGAACCTCTTGCTGCGATACGACTTCAGCAAATCGACCGACCCCCTCCAAACCTGGTCGGCGCATCTCAATTCCTTACTTTCCCGAGACGTTCCAAGAACCTCGGATATCGCGGTCACATCCAATGGCCACTTCTTTGGACTTCACAAGTTCTTATTATCTTCCAGAAGCCCTTACTTTGAGAGGAAACTCTCTGCGTTCCCAGCCACGGAAACCTGGAAGATTCAACCCTCGATTCCCATTGAATCTTTCCGGGTCGTGCTTCAATATCTTTACCTCCAGGAGGTTCCCAGGGATTTGGTGGCTGCCAATAGCGAGAGCACGGAAGAAGAGGTGCTCAAAGGTATCGACAAGATCACCAAAGATCTCGAGATCGATCAGCTATGGGAGACCATCTTGGCTATGAATGACCGGCGGTTAGTGCGGCAAAGGTATCAAGACGAAGTTAATAGAGCGCAGGAACAGATTCAAAAATTCTTCGATACGTCCATATTAGGCCACAAGATGGTTGTCAATGAGGAGGACCTGTCGAAAGTTCAATGGCCGCGGAGCAATTCTATTTTTGCGGATTGCTTATTAGCAGCATACGAGGAAGAGCCCGAGGCCGAGGAGGACGGATCAGCGGAGCAGGCGGTTGCCCAAGAATCCAACTCTATCCCTGTCGGACCCATGTCCAATACGACCGGCGCGAAATATTCCAGGTCCCGGAAGGTGGTTCTCTACCCGGCCCACAAAGCCATGCTCATCCGAAGTCTGTACTTCGAAACCATGTTCTCCAGCGAATTCCTAGAGGCCCAGGAGTCCGAGAACCTCCATGTCATCACCATAGACTGCGTTCCTGAGGTTTTAGAGATTATTCTCTCCTTTATTTACACGGAAAAAATGAATTGCCCTCTCGAGCTCGCCCTCGACCTCCTCTACACAGCCGACATGCTCTTCCTCGAAAAGCTCAAGAACAAGGCTGCTACAATCATCAGCGCCCTTGGTAGTGGCAACTCCAACGTTCTTGTCGACCGCACGCACGCCCCCGGACCGTCTGGCGGAGCGGCGGTGCCCGTGGAAACGGAGCCGATCAACATCTACGACGTCATTCACGCCGCCTGGGACCTGCGCGTGCAGAGGTTGGAGGAGTTCGCGGCTCGCTATCTGGCGTATCGGCTGGAAGATTATATCGACGACGAAGAGTTTGCGGACTTGATCCGACAGAGCGCGGAGCGTATTGAGAAGCGTGAGGAGACGGATACTATCGAGTTGCTGGACGATATTCGATACTACTTAGATGAGCGCTTCAGGTTGCGTTTCGAGGACGCGGGCCTGGAAGATATCATGGAGGAGCAGGGCGATGTTGATGCGTCGTTGGCGGAGGCGATGGAAAGTAAGGTGAACCTGACGGATAAAGAGGGAGAACAAGCGGTGGCAAGCGCACCTAGAGAGGGAGCTGAAACTGAAGTCGGACCCATGCGCACGCTAGACGGTCAGGTAGTTGAGGATGAGTTCGATTTAGATGCTATAAACCATCAGATCCTACACAGGAAGATTGATGAAATGCTGGAGCGGTTGAAGTTGGATGCATAAATAGAAGGCGCAAAACTGCATTCCAGGCGCAGAATACATTCATTCGCTTCTTCGAGATACATTTTATTCCACCTAGAGATGGGCGTCAATACGCTTCATCTGCCATGAAGGATGTTATGCTTTTAGTACACGCTAACTCCGTATCCCACCCTGCCATATACCTTACGAAAGTGACCATTCCTTAACGTTACGCACAAACCATCGCTTCATTTCGAAGAAGGTAGACAAACAAAAGAGAAGGGAAAAAAAAAAAAAAAAAAAAGGTCCAAACGCTGCCAACTACTCCATATCCACGTCCATCCGCGCCGAATCTGAAACGGGATGAGGATCTTCTAGCTCTTCCTCGTCCTCAATCACTTCAACCCAATTCCTCTCCGCCTTCTTCCGAAAGAACCTCTCCTCGGCCGCCTCCTTGATATCATTCTCCTCATCGAGCTTCTCCTTCGCCTGCGCCGCCAAGTTCTTGATCTGCGCCCGTACCGTCCTTGATAGCATGTTATACCATCCGTGGTGCGGCTTGCAGCGCTTCTTCTCACACATGCCCCGCACGATGGAGTCCTCGTCGTCGGCGCCAGTCGGGTCTCCTAATTGTCCGGCCTTGAAAATGGCCTTGCCCTCCTCGGTCTTGCAAAAGCCCACAAAGGGGGCCTGGACCGCCACCGTATCAAGGCGGCTATCGTAGCCACAGACGTCGGGCGTAAAACGGCCGGCGGAGACAGCAGCCTTGTGCCTGTCGTTGGCCATGTCGAGTAATTGGAGCATCTTCTTGCACTGGACGATTTCCTCGGCGAGCATGAAGCGGTCCGTAGCGGAGGCGTGGACGAAGAGCTCTTCCTCTTCGCTGAGATACCTGATGGGGATGTCGCCATTCCGGACTTCTTCGTCAGGCTTGCCGGTGAATTGCCGCACGAGTCCGGCTTCGCGGATGAAAGGATGCTTGGAAAGTTTCCACGTTCCCGTGGTCTCATCGACACCCCCGAGCGAGCTGCTTAACAGCGCCATGAAGTCTTCTTGAGTGAGCGTATCACCAGCCGAAGGGGGGACGTTAATCTTCTTCGGGAGCGAGGACACCATCCTCTCCCACCACTGATGACCGTGCTCATCGGAGCAGAAAACGCTCGTGTCCTTGATGCCGTAGATGCGGGCCGGTTTTCTACACCCTTCGAGCGAGCAGGTCTTTTTGTAGCGCGTCACATAGCGCCTTCCGTCTGTGCAGTTGGGACAAATGAACCTCTCGACCAGGGTCTCGCCCGTTTCCTTGTCGAGATTGACACACTCGCCGTGGAACCAGTCTTCGCATTTGTCGCAGAAAATCATCCACCGATGGTCGTCTGGCCCGCGGCAGATGCAGTACGGACCGTTGTCTGACTCTGCTTCGGATTCGGCGGCGCCGCCACTGGGGGTACTGGACTTTCCCTTGGTCGCGCCGCTGCCCGCCGCCTGGCCTCCCTTGCCCTTGGCGCGTTTGGGGGCCTTTTTGACGGTTGACGCGAGTCCCTTCTTTTTAGGCATTGTGGGTTTGGATGTATTCGAGGGAGTCGTCTCAGTAGATGGGTTGTCAATCTTGTCCATAGAAATGGGAGATCGGCCGGGTGCAGAAGTGGGAGGAATCCACATGGGTTCTGGATGACTGAAATCTGTGTTTCTGCCTGCCATATCCCCATTACTGTCTTGAATCACCTCGAACCTCGGCTCGTCTGTGCCATGGCTCTGGGAAGTGTTTGTTTGCTCCATGGTCGTGGACTGATGCACGAGTGTGAGTCTGCGATATGTTGGTTTTCATTGATCCTCACACTGGCAATGGGGTAAGAACCAGTCTGTGAAGCATCAAAAGCAAATGAGCCTCCCCCTAAAAGAATAAAACCGAAAATTTCTGAGAGAATGAGCTAGGATTAGATAGGTGTTAATGTATCAATATAGGAAACTTTAATATCTGAATTGTTGGCTTTTTGCTCAATATTTGAATGTCTGGCTCAGTATGAGTTCTCAACTTGAGTGATCAATGTCGCCTCTGGAAGTGAGTTAAAGTGATCTCGGTGAGGTTGTGTTTTAGCCGAGGTTTCCCCACACCGACCGGAAGTGGGATGAATGAATTTCAAATCGCCTGATGCTGAAATTGAAGAAAGCTTCCCTGAAGCCACACCACCTTCGACGAACGACTGACAACAAACCCGGGCCAATTCTTCGTTGAACACTTGGCCAGACTTATCCAACCATGACACGCGCAGTAGCAGCTGGTTGGAGATCTCTCCAGTCCGTTGCTCGTCAGTCGACTTGTTGCCAAGCACGAAGCATCTCGACCAGAGCTCTCCGAGCCACCCAAGCTCGACCTGTCGCCAATGCCAGCCAAATACTCCGACAACAGTTTAGACAGCCCCAACTAACGCAGAAGAGGACATACAAGACTGTCGAGGAAGCGAAGAGCCGATATTCCATTGGTGTATGTTGCGACCGGCAGTTTGGGAGGATTTAGAAAAGAAGGGGAAAAGATATAGCTGCTAACATCATCCGCACGTATAGCCCTTTTCTTGGAAAGCCGGCATTCTTTTCATCCTTACGTGCGGCGGTCTAGTATGGTACTTTGAGTTTGAGAAGCAGCGCATGCAGCGCAAGCGTGTCGCAGAGGCCACCAAGGGCGCGGGCAAGCCCCTCGTCGGTGGTCCCTTTGAGCTCTTAGACCAGCACGGGAACAAGTTCACGCATGAGGATCTGAAGGGGCGATATTCTCTGGTAAGAAAAATATATGATACGCGAGATCCGGAGCAGCCCGGCTGTGAGGTCTTTATGCTAACGGCTGTCTCCCACTAGGTATACTTCGGCTTTACCCACTGCCCTGACATCTGCCCCGAAGAGCTCGACAAGATGGCCGAGATGCTCGACATCGTCTACGAGAACCGCCCCGACTCCTTAATCCCCGTCTTCGTCACCTGCGACCCTGCCCGCGACGGACCGAAGGAGCTCAAGGAATACCTCGTCGAGTTCCACCCCAAAATCGTGGGATTGACGGGCACCTACGACCAAATCAAGAGCATGTGCAAGGCGTACAGGGTATACTTTAGCACGCCGCCTAACGTCAAGCCGGGCCAGGACTACTTGGTCGACCACAGCGTGTACTTTTACCTGATGGATCCCGAGGGCGACTTTGTTGAGGCGCTTGGCAGGCAGCATTCGCCGGCGGCGGGGGCACAGGTTATTCTTGACCACATGAAGGACTGGAGGGGGCAGAAGAAGTTCTAAACGAGGAGCATATGGCTGTAGTGTTGAAGGATTAAAAGGTGTTGTTGTAAGATCTTGCATATAGAGACGGAGGGGCAGACCTTTCCACTCCATTTTGGTTGTGTGTATGCTATTACCGCACACTCTGTACTGTATCTATGTACAATAGAACTAGTAGATTTATACTTCTCCGTCCCTTGCTAGATGAGAAACGTCTGGTGACTTCAACTTTAGTTGCCTAGCCTCGTGAGGCATCAATGATCAGTTTGCTAGTTTATTTATAACGTTCAAAACAATTCAACGTGTTCATTCTTCTCTTAAACATCGTGAGTAAAGGATTGGATGAAACGCCTTCTACCGTCTTCCGCTACACTCAGTCTAACCGGACTTAGTGGCCAAGCGACCCCTGGTAACTCCTGTCACTCACAACGTCATCGCCCCTCTGAGTCAAGCTTCCTCTTTATTATCAACCGATAACCTCGACCTCGACCTTGTTGATCATCACCCAATCCTTCCTTTCCCAACCCCAACCTCCCCCAACAATTCTTCTTGGATATATCTCCTGGGAATGGCTTATTTCGTAACACAGCCGTAGGGATCAGGATCACATTCGAGCCTGTCAACATGAGACCTTCCGTTGCTCGTGCGCTGTTACGCGCCCCCGCCTGTGGTCGAGGTATCCGCGGAATAGCTACCCAGAGCTTACCGGCTTGTTCGACAGTAACGAGACGGCAATTGCCCATCGAGTCGGCATCGAAATGGCAATCGAGAAGCCAATGCTCCCCAATTGCAGTCAGCACAAGGCCGTATACGTCGACGAGCAATCCTTCGAGCATATTTCCTCTGGGGCATCCACCCAAGTTCGCCTTTGCTTTCGAGTATGCACTCCAGCCCACCCCACTCTGACTCCTTCACAATCACCCCGCTGCGATTTAACCATGCATTGGTTCACACAATCACACGAAGTGCACGCGATAGCTTTAGATGGTGAACGACTGTTACTAACCGGGCTATGTTCTTAATCCAGCATCGATGGCGTTCTCCTCCACGTCGCGAAGCCGATCCCTCGAGCCGGCGAAACGCTACAGTTCCTCCACGATAATAACATCCCCTTCATCCTCCTTACCAACGGCGGTGGCAAGCATGAATCCGAGCGAGTTGCCGATCTCAGCGAGAAGCTCGGAGTGCCTCTTACGACGGACAACTTTGTCCAATCCCATACACCGTTTCAGCAACTAGCTGGCGAGGGCAAGAAGCTCCGCAATGGCACCATTCTGGTGACGGGTTCGGATGCTTCCAAATGCAGGGAAATTGCTGAGAGGTAAGCGATTGTGCATATCTACAAAGATCCTCTCCTGTCTCGGGGGTTTATTACTAACACGTTCATTTTCCGCCAATAGGTACGGCTTCAAGAACGTAGTCATTCCGGCCGATATTCTACAAGCCCAGCCGGAGATATGGCCATTTGACCCTTTGATGGAACAAGTCTACAAGGATACCGCACGTCCGCTACCCAAGCCTGTGTGGGATGGGAAAATGAGCATTCAGGATGCTCTCAAGATAGATGCTATATTCGTCTTCAACGACCCTCGTGACTGGGCGCTAGATTCGCAGATCATCATGGACTTGATGATGTCCGACAACGGCGTCCTAGGCTCGCTCTCTCACAAAAATGGTAAACCGACGTCGGAGGACTGGCGAAACCACGAGCAGCCCGGCCTCTACTTTTCCAACCCGGACGTCTTCTGGGCCACGACCTACCACCAACCTCGTCTGGGCCAAGGAGCATTCCAAGCCGCGCTGGCGGGGATCTGGTCCAAGATCACAGGCGGCGACGTTCTTCGGAGTAAGACCATCGGGAAGCCCTTCCGCGAGACGTACGAGTTTGCCGAACGGGTGCTCAACGATCACCGGCGAGAGGTACTCATCCGCGGCGGCCACGCGAAGGACGAGCTCCCGGATCTCTGTCACGTGTACATGGTGGGAGATAATCCCGCCAGCGATATTCGCGGCGCCAACGAGTTTCAGAGCCCCCGGGGGACGATTTGGCAGTCGGTACTAGTTAGGACTGGCGTCTGGAGACCGCCTCCGGGGGAGACGACGGGTCCCGTGGAGTTTGAGCCGAAGATTATCGTTGACGATGTTAAGGCGGCGGTACAATGGGCCATGGAGCAGGAAGGGTTCGGGGGGCATTTGTGATTGGTAGGCTTCGCGGTTTCTAAACTATTAGAGCCAGATTCACATCACCTTCTTGTATAAGATACCCGGATTTTTTTTTTGGAATAGAATGGAATAGGCCGATATCCTCGGCTAGGAGTGGTCTTTCTGGAAACTTATTCCTTGGCACGGGTGGGATAAGAGTTGAGGACACGTTCTTGGGGCGAAGGGCCCATATTTTCGCCACATTAGTTGTGATGGGAAAGATTTTTTTTTCCAGAGATCTGAAGAAAATAAACAGCATAGTTTACGAGGTCTTGAGGCGATTCCCGTGTGACCCGTCCGGTATGCACCTTGACAAAAATTGTTGGCGATGAATTTGATATGCTGGGGGCCTTGAGTGGAAGCAGGCCAAGACTGCCTGTTGATATGCAGGGGAATGGCTAGACCGCCTCAACGACTCGGTACGAGGGCTGAAAAGGGTGACCGAGCGGATGCAGTTGCTGGATCGGTGAGGCACCGAGCATTTTAATATAAACGACGAATGACTGCAGAATGCTCTTCAAATGCTCTTCAAATGCTCTTCAAATCGAACTTTTTGTGTCGATCCATGCTGGACTGCAGAACTAAAACAAATATTCTTGGCTGATGAAAGTCTCGAGGTACAAAGTGCAAGTACATCGAATGCACCCTTTTGTCTTCAGCTGGCACGCACCCCACTAGGGTCTGGGCACAATTGTCTCGACTCAACGACGTCACCGATCCAAAATGCTAGCCCATCCCACTCTCTCTGAACATGGGTTTAGGTTGGGGGTTTCTTATTTATTTACCAGTCACAGAGTCGAGGGCATCATGAGCCCAGCGGCAATCGAAGCCACGCCGCGCTCTCCCGTCCGTTCCATGCTTGGGTGTGATGAGAAATCAGAAAAATCGAGCGAAGAAGACATCAAATTGGACCCCGCCGAATTGAAGAAAACGTTCGGTCCCCTGTACTTACGTTAAAGAGGGGCACTGATCTGGGTATCCTGCCTGTAAGAACTTGCAATGTGTGACTTCCACGATTGAATTGAATTGATGTTTTCTGCATCGCCCATCACACCATTGACGGCTCAATGTACTTCGTACAAGTACACCGACTGACCACGCCTCTCCCACATGCAAATCTCGGTCAAGTGCGCGCCGCCATGATGAGGGTTTGTAGTGCAGTGTAGAGTACTTTGGAGGAGGTGCGAGCCAAGTAAATTCGCCTGCGGACTCGTGTGTATTACGACATCGCTCGGCTCTTGGCGCAGTTTCCACAACTTCAAGTCTTCAACTCTCATCATTGGATTTCCTCAATATTGATCCTTGGTTTCTTATCTCCCTGCCCTGTCCTCTCAATGGCTCTGGTTATTCTGCTGCCTACCATCCCGATAATACCTGAACCATCTTATTATCTCTTCACATGACCCCTGCTTCTTCAACTCGGTTCTCCAATCCGGACTCTATCAACTTAATCTAATCCTGTCTGGTTAGGCTCACGACCGTTACCCCATATTGTTTCGTGCCACCTCCTTCCCAGACCGCCCTAGCTTCTCTTTTGCCCGCGTAGATCATTCAGAAGGAACACGCAACAAACGCTATTTTCTCATCCAAACCCATGGTTACCCACCGAACTAAACCTCGACGTCAAATTGGAATTGGACCCTCCTCCTGCGAGACTACACTAGTGTAGCAGACCCTCGGGTATGACACCACATTGACCACAGCTTTTCCAGCATTAGTTTTCATTTCCCTTAACTGGCCTCGCCCTCGGATCCACGACCGGCCACAGACCCTAATCGACCTGCAAGCGCCCACCACTCCCTTTCTTCCCGATACCACCTGAGAGGAATGCCCACGCGACACCACGACCAGAAACAAACCCTCGGCCCCTCCTAATAGCCATTGCCAAAACCTTCTCTCACGAATATCTGCCCTTAACCATCATATCCAGTCGTAATACCCCTTCGTCCCGCCCCCCGGAGACCACCTGCCTCGCCTATCGGAACCCGTCTCCCACTTCTTGTCCTACCCAAACCACTACCGGCCGGCTTTTCTTATCTTGCTCCCCTTTAACACTTTCGCCGACTCGGTGCGCCCGTCCATTGCGCCAGAGGGTGTGTGTGTGGCCAAGCAGACACACTCGCCCTGATTCGCTTAGAAGAAGTCACACCATGACCTCGATTACTCCCGGAGAACGGGTTAGTGGCCTGAAGCCCGTTCTTAAAACTTCGACGGCCAACGATGGGAGCAAGGTTCTCAAACCCGGCACCTCTACTCCCAAAGGTAGGCTTATCCCCCCCTCTTCTATCTGACACTCCCTCGGCTCGCCCTCCCCCCTCCAACAGGAATGTTTGGCTTCTTTTACTTCGCCTTTATGATGCTCTCTCATCTTCTCCGGCAGCTAGAAGAGTATTTCTCATCAATGTTGGAGTGCTTCTTGACCTCTTTGTTTTCGGCGATGTAACAAGTGGTGCAACGTTCTCTGACTGCGTGCTGTCCTGCCGCATTGGTGATTTAAGTGTAAAGTCGAGTGACTGCAGACCTGGTACGAGTCTGAGGCGACATCTTTAAGATCCTAATTGTGTACTTTGCGGGATACTTCAACGCCCCTGCCTGGCTCGAGTTTCCAAGTTCGGATTGTGCCACGCTTTGCCTTTGCTTTCATGGCCCAGACAAAACACCTGAGATGTACCTTTTTCCCATATATACCTGCCGTATCCCGTATAAGAAGCGGCTTCGCTGTCGAGATGAAACCCGGCCCTTTTAGCTCAAGTCACACGACCACATACCCTTATAGACTAGGACTAGACCCTGACTTACAATTTTGCTCTTATAGCAGTACACATTGCCGGCACGGATCCTGAAGTTGCCCCCATCGACGACAATTCTCCGCGAAAACAATTCAATGCCGGCTTAGGTTCAAAGAGACTAAGCGGCCGAATGCCTATCCCAACTAATTCATCCAAGTCTCCCATCTTGGGCCCGTCAGCTGCGGAAGATCTGCCCTCACGGCAAGGCGATGGTGCTGAATCGCTCAGCGCCATCCTCTCTTCGTCCCCAGTTCCTCTCAACTCCGTAGCCAACTCGAATGGCAGTTCCCCAGCGAGCCCCAATGCCACCGCGACAGCCGTACCACATTCGGCTTCCTCGCCTAACCTCCAGTCCCAGGGATCTAACGGCCGGCTCCGAAACAATCACGCTGGGGAGTTGCTAGTAGCGCGAGTAGGAGAATGGCTTGAACATGAGCGGAAGAAGAGTTCTCGAAGGAAGGACGGCAAACACCCTCTGCGTAACATCCAGTCCGTGGACGAGCAGACGAATGGGCAAGATGTGCAGCCAATTTCCTATCGTGACAGGGCGGATTCGATCGATTCTCAATCTAGTGAGGTGTCTTTCGACCGTCTCCAACGTATATTGGAGGATAGCGTGGCTGCTATGGGTCTTTCATCGATTCCTTCCATGGGCCACATGCATAGGACGAGGTCATCTCCAAGGCTTCGGAGGGGCCAAACCAAGACGCTACAACTGCAACGAGTACCTTCGTCCGACACGGACCAGTTCGATTTGGACATCGTTGTGCCCGCTTGCGAGGCTGTCCTGGACAATTCCAAAACCATGAGTTATAGTGGCGGATCCGCGAGTACCGAAGACCTGTCGTCGACTCTAAGCAAACGAGAGAGTAGGGGACGCCAAGCCTGGATCACTTTCAAGAACGAGGTGATTCGTCTTGCCCATACTCTCCGACTCAAGGGCTGGAGGTCTGTTCCTCTCGACGGTGGAGAGAAGATTTCGGTAGAGCGCTTAAGCGGGGCTTTAACGAATGCTGTGTACGTGGTATCGCCTCCCAGGGACTTGGATCTACTGCCTACGAACGGAACGAATGGAACAAATGGGGCGAATGGGACGGGGACACCCACGGGAAAGAAAGGTCCCAAGAAGTTGCTCCTTCGCATATACGGGCCCCAGGTTGACCAGCTGATCGACCGCGAAACCGAGCTGGCCGTTCTGCGCCGTTTAGCGAAGAAGAAGATCGGGCCTCGGCTTCTGGGCACCTTTACCAATGGACGATTTGAGGAATACTTCAACGCTTCCGCACTCCACCCCAGGGACCTGCGCGATCCGGAAACGTCGAAGCAGATTGCGAAGCGTATGAGGGAGCTGCACGACGGAGTAGAGCTCTTAGATACCGAAAGAGATAGCGGTCCCAACGTATGGCGCAACTGGGACCGTTGGCTGGACAGCGTGGGAAAGCGGGCTGCTGCTCTTGATACACTCTTCGAGTCCGGGGATGCAGGCCCCGAGAGGCCCGCCGAGAATTGGCGGATCAGGGGCCGTGTATGCGGTGTCCCGTGGGCGCAGTTCAAGACCATTGTCGAAAAGTATCGCGAGCATGTCGACAAGTTTTACGGAGAGGGTAACACTTTGAGGTCGCGGCTCGTGTTTGCGCACAATGATGTGTGTTTTCTTCGTCCCCCTCCCTCTCCCTTCTACTCCCCTTGCATGAACTCTGCTAATTGACATAGACTCAATATGGGAATATCCTCCGAGTACGACCGGACGATCAGAAATCGCCCCTCTTACAACCGGCCAACAAACACAAACAGCTCATCGTAATCGACTTCGAGTACGCGGCCGCAAATGTCGTAGGTCTCGAGTTTGCCAATCATTTTACCGAGTGGTGCTACAACTATCACGACGCCACCGCCCCCTTCGCCTGCGATTCGACCAAGTATCCCACGCCCGAAGAGCAGCACCGTTTCGTCAAAGCCTACGTCGACCATCGACCGCAGTTTCCCCATGCCGGATCGACGCCGAGACTCACGCCCCTCGACACGCCCTCTCTACCACACTCCGTCTCGGCGAGCTCCATCGTGGATTTTATGCTCGACGCGCGAGCCTCAAGCCAGAGCAACTGGAGAGAAGAGGAGAAGGTGCGAGAGGAACAGAGCGAGAAGAGGGTCGGGGAACTGATGGATGAGACGAGGCTGTGGCGTGCGGCGAATAGCGCGCAGTGGGTAGCTTGGGGTATTATCCAGGCCAAGATGCCGCCTGCTACCGACGGAGAAGCGGAGAAGGATGGGGCCGCCGATGGTGTCTCCGAAGATGACAGGGCGAGCGCGCACTCTGCTGAGGGCGGCGATGATGACGAGTTCGATTATATTGGTTACGCGCAAGACCGGGCATTTTTCTTGTTGGGAGATTGTTTACAGCTGGGCATCATCGCGCCGGATGAGCTCCCTGAGAGAGTGAGGCAGATGTTGAAGGTTGTGGAGTATTAACTAATGTATGGACGGAATTGGCATATAGGATATAGGGAGGCTTTTGTGCTGAGTCTTGGGGTAGACCAACCGGGCTTGGTGTTTAGGGTGTTCATAGATGATAGTAATAGCTCTACGTTTATGCTGCCGGACGGTGAAGCCATTGATCTGTGACTGGATCATGATGGGCATTCTTGGACTTTGACACCAGGGGCTAATGTGTTCTGACCATAGCTTCACGCCTCGTGTCTTGTATGTCTTGGTATCAAGTCGGCGAAAACGAGACGGAAGGAGCGATGGAGTGGTCACCATGACCGCTCCTTCCGTTCACCATGGCACCTAGAGAGAGCTTCCTTCCTCCGTTTTCATCTTGCGTCGCGTCATGGTAGACGCGAACTCGAGATGGTCGCTGTCAAAACATCACCATCAACTCCTCATTTCGGCAGACGAGGCGCTCTTCACCACAATTCCTTTGCCCCGACACATTGCCCGACCCGTACTAGGCTGGGGATTCAAGTTGTCACAGCCACTGTCAATTCTTATCGACAGAGAATTCACTACGCTCGATAAAGCCTTTACGAAAGCCCACCAAGTTCGACGTCTGGTCTCTGGCCAGCCCATCCTTAGATTAGTGCAGGGGAGGAAGCCATCAGATATCGATATTCGCGCGAGTGCACCATGTTCTACAGTCACGATAGTTCGCATACCCCAGATCCTGTCACGTTCACCAGCGTCTCGGAGGCCGATCTACTGACACTCCCGCCCAGTTCTGACCAGCCGCCAATATGGCGTAGCCACCATCTGGTATCCTCCCGCCCCTATGAAGAGCACCCAGGATAGAATAGCTAGCTAATTCCATTTCCTCTCATTCTAGGTGCGTCGCAACTATCGGCCGCCGCGGCGCAACCAAAGGCATCTCCCGCAAGGCCATCAAGGCCGTCCAGATCAAGAAGGCTTGCGAAAAGATCATCGACCCCGGCGCCCCACTCGCGCTCCGTCTTCAAAGCAACCTCTTGTACGGAGTTTCGCGCGTGTACTCTGAGCAGTGCCGATATGTACTTGACGATGCCGTGAAGATGCGTTCTGCTATGGCGGCGCTGGATATCCAGTTTGGGGCCATGAATGCGACGGATCCCAAGGCAGGGAAGGCGCCGTAAGTAATTCCTACTTCTTTCAAATTTATCCATGGAACAATGTGAGTATGTGTCTAACTGCATTCCAACATACAAGACGTGGCCAGAATGTCATTCCTGATGACCCTCACTTCAACATTGACAACATTGCAATGCCCAAGGTCGATCTTGCGGCCTTTGAAGACATAGAGGACTTCTTGCGTACACACGGAAGCGGAAGCCAAGGCTCGTCCATGATGTTTTCGCAACTCAGCCCCCTCGATGGGAGCTTTGGCTCTTTGTCATCTGATTCTCTCCGATTCGATTTCCTTCAGTCAGGTCAGAGCAGCCAGCAGCTTCCCACGCCTTTGAAGGGACCAGGCAGTGCCGGCCCGAAGTCGCTAGTTGGAACAGGTGGTGTCCCTTTTAGTGACGACGACGCATTGCTTCCCGTTGAGGGAGGGTTTGGGTTTGAGGTTGATGCTGACGGCAATCTAATCGAGCTCGGCGAACTCGAGCTCCCACCCCTGCCTGGTCCGGATTCACAAATTCCTGGTATCGCCGAGCTAGAGGAGATGCAGATTCGGATCGAAGAGCCAGAGCCGCGTGCACAAGCCACGACAGTCCCTACTGATTTGGATGCCATGATGGTTGAGGAGCCGCTTCCCGACGCGGAAGCTTTTCAAACCCAAGAGCAGAGAGAGAAGGAGCAACAGGCCGCAAAAGCTTCCAGCCCGCGCAAATCAGCCGCTCCCCGAGGGCCCCGTCGTCGCCTTCCTGGTGCACGTGCCTTCATCGATATAGCGCCTCCCCAGATCGACGATGCTGAGTACAAAAGCATGGGATCCACCTATGTCGAGAGGGCTGAAGCTGAAGCTTATCGAACCCAAGAGACGCGTGCAGTGCGAGCGAAGAAGAATGCCTTCCTTGTCACGTTTGGAACTGGCATTGCCGATGTTGGTCGGGATCTAGGAGTTGTTGGTATTCAGCATCCTCTGGCCGAGTTCTTTGCTGGAGACGCACTGCGAAATACCGTGTTTGGCGTTCCGAGCATTGAGCACCTTCGATCGCCCGAATCGGAGAATGGCCGCCGTCGTCGACGATCTGCATCGGAGGCATTTTCTGAAGAGGGAGAGGAGCAGGGTCGCAGGGTGAAGCAGAAGACGGATGCTTATCAGGAGCAACCCCTCGGCGACGAGATCCAGCTGCCCGTCGAGGGCGACGACATTCTTTCCGAAGTCGGTAGACGAGCCCAGAGTCTCGCCGAGCCCCGTTCATCCTCTGGCGTGCCCTGGTCCCGCCAGGGTTCCGTTCCCGGTTCGGCCGTAAAGAGCATCACAGGTACAGGTCGGCGAAGCCGCCAAGTCAGCGGCAGTCCCCTCGTAGGTCGCGGCAGCGCCCTCCCGGACATTGAGCGCTTCAGTGATCCCCACCTCCCCTCGGACGACTTCTTCCCCGGTCATCACGACAACAGTTACGCTCACAGCGGTCGCGAATCGTCATCTTTTGGAGAGTTCGCCTCCATGAACGAGTCGCAGATGCGAAGGGCCGTCGACCAGGCCGGCCAAGATTTCCTAGCCTACGTCGTCAAGCGCGTTAAAGTGTCCGGTCGCGCGGATGAGGCCAAGGGCGGACGCAAGTGGGTTGATTTCGACGAGTTGGCCGATCCAGCCACGCATGGGCGGGAGGTGGCTGCGCAGGCGTTTTATCATGCGTTGGTTTTGGCGACGAGGAGGGAGGTTGCTGTGAGGCAGGAGGGTTTGCCTTGGAAGCCGTTTGGGAGGATCGAGATTGGGGTTGATGGGGTTGCGGCGGAGGCGGAGGAGGAGCGTGTGGAGCGTGTTGTCGAGGTTCCAGAGAAGGAGAAGGCGGGTGAGGAGGGAGATGATGTCTGAAAAGGTGGTTCTTCTTTTTGAGGAGAGATGGTTTTTCCTTTCCTTTGAGTTTCTTCATTTTCAAGTTGTTCTGGGGGTTAAGAGCTTGATTCGACGTTTCAGCATTTGGTTTGTTCAAGGGCGTTCGGGAATACTAGGAGAGGTCTTATGGACATAGAGGAAAGAGAGTGAGGATCATTTCGGGCAAAGGTTTCAAGATGGTTAGACGGTTTTTTTCGTTTTCGTTTGTTTAGTTCCATCGAATCTTTGTGATTTGAACATGGTGGAATTCAAGTTTGGCGTTGCCAGGCGAGGGAATCAAGGTTGTTATGATGAGGACAGAGTGATTTAAATGGGGAGTTTCAATAAAGTGGTTTTTTACTTTTCATCAACCAACACGGTCTCGTTCATTCTCATTGATTCGCGTAATGACATTGAATGTTTGCTATACTCTCATATTCCTTATTTAACCTTGCGCATGAATCAGAACCACCGGCCGCACTCAAATTACAGCTACGAAGAATATACGATGTTACAACTCATCATCCTCATCCACGCCCTCCCTATCCTCAAACGTCATGTAATCACCCGGATCACCCTCGCCCAAAATCCGATTCACAGCGTCCCACGTCTCGCGGATAGGATCGAGAGACGCGTCATCAAACGCAAGATCCAGACGAGGAGAGGGAAGGGTGATGATCGTTCCGTCGACGGAGAGGTCTGGGGAACTTTGGGATTGTTCGTAGGAGAACTGATAGAGACGCTTGGGGGGCTCTTCTCCTTCTGCAGAGAGGGCCGTGATGACGGCCGAGAGAGCGTTGGAGAGTATTTGTTGAGAGTTGGGAGAGGAGAGGGTGGTGAGATGGAGGATGCCTTGAGAAGGTTCGGGTTAGCTTATATTCCACATGATAGTGAAGAAGAAATAATGGGAATAGGGTAAATTCAAGTGCGTCAGGTTGTCAGAGGATGTTGTCTTCAACGCGAAGCTCAGACAACGTAGATAAGTATTCAAAAAAAGAGGATCATCATAACACTTCAAGGAGAAAAGAATTTAAAAGAGGAAAAGAGGTATAAACTTACTTTGTCCGGACGGACACTCTCCAGTATCACTGGAGTGAGCCATGACGTAGATTGGATAGTCCGAGGCACCATCTAACGATCCCTTCGGAAAAGCAATGGCAGAGACAGTAGGCGTGGGCGATCCCTCCACCACGGCCTCGAAGAGCGACCTGAGGGGTGAACCGATGATGGCGACCAACCTGCTTACAGTCGTTTCGGCAGCGGGTATCTCACCGCAACCACGGACTAGCGAGCGAGCTTTGACAGTGATGTCATTGTCAAGTTCGATCTCGAGGGTCGCGCCATCGTTCTCCTCTGCAGGCACTTGTCGCAGCGCCTTGATGCCCGTGCCGAGCATGTAGACTCCGCCGCCGACAGCACCAGCGCGGCAAGCGACCTGTGCAATCTCCGACGTTCCACCCCATTTGGGGTAAAGAGCCGCGAAGCCCGGTCCGTACACGCCCATAGAACTGAGGTGGCGGTGGATGATGGACAAGCCGTCCTTGACCGAGATCTTCCCGCTTTGGCTCAGAGTGAGGGTGACGACGTAAGCACGGAGCGCCGGGTCAAGTTTAAACTCGGACTCGAGAAAGCTCTCCAACGGCTCGTCCGCCCTTGCCTTCCACAGCTCAGACTGCGGCTCACCCTCATAGTCCAGCACGAACTTGAGAAACTTCATCAAAGCCCGCTTCGCCTTCGGTTTAATCGCCGAGCTCGAGAACACGGCCTCTCTCGTCGAGGGGATCCGCGTCAGCAATGGCTTCGCATCGTCTCCCGTGGCAGGCTCATAGATGAAGAAGGATCCGACGGCGAGGAACTCGAGCTGGCGGTAGGCGCGCGACGACACGAGCTGCGAGAGCAGCGCGGAGCGGGCGTGTATAATCTGAGGCGAGAGGGAGAGGGAATAGGCTCGAGAGGGCAAGCTTTCCGATTCCAGGGCCTTTGTGATAGACGCTGATTTGAAGATGCCGTCCTGTTCTGACGAGGAGGCGTGGTCATCTACCCAGCGGGAGACCTCTTGGAGACTCAGGGCGGCGTCAGGGCCGCCGTAGTACTCGTTGGGGTCTATATGGAGAACCTTCTTGTTGGAACGGGAAAGGGCACTTTTGGGGGTTGTTTTAGTCACAAAGTGAGCTGGGATGGTCAGATTGTGCTTTGAAGAACAATGAAAGGCAACGAGATCGCAAATGAGGGTTGACTAAAAACTTACAGCGCTAGCAGGGCCTGCTGGAGCCCCGTCCCACAGATGACAACGTCCCAGGACGTCTCTGATAGGGACTCCATGATTGCAACACACTCTTTCTGAAGACGTTTGCAGGCAGGCTACAAGAATGGGGAAGAGGAGAAGTTGGTGATGAAATATTAAGTTGTGGTGGAGAAGAAAAGGCAGGAAACAGGGCTAAACTTCGGCAATTTTCACCAAGTGTCTGAAATGGTCTGTGCGCTAAGCTTGGAGAAAAGAGTATTTCTGTGGCACACATTTGTTTCTGGCCAAAATTTCGACTCGCAACATGTCTTTCATCCGCTCAAGTCAAGTCTCTCGGGCGCGAATATCTCGCTGCGTCCCGGGCTGCAAACAAACCGTCTTTCACTAGATGTTTGGTTACTTGAGCGGTAGATGAAGATTTTTCTTGTCTGCCAGTATCTACTGCTCTAGAATAACGCCTGAAAGAGTGGTTCGAATGGTTGATACATGTCATGTCGGAGAATTTTTTTCTTTGGAGGTCGGCTGCGTATGTGTTATATATTGAAACTCGGCCTGGATTTCTCACCGTCTCATGGAAGCTCAAGTGGTCGAGCGGTGACGCACTGCTTACAAACTGCTTCCGCAAGGCGCCGGCGTGGAACCCGGTCTGGTCAAACCATGAGACGTGGAGGAAATCTGGGAATTGGGCAAGGGAAGTTTGGAATTGGGGAGGGAGAAGTGGGAATTCTTTTTTGCTACTTCGTAGATTTTGTCTATAGACCCTCTTCCCCATCGTTTCCCTAGGGAATCCCTCGCCAGGGCGCTCTGTTGAGGTTGTGATTTTGAGGCTGGAGATGTTTTTCGGTTGGGTGAAGGACCTCGGAGAGGTCATCGGTTCGAAACGAGCCCTGGACTTCTGTGCTCCTTTTTTTCTCCTGGCTGAGGCATAACAAGTGAGGGAAACATTCGTCGGAACCTGACCATAGCGATTATTGAATCCTTCGATTGTACAAACCGAATTCTTTCGTTGCCCAAGGTCGCCTTTACCAGACAATGCAATCTCCCCTCCAGCACGGAGGTCTATAAACAGACACAAGATCAAGAAGACGAGGGAGAACGTAGTGAAACTCATAACTTTTATTGGCCAACTCTATCCGGGTATCAAGAAGACGTCTTCATGGCAGACTGAAACTCATCCCACCGTTTCTCCGCAACCGTAATGAATCCACGTAATAGCTGTGGACTGGCAACCGTGCCTCCATGCTTCGCAACACTCAGTATCTTGGTATCCCCCTCACTCCGGTCCACCACAACGGTAAGCGTCTCGTCGCAAAGACTCTCCTCCAGCTTATCGGGGTCCAGAAGAAGCCAGTACTTGCCGTCCCCCGGCCTATCCGTATCCGTCCCGGTGAAAATTGCGGCGGTGCAGGCGATGGGTAGAGTGTTGATGGCCAGCGGCTTGGGGTCCTTCCTCGAGCAGATAATCATCTCTCGGTCGGGGTCCCAGCGGGCTTGGGGGAGACTGGTGTTGCGCAGGGCGGCTACGATGGCTGCCCATGCGGCGTCGAATGGGTTTCCGTCGAAGGAGATGAAGAACATGTCGATGTAGAGCACCCAATATGCCATAACCCTCGCCTTCTCCTCGCCGCCGTCGTCTTCCCCGTCGTCGGACATTTCTTGATCTTCGTCCACCAAGGGGGATTTGTACCAAATTCGGAGATCGTCTGGGTTGATGAGGTTGGACGCATGTAATAACGAGTAGACACGCGTGCTAAGCGTTTGCGCCAAAGTAGTCGGAGGTTGGCCAGGCAGGAACTGGGGCGAGCAACCTGTAGCGAGCTCGAGATTGGGCACTAATAAATCGTAATCCATCAATTCGGTGGTTCGGTTTGAAGGCCTGAAATTCGGGATATCGGAAGTCAAGATCGTCTCGCCCCGCACACCGCAGATGACCGTGGTGTCGCCGATGCGGACCAGCGAGCTCCCTTGAGCATGGTTGAGACTGGAGTTGTTTACGGTGGGAGGGCGGGCGGCCCATGGGGCACGGCCATTGCTTCGAGCGGGAGCCCTTTCTTTATTTGATGGTTCGAGGTTGGCGAGGAGGTAGGGATGTGGGGAGAGCTTCGCGAAGGTGGCTCGCGGCAAGCCCTGAGGGGCTTCGGATGTCATCTCGGGTGGCTTGAGTGTTGCGGAGATGCCTGTAGCGATTGGACTGCGATTTGATATAAAATCGAGTATACAGGTCGATGTTGCGGTTATAAAGAGACACGTGAGGTCTGCAGGTCTGCAGGCTTAGGATCTTTGTAAGGGACAAAGCTGTTCTGTTGCTGGTTTGAATTTTCCAACCTGAAAGTCAAACCAGCCTTGTGGGAAGTGGGGGTCTCAAAATAGAAGATGGCCAATCACGGTTTGAGTGATGCGAGGCTGATCGAGATATGTTTGTTGCTGCTTTCTGCTTTAACTAACGACGAAAGTAGCACATTATCAGAATAAATAATAATATTTATATAAAAAGAATTATCATCATTGTTTTTATTTTTTATTTATTTATATATATATATATATATTTTTTTTTTCAAACACTGTGACATAATAGAAGCGTTGTTGCCCGGGCTATGCGAGTATTAATCTACACTAGGAAGAGAAACGACTCTTCATAGGCTGCGCTGATGATTACCTCTTGCAGGTGTCGACATTTGCAAGAAAGTTGACGATTGATGATTTGAGGGAGCAGTCGCGATGACGGTCTGTAAAAGGAGACAGGACCTCGTCGGAATTTCTAGCAACAACCTCAAGTATTAATTGAGACTTGAGAGTATTATTATCGATCATCTTCAATCGGGTCTGAGCTTCTGCCATGCCGAACTTCCGTTAATTGTCTAAGTATCTATTACGCCAAGCCGGTGGGCCATGACAAGAGCTGAGGAACCCATGAACCGCCATTGAGCAAAATGGTGATCTCATCCTCGACGGCGGCTGCGGATATGAACTCCTGCTTCATGGAATACGACGAAGCTGATTCTCCGCGGTGGTTGGGCGTGCCAAGCTAATCAAGCGCAGGGCAAGAGACCGAATTCGAAAGGTACGAATGAGTAGGAATTTTTGTCGATAATCATACAGATCTTGAGCCTAGCGGACATACTTCGTACGATGCTCGCAGATGGATGTGATTGATGACCGACCTTCGAGACTCTAAGTACGACTCTATCGGGCACAAGGGGTGGTATACCTGTGGTTGGGAGGGAATAATACGGCAAAAGCTGACCTTCGCACCTCGCCAGGGTCTCGGCACACGGAGGAATTCGACGGGATTGAGCACAGCTTTTCACAGAGCTCAAGGACTGGAGGACACGACGACTTCACCAGAGCATAAAGAACCCTATGAGCTCTTCAGTGCAGCGTCCGCCGCCCGGATCAGTCTGGAGTGGAACCGGGGGATGCAGTGATGCACGGTTGAGCACACCTTTCCACACTCGGACCCTGGCGAATCACGTCCTGCATCTTGCCGCCCGTAGATTGCAACGCTGGTGGGCCCCCGAATCACATCACAGAACCAGAACCTTGACAGCCCCCAAATCAGAGCCAGAGGAGGCTCGACTCTCTACATCTGGCCCGCCATTCGCTGGACCGCTGATTTTCCGATCTGCCCATCTTCCGGCTCGTCACTTTTTGGCCCCCTCTCTCCTCTCCACTTTGGACCAACACGATTCTTTTCTTCGGCCCTGTGAATCTGCAAAAGTACGAGGATCCAGTCACAGAGTGCGGACTCCACTTCGTGCGCACAATACCAGTTGTACTTTCATCTCCAAAGGTAGAATGCCGTGGAGTTCTTGCTAAGAGCCCTCTGATTTGATGGCTGTGGGATTTGTTCACTGCTTCATGCGGGACTCACCACATCAATCACCTCACCTGGGGTCTTCCTTGCCCTTGACCGTTGACAACAAGGAATCGAGAACCAAGAGCGGAGTCTCGTCGTGTCCGTGGCGTTTTCCCTCAATGTTGGTACATCGACCCTTGACCTCGCTCATCTACTTCGTGCTTGTATTTGTCTGCACATACATCGGCTGCAGTTGGCTTAATGCATCCGCCGCTACACTTGCTTCTCTGCTCACCTCGCTATCTGCCGTCCTGCTCGTTCCTTGTTTAAACATTTAAACATTATATTCATTTTTATCCATATAAACTAGCATTCTATCTGATAAACCTCGTTCCGCACAAGTTATCTTCCAACTGCACGCCCGGGCCCTTCGGCTCTCTTGTTGGCAGCGAAAGCGAGCGCAAGGATGGGTTACTCATGATGAAGGTGCAGTAAGACGTAGATTCTACGGGTGGGCATCCTGCAGATCCCGCCATGCCCCCTCTTCCTTTCCGCGTGCCAGCCCCCCCTGCACTTCTCTTCCAGTTGCCGCTCACTCTTGTCCGTTCGTCGTCTCCATCGCCGCATAGAGCAATAGTCAGTCTAGGCACTCTCCACTAGGGTACTCACTACTGCACGGGTCTATCGCCAGCATACTTCTCCGCAAGTACAGACAAGCGCCCACACCATGCCCGTTCCTCTTAGACTGGATGTGTGACATCTCCATAGTCAATTTTCCTTCCAGCCAATGCTGAATTGCGGTCAGGCGCCTGGCCGGTTGAACCCATCTCACTGCATCAGTACATTCCCTTTTCGCCGGGAACGGTGCATTGAAGTCTTGGATGGACCAACAGTCTTGCCCAGTTTTTCACAGCTCTCCGACCCCAGCTTGGCTTCTGGCCCCCAAAATGGGTGACAATATCCCACTCTTCTCTGCCCTCATCTGATTTCGACTGAACGAATTGGGCAATCCTCGAGTTCTCCGGTCCCTCTCTTTGGCCAGAGCTACTTCGTCCTGTTGTTGAACACACCGCGCTGTGCGGTCCTGCATTTGCACCTTTACACTTTTCCCAAAGGCGGCGGGAAGATAACAAGCACCCTTGCTTCTGCAGGCACCGCTCAGCGAATTGGACAAGCCACCAACTGTTCTTCTGCACCTCGAACGATTTCCTCGAGTCGATTTTTTTCTTTGTACGAGGAGGAGGGGAATAATAAAGCTTGGACTCTCGGCCCCCAACGACAGCCACATTCGCACATTCCATTGTACGACGGAGCTTCTGCCAGGTTTCTCTATTATATCCTCCACTTCCGGCCGCTTCTCACTTACCCCCCTCTTCTTTCCCCCTTCGCCCCCATCCCAAATCCCGTTGTTGGGTTCTTGCGTTTCTTGTTTCAATTCCCGAATATTCTACTCTCTCTCGTCTTTTCCGAGAGTGTAGTGTGGGAATACCCTCGCTTTCCCCCAGTCTTATACCCCGAGCTTGAGGCCGACTCTCCTGCGACCGACTTACACCTTAATGCGGACGACCAACGAATAATCTCCACCAACCTCCAGCTTTCCCTGCTGCATTGGCCGGCCCAATAACTCGCCCGCTCACCTTTTTGAATCTCACCACCCAGGCCGTTTGTACAACAATTGGGACACGTCGAGATCCAGTTCCTATGGTCAAGCGCACCTAGGTTGCGCGGATATCCTGCCAGCATCGTGGGTCCTCGCAGCGCGAACGCGACAATACCATGAGTCCCCAATCGAAATTCGGCCTCGTCGAGGCGGCACAATCAACAACAAACACACTAGTAGAATTGGCGAAGCGCATCTTTATTCCACTGACCCCGACGAGTCCTCCAGGTCTTGTCGAAGCGAACACCGTCGATCCCTGGATAGATTCTGGAAAATATGGCTTGGGATGGACTTACTACGCCGTCGGCCTCCTCTTCCTCGTTCTCTTTATGAGAGTCTGGCACTTCTGGCAAGACAAGATCCGACAGGCCATGTACAAGGCGGAAGTTGAGGAGCACTATCAGCGGGCGTACAACATCGAGCTCGATTACGCGAATGCCATGCGCACAAACGAGCATGGCCGCGTCTTCTTCCCGGAGATGGGCGCCGACGAGAAGGAATTCCGACCCAAGGCTAACATGTCTTCTCTCGGTTTTGTCAGCGATACTCTAGCCCTCTTCCGATGGATTTTCTACCGACCGATCCCTGATATTGTGTGGCGGAAACATCGATTCACTTTTTCGTCGCTAGCCGTGCTTACGACGGTCTTGGTTACTCTCATTTTTGTGGTCCTGTTCTGTTTCCTAAAGCAGCCTCTTTACTGGGAGAGCATCGAGTTCGGCTCGCCGCCTATTGCTATCCGTTCCGGCATGATTGCTGTGGCGATGACTCCCTGGATCATCGCGACGAGCATGAAAGCAAACCTGCTGACCATTCTCATCGGCATCGGCCCTGAACGACTTAACGTGTTCCACCGCTGGGCTGGATACATTTGTCTGTTCCTGTCGCTGGTCCATGCGATTCCCTTCTACATCCAGCCCGTCTGGAACGACGATGGAATGGTCATCTTCCAGCGTCTCTTCCCCGGCGGCAGTGGCATTATCTACGGTACCGGAATTGCCTGCTTGGTCCCCCTTGTCTGGCTCTGCGTCGCCTCTCTTCCCTTTATCCGTCGAATTGCCTACGAGCTGTTCGTGATTCTCCACGTTCCTGTCGGCGCCGTTTACCTCGGCGTGCTGTTCTGGCACACGAAGAACTTCCTGGCCTCATGGAGCTATCTCTATACCTCCATCGCCATCTGGGTCTTCTGTTATATGATGCGCTTTTTCAAGCTTAACTGGACGAGGCCGTGGAGGTATGCGTTCATGGTCGGCGATGAAGCTGCCATCACACTCATGTCGGAGAACGCCATCAAGATTACCATCCCCACCCAGATGAGGTGGAAGCCGGGCCAATACGTCTATCTCCGTATGCCCGGCATCTCGTTCTTCGAGAACCATCCCTTTACTATCTCATCACTCTGCAGTGACGACTTTCCCTCCGAGTATGGTGAGGACTACAGGGACTGCGTCCTTGTCTTCAAGCCTTACGGTGGATTCACCCGCCGTGTGCTCGAGACGGCCATTGAAAAGGGCCCCTTCCACACTTACCGCGCATTCCTCGATGGTCCTTATGGCGGTATGCGTCGAGACCTTGCCGCCTTCGACACCTGCATTCTCATCGCTGGTGGTAGCGGCATCACGGCCCTCATGTCCCAGCTCCTTAACTTAATCAAACGCATGAGAGACGGCAAGGCCATCACCCGCAAGGTCGTCGTCGTCTGGGCCATCAAGCGTCTCGAGGCTATGGATTGGTTCCGCGAGGAGCTTCGCATCTGCCGCGACTCGGCCCCGCCCGAGAGCGTAACCTGCAAGTTCTTCGTGACGGCCACTACCCGCCCAGCACGCATGGGCATCGGTGGGCCCGTGAACGAGGGCGGAGCTCGTGCCCTGAGCAACATGTTCCATGACAAGCTGGACGGGTTCGTTGCGGGCATTGCGTCGAAGCGTAACTCGGCTCTTATCATGTCTGAGGCCCAAGGTGATCCGGAGCGCGAAAGGGAGCTCCGCGCTGAGAACGACGACAAGATCACCGCTCTGCCGCAGACCAAGCACCTTCAGGCTCACGCCCACATTAACCCAATCCCTAATCCTCCGGAAGGCCCGCCGCCTGGTATCCGGGTTTACTCTCCCCAGGACGACGTGAAGCCTCCGCTTAGCGACGACAAGAAGCCGTCCAGCGACTTCAACAACAATGACGAAGACACAACCTCGGGCAAGAAGCGCGAGTTCCACTTCCCACCCCTCGCCCCCCGCGCCGATGCCCCTCACTTCAACTACGCCCCTCCCTCTCCCCGCAAGATCCCTCCCCCAACCGTCACCGACGACGACATCAGCACCACCAACGACCCCCTCCCCGTCCGCGCCCCCGAGCTCGCCCACCTCCGCACCACCAACCTCCCCGGCCGGGGCCAACCCCGCCCCAACAGCACCTTCGGGCCTCCCTCAGGTTTCGAATTCGGCTTCTCCGAAACCCCCACAGAATTCCGCAAGAACCTCATGCGCTTCGCCTTCCCCGTGCCGCACCAGATCGACGGCGGCTGGAGCGTCGAGTACGGCCGGCCCGATCTGGGCTACATGCTTCGCGAGTGGGCTCGCGGCGCTCCGGACGGTAGGGGGATCTTGGGGAGGAGGACGGCGGTGTTTGTTTGTGGGCCGCCGACGATGAGGGAGGGGGTTGCGAGGACGGTGGCGAGGTTGCAGGCGGAGATTTGGGGGGATGATATGCTCGAGGAGATTTTCTTACATACGGAGAATTACGCGCTGTGATTTCTCGAAAAAGTCGGGGGTGTATTTATAGTAAAACACGACGAGGCAGGGTTCCTACACCACCGCCAGACTTGGCCATGGAGGACTCTTACACCACTTTTTTTTTGATACCATGGTTTTAGGAGGAAACGGAGGGAAAGACAAACACTTGTCGTTCCTTTTTCTATTATGTATAATGCACTAGCACCACTTTCCTTTTTCCCCTTGTTAATGTTCGTCGGTCTCGGGGGTCGTGTATGGGAGTATTGGAAAGGTTCGGGGCTTGGTCACATCGATATTGGAGAGAGAGCTGCGAGTTCGGCTCCTTCCGCGTATATACCTTTTTTATATTTTCCTTCTCTATTTTCTATTATCTTTTTATATACTATATGCGATCTTAGTTTATGAATGAAAGATGTTCGCTACTCAAGCATTCAGTACTAAATAAAGTCGGCATTTTCAAAATTATGGAGGGAGCTACCAACTGATCCAGATACTCAAGCAATGGCCCAGTAGCTCCCCGTACTGACGGGCGACGAGGTTTCGGGCGGCGGCGTGGGAACTGTTCTGAGTCGGAGGAAGAAAATGGGAACGGAGCACAGGGTTCTTGGCCTGTGTTTTGGCGTGTTCAGTCCAAAGAAGTATCTCTTGATTTTCCTTGGGAATCTCTGAGAACAGCGTCGAAGAAACTGGGAAAATTTCTACTTGAAGACCGTTTTCAGAAGTTTGGCGCTTGAATCGCGGGTTATTTTTCGTTTACTTTCTTGTTCGAACTGTCTTGTTTCTCTTTTCCTCATGTTCTCATTTGCGTAACGGACATGAAACTGGTAAATAGCTGATGAAGTGACTGAAAAGCAGTACATAAAACAGTTAAAAGGCTGTTCAGCATAAGACGAAAAGGCCGTGACAACAAAATAATCGAACGCTCCAAACAAGACGCTTAGAATACAACACAACAACTGCTTACTCCTTAGGAACATCGAACACCACCCTCGTCGCACCCGTCCGATCCTTCGTCTCCGCAACATCTCCCCTCCTCTCCTCCAACGGCAAGATTGGTCCCCTAAGGACCTTCTCGCGGTGCCACGGGCCGACAAAGATACCCTCGGGATCAACCTCATCGCGAACCTTTCGCCACTTGACAAGGTTTTCGCCGTACATCTCCTCGATAGCGGCCGTGTCGGCCAAGAAGTTCTTAGCCCAGTGAGGGCGTCCGCCGAGGTCGCGCATGAGCCATTCGAAAGCCTCGTAATACCTGGGCATAACGGCAGGGTTGGTATGGTAGGGCCTGTAGAGGGTAGCGTTGAGGTAGAGCGTGGGGCCGTCAGACATGGAAGAGTCGAGGAAAGGGCGCGAAGCGAAAGCCTCGGGCGTGGCGGGGGCGGAGTTCGTGACCCGGACCTCTAGAGGGGCGTGGACGTAGATGCCGTCAGCGGGGAAGGGGATCTTGGGCTCCCAGTAGTCAGGGTGGTCGGGCTTGAGGTGGTTGAGCCAGGAGCTGAGACGGCGCAGGGCCTCGGGGCCCTTGTCGAGGGGGATGGCCCACTCGTTGACGTATTGGGAGTAGAGGCAGTTGAGCAGCAGGGCCTTGCGGCTGGGTTGGATGGCGGAGCTGGTCGTTCCGTTCTTGAAGCCGTATTGCATGCCGAAGACGAACCATTCGACCCAGGGGAGGATGCGCGGGAAGAAGTGGCCGACGTAGAGGAGGTTGTGGTAGATGTGGTAGCCGAGAGAACCGTCGTAGTAGCTGACGCGCGGGTCGTAGGTGGGCTCCGTGGATCTGTCGGCGGACCAGATGACGGCGCGGCGGGTGTGCGGGAGCCACCAGACGCGGATGAATTCCTTTTGCGACCAGAATTCCCTGCTCCACGAAGAGAAGAGCCTGTGATCCGCGTCGATAACCTGGGTCCAACTGAGATTGAAAGCTTCGATGGCCTGGTAGGTGACTTCGACAATGATTCCTATGGCACCAAGCGAGAGCAGACCGGCTCGGTAGAGCTCATTATTCGAGGTCGCAGAACACTCCTTGATCGAACCATCGGCGAGAACAATCTTGAAAGCGAGAATATTCTCCGACACAAGCCCATGCCTCAGACTACTCCCATGAGTCCCCGTGGAAATCACGCCAGCGACCGACTGCTCATTAATACTCCCCAGGTTCCGCATATCAAGGCCGCGCTTCTCGAGCTCGTCGCCCAGATCGCGCAACCGTATTCCGGCCTCCACGCGCACCCGATGTGTCTTCTCGTCGGTCTCGAGGATGGCGCAGAGCTTGTCGAGGTTGACGAGCCAGTGGGAGGTGCAGGTGAGGTGGGAGGGCGAGTGGCCGGAGCCGGTGACGACGACGCGGCGCCTGCATTGGTGAGCTAGGCGCAGGAGTTTCTGGACTTGGGCGACGGATTCGGGCTGGAAGTAGAGCTCGGGGACGGAGGAGAAGGTGTGCGCCCAGGTGGCGTGGATGTGGTTCTTGCTTGCTTTGAGGGGGACGCCGTCGCTGGGGTTGTCCAGCTCTTGCTGGACGGCGGCTAGTCGAGACATCGCGTGTAGTGGCGGACTTCAATTCGCGGGAGTATACCGAGATGGGGAGAATTCACCCCCGGCTGCTGCGCTGCTATTGATCACAGCGTAGGAAGAGGCCAGCAAGGTGAAGCTGTCCTGGTCCAGGGAAAAAAAAAAAAAAAAGAGAGGAAAACATAAGGTGACCAGGGTCCAAGTCTTGGTCTCAGGTGGTCAGAGTGGGGGAGGGGCTCCAATAATCACACAATCGGAGCGCTGCATGAGCTGTGCGGGTCTCAATTACCGTGCTCAAGCTCGCCGGTTCAGGGTGACCCCGGGCGCCTAAATACGGAAGATTTTAGTGGGACCCCGCTGTTGCTGATAAATTCGGGGTCAGCCAGGCCATAGCTCCCTCTTGCAAATCATCTCCGCGGATGAACTCGGAAACTTGGGAGTGGGGGTCCTGAAATGGATGGAATCGTGGGTAGTCTTGCAAGCCTAAGCTGTCACTGATCGCAGGCCGTGAATGATGGAGAGAGTGTGTCTGAGTGAAAAGATTCAGTCTCTATGTCCCGTCTACGCGCTGACCCATGGTCCCGTCTCGGTTCGCACGCCAGACTCCCTCCTCGTCCTCAAACTGCTCTAGTTTCCAAATCTCAACCTTTGACTTGCACTCCTCCAGGGCCTCCTCGCCAGCTCTCCAAGCGGCTTGGCGATGTGGCGAAGAAACTGCAATAAGGATGCTCTCCTCGCCAATACCCACGACACCTAGTCGGTGAACCATAGCCAACCCTTTCAAAGAATGCTTCTCAGAAACAGCCTTGGCGATAGATAGCATGGTCCGGAGCGCGAGCTTGTGATAGGCGGAATACTTAAGTTCCTTCACTGACTTTCCTGCAAAGTTATCCCGCGTTGTGCCTAAAAAAAGACGGGTTAGCAGAGTCCCCTCGTCGCCATTTCTCTCCACATGGTCATACCAGCAAAGACAACAATGGCTCCGGCAGCAGGACTTCGAACCTTGTGCATTACTGCGTTGACGTCCAAGGAGCTGTTTGTGAGGGCGACATAGCACCCGTCTTCAGAGAGGTCCCATGTTTCTTCCGCTTTCGGGTCCATGGTCGCCGCAATGTCCAGCATCAACCTCTCGAGACGATTAAAGTTGTTGGAAACTAATTTATTACATTATTTAAATTCGAAGATAAATTCAAAGCCAACTCCAGCGAGGAGCGAAATCGGTGTCTTCTCCACCACCACGATGAGACAGTGTATTTGAGGTATAACATACACGTTGTTTGTCTCCACGGCTGTTTGTTTCCCCGAGCCCCGAAACCTGAAATTAACAACTTTTCTCCTCTTTCCCGCCTTCAATATTCTTTCCCGGCTGTCCTGCGTGGTCGTTGACGTTGGTGGTCGTTGTCCTGTGCAGTTCTAGGCGACCTGATCTAACGTCCTTGCCTGCGCCTCTTGTGGTTTGGATAAAACGCGGCTACGCAGAGCAGCCCTCAGCGGGGAGACATCGTGCTGTTGTCACAGCCCCTTCCTCCGACAGTCTATACCTAGATGCTCATGAGCGTCAACAGCTCCGTGCCAAGCAAGATCCCCACCGGCGGGTCGAAGTGGAGTATGGCATCGATTGGATGGCCCGTGTGCGCCCTGCCCGGCCTGTCCGGGGGGATATCAACCTCCGTGTAGCTGGCGCTGCTTACTAGCCTCGGCCCCTGGTGGATGTTCTGGTTCGTGATGGCGGATATACCAGGAATGAGCATGAAGAGGGCGGCAGCACGGCGCTGTTGTTAGCTCATAACCAGGAGGGCTTCCTCCTCCGTCGGCTCGCCATCTTTCCACGTGGGTTCCTTCTGAAACGAAGATGGGGAGTGAGGTATGCTATCGCCTCTATAGAAGCCTAGGACGCGTCGCCTTGATGTTCAGATTACACCATCTTCTCACCCAGAGACTTCAAAGGTAAAACAGCCTATCCATTCTACGGTGGTGGCGTTACTCGTATCGAAAGACCCCAATGCATCGCCTCGCTAGCTCATGCGATGTACACTAGCAGCTGGTTGCTAAAGAGCTCGCTCTTGGGAATCTGGACGTCTTTTTCGTGGAAGTCATGTAGCAGAAGCCAACACAACATCCGGAACACCAATGTGCACCAAATCGACTGTGCATCAGACTTCATGCGCTCCCCATCGCATACTATGTCTCCAATGCGGACGTAGCTCATCATAAACACCCTCTCGCGCTCCTCAGGACTCGCGGCGTTCACCCCACGAAAGTGAGGCGAACCATCTCGGGGGAGTAAGGCCTCCTGCAGATGGCGTCTATCGATCTGGACTACCTCTCTCTTTCTCGGGATTAGTATGGAATCGCACTCGTCAAGTGCCTCATGCAGCGAGTCTAGGGTGCGCGGCGAGAAGGACCGCAGGTTTAGACTGCCAATGAGCGAGAGAAGTTCCTCAGCTCGCTCGATGAACTCGAATGGGCTTACGAAATGTTCCTCCACTCGGTCTAGGAATTCGCGCAAAAGTCGGCACATTGAGAAATACTTGTTGTCTCAGCGATAGCAGGTTGGATTCGGTAGCATGCGGAAGCAGCTATTTTTTATGTGAATTGTCTGACCCAGCATGCCGAGGATTTCAAATGCCACTATTATTAAAGTACGAGTCAGCGACTGGCTCGTTCTAAGATCTCAAGAATCAAGTGTTGAGCCTACCAGGAAACAGATGCGTGTACTTGAATCTCTCACTGCAAATATAGTTGGTCGTGTCACGATTGCAACCCAGCAGTGTGAGCGTCTGTGCTATCTCTTGCGGGCTCCCAAGCTGGAGTACACCGACGTCACTGAAGAGCCCTTCTTCTGGAGGCTCCGAGCTACTCGCATCATCGAAGCCCTGATAGATAGTAGGAACGACACCAAAACAAAGCCCTTTCACCTCGTCCGCCGGGATGAGGCGATTTTCCCGGAACTTGCGTTTTCCAGAGATCCGAAAGGTGAACACGATACCTAGGTTCGCCAGGGTTGCGCCAGTCAGCACACAACCGTTGCCTTCGGCTCGGTACCTGTCCTGGGACTGGTCAAACTCTTTCCAGTGCAGGCCGAGCATGGCTACCATCTCGACCAAATGGCAGATACTAGTTACAGCATAGGGCCTCTTGACATTGCTGGGCATGGTGCCCCAGTCTCGACGCTCTTTCTGCAACGCCACTGCCATGGTATGGTCATCCCAGACAGCTCGTGGCTGCTTGTCATCACCGATACTCGTATACTCTTCCTCCTCCCAGGCCATGCTATCGCGCTCCATGCGCTGCAGCTCGTTCAGCATGATTGCCCATGTCGGATGCTCATTTTCAGTAGCACCGATCCCTTTGGTCGAGAACTGCTCGTGCATCGCTATCTCGTTCTGGAGATTGGTGTCTGTTGCGATCAGGCTGGCATCCGTGCCATTGAGGTAGAGGATCTCGCTACCGACAACAGGGCCGTCCTTGTTTTTCGGCGGGCACACGAATATAACCGGCATTTCGAACTCGATCCCGGACCGCGACGGCGGAGTTGAGGTAGTGGTCCCCGCTGTGAAAGTTTTCCGACTGGAACACAGTGTATGTGAAGCAAGTCGCAGCACTTTCCTCTGCAAAGCACCCGTGTCATGCCAGATATCCTGTGCTGACTCTAGTGATTCGGAGCTTAAGTCGCGCTCAATCTGCTCGTCGATGGCTTGAACATCTCGTTCACTGAGCATCTCACCGAAGTCGTCTGAAGTAGCAGAGAATCTCATCAAAGCGACTTTATCATCTGGAGTCGTTTCATGCGAGTCCCCTGGATTGGATCCTTCTTCGGGAGGATCACTTATGGTTTCATTGGCTAACTGTATCGCTCTCGCAGCGAGTGTATCGGGCGAAAACTTTTCTGAGTGTATTCCGAGACCTAGCTGCCGATTTGCACGGCGAGACAGGTCTACAGCTGCCATTGAATTCTCAAGGGAGAGGTGGATAATACTAGCGGTTTGTGAGACAGACCATAGGCGACCGTGGACAGAAAGAACCTACTGGATATTTTGCGAGCTGCGGTCTCTCGTTGTCTGGAGGATCATCACATCGAGTATTGTGTCCAAAATCTGATACTGCCCTTTTAAGGCCTCGCGGTAGAAGAGCACCTTGTCCTTGCTCGTGAACACCCATCGCAGTCTGACTCCTAGCTGCCGAATCTTTCCCGGACTGGACTTAAAACGGACGAGAAGCGGCTTCAGCGTATTCTGGAGGCGATCAAGAGGCGTCAGGACTCTGTCGCATATGTCAGTGACGTCCTTAACGAGACTCTGAAGGTCTAGGGATACATCGGTTGAGCTCTCGAGCTCAGTCTTGACGCATCTGAGCAGCTTGGAGAATGCGTTAATCTCCTCTGCGTAGATTCGAATTTCCTGCCCGGCGGAGCCTATGTCACCAGCAATTTGAAATAACCCGTGGGCAATCGTGAAACCCAGGGAGATAATGCCAGCAGCGCCGCTGGCGACGCTGAAAGGATCTGACATGCTCAAGCCGGGGGTTAAGGGAACTGGCTACCCCAGAATTCTACGAAGGAGACTATGGTGATGAGTCTCGAGCGCAATTAAAAGAAGTAAAAGGAATAAGAGGAGATGTTGGGCAGATTTACTCGACAGCCTTGCCCCGCACAAGCTGGACGACTCATCCAGCCCTGCCATGCACCTTTCCAAAGCCTTGAGGTGGCTGATGTTAAAACTCGAACATGGGACCCTGAAGTGTCATATCGGGGCTTCTCTTCTATGATGGGCATCTTTTTCAAGGTCCAAGCTAAAACTTGGATCTTAATCTTCATTCCCCAAGGCTCTCCTGTGTAAACTGCTTGCCTTCCCGTCTTGGGGTCTGGAACACTTTGACAGTCCAGTTCTGTGACTCGCCATTGATATCCCAAGGACCGTAGATGATGCATTGTCCAGCAAGAGCTTAACTAGGCATGTACTAGGTACATGGTTTGTCTCTATAGAAGGCTTATACTACTGCAGCAGTTGGTGAGAGGGTATGAAGTAATGAAGTAATGAAGTAGGAAACTCATCGAGTGACATTGGGATAACCCGCTTCTCCACACTAGTGGAAGTGGAGGCTTTATTGTCAGGTGGCAACAGACGGGAAACATCGCTTAGTTAATCACTAGTTAACGATGACTTCACTCCAATTCCAGCAGCTTCATTCCATTGAACTCTCTTTCTCCAACTCCCACTTCCAGCCCCAGACTCATCACTCATTCTAGCTTGTTTCAGATATTACAGCCTCAAAGCTCTTAGACACGATTATTATTTGTGAAAGTCACAAACCTCCATGCCATCAAATTAGAACTTCGCAATCCCCACACGATGCAGATCGTCTAGCTGCAGCTCGAACAGCCTTGCATTGCGAAAGAGACAGGCCTTCTCAAATACACATCTAAACAACGACCCGAAAGCCACCATGCATCCCGAACAGCGAGGGCGATCCCCAACGAGGGACCGATATTACGATCACTACAATCAGCGACGAGGAAATGATGACCCACGAGATGGGGCGTATGACGAACAAAACGACTATTATCGAGAGCGGCATGGTAAAGCTTGAACTAAGCCCATGGAGGAGTCACGTCGAAAGCAGAAATGGCATCTCAGATGCCCGTGATAGAGAAAAATCACAAGTGGCCAGAATTAGGGATGGTTTTGAGCTGTAAGCTAACTTGCCCACGGGACGACGAGGATACTCTCGATCTCCTCCACCCAGGATCGACTTGCCTTACGACGACCTGCCTGAAGAGGAAGCACGGTATCGCGATGGCGCAAGTAGAAGGCACTATGGATATTCCGACGACGGGAGTGATTACCGCGACCGGAGAGGCCCTTCTTCGCAAAACGACTCGAGGCCGCGACAGCGTGATTCACGCGCGGATGCGGACTATGATGACCCCTATTACTCCAATCAGCACGGACACTACCGACACCGGTCGGATTCCCATTCAGACCATGAGCGTCACCGTCGACCGCGAAGCCGGCGTAGGAGCCGAAGTTATTCGCGCTCGCCGTCACGTCATCCCGGCAATCCCAGTGATACCGTCATCTTAGAGGGTCTCCCTACCGACATCTCCGTAAACGAGGTAGGTGACTGCCGGTCCAAGCCACAACAGAATCTGCACCGTGGTTCGGCCCTTTGCCATGTTTCTTTCACGAATCTAACCATCGTTTCCAGTTCCAATCAAGTTTGTTGAACTCATCTTTGATCTCTCCCGACGATATCATTGAGGTCCGGATACCCAGCTCTGGAGGTATGGAACCTTTTCATCAACCAACACTAGCTGCTTGCCGGGATATTGAGCTAATGTCTCCCTTCAGGCTCGCGTCGCGCATTCGTACAATTCCAGACAGTCGATCTGGCAGTCAGATTTGTGGACAAGCACTTCCCCGAGCTCGTTGTCGACTCAGCGGCCACCAGGAACTCATCCGAAGCCCGCAAACTGATGCTGTACCTTCATTTTGCAAGACCTCGTGATGATGGCGATCGGCGACAGCCCCGTTCTGAGCGTTCTGAGCAGTGGGCATGTCCTTCTGTAGGATTTCCCCGGCCGGATTTACCCAAGATGCCAAGTGCTAACCATGGATAGTGTGATTTTTCTAATTTCGCATCCCGGAATCGCTGCAAGGTGTGCGGATTTGCGCAGTCTTCATGTGTGTCCTCTCATCAATCTATTCCAAGATTTTCGGTGTCGACTAACGGAACCGCAGCAATATTATCTGGATATACGCACATGTTAACTGGCGAGACGGATGCTTCCAACGATCCATCCCAGTTCCTGGTCATCTATCCCCTAGATGCCTGCGTGACGGAAGAAGTTCTTGAGTTTGGCATAAAGAAGCTTGAAATCGCCGAGAAGCAGCCAGCTTCAAAGGACGCAGGCGCTCCGGCTAAGCTCAAGTCGACCGCTCCGACGGGAGACGTAAGTGGCTACGGCGCTCGCCGCGGCTCCCTTCACCGAGTCTTCCTCATTCGCGACAAATCTGACAGTCAGTCGCTGAAATATGGGTTCGCCGAATTTTGGACTCTGGAGGACGCCGCGGCAGCTTTGACCAAATTTAAGATGTCGCGGAACTTCACTATTGGGGGCGCCTCGGTGAATATCTGCTCAATCCACATGGGTGTTTTTATCCCCGAGCTACAGCAACCCTCGCCGCAGGAGGAGAAGTTTTCATTTGTTCCTTTATTTAACCCAGCACTACGTGTAAAGTACTGGGATCCTCGAGTCTTTGCCAACCAGCGCGTGGTAAATGCCGAACCACCCGTCAAGGCCGATCCCGCAGCGGAAGGCGCGTCAGCCGCGGTTGAAGCCAAGAAGGCGAAAAAACGCAAGGCTGATGGGAATCTCTCCTCTGGGGTGACAAAGAAGCCGGTTGCCATGGCGGGACAGATGGCCATGTGGCAGAAGAAACATGAGGAATTGCGTGTAGACGGCACCGCTGGATCTGGTGATGAGAGGGCTTCGGGCAACGAAGGTGCATCAGAGTCTGGACCGTCTCGGCAGCAAAATCAGCTGTCTAGTACATCCACAATGCCACCAAAGGAAAAGCAAGGACCCATCAAGATATCACTCGCAGGGTTAGCAGTCGCTCCTCCAGCAACCCCAGCCGATGACGGTGCAGGAGCATCGCCAAACAACATGACTACTAGGTCGGAGCCTCCTGTCGTCTCGTACGTAGATCGAGATCGGGTCTGCTGTCTACTCTGCATGATGAAGTACAAGTCCTTAGATGACTTGGACACCCACGAGCGCTCCGGAAATCACAAGAGAGCCATGGCCGACGATGAGAAGGTGAAGGCAGCCGCGCCGCGCCTCGCGGCCCGGGATAAGAGGCTTCAGGAACAAGGCAAGACGAACGACGAAGGAAAATCGCAGCAGTACCGCGACCGAGCCAAGGAGCGGCGCGAGGCCTTCAACCAACCCAAGAAGCCAACGCCCCAGCTAGCGAAGCAAAAGGCGCCGAAACCCGAAGCCCCTGCTCCACCGCCGGCTGCAGCACCTGCGCCCTCTAAGGGTTCAGCGATGCTCGCCAAGATGGGCTGGACAGGACAAGGCCTCGGCGCGAACGGCGAGGGTAGGACGGAAATCATCGCCACGAACGCGTACCAGGAGGGTGTCGGTCTCGGCGCGGAGGGTGGAAACCTCGGGGACGCTGCGGAGCTCGCGCAGCGGAAGACGAAGAATAGCTATGCGGAGTACTTGACTACGGCGCAGGACAAGGCGAGGGAAAGGTATAATAAGATGAACTAGGTGTCGTACGCTGGAAACGGATAGCGATCCTCTCGCCGATGTACAATATTCATGACAAATAGAAAAAGAACGGGGACAATTAGACCTCGTCCTCAGGCTCGGATTACATATACAGTCCGTTTAGGCGGACAATAACCTAAAAGTTGTTAGCTCCGTGAAATCCAAAGCAGGAATGAAATTACACTTGCCTTCTCGATATACCGGGCTCCAACGAGGATGCCATCCTCATCCTCAAACTCCCGTATCACCAAAGTCTTCGTTTTCTGGGTCCAAGCATGTCAAACTCGTCTTCACAATATCCGCATATCTATCTCCCATAAACTGCGGGAGTCTCGAGGCAGCGAGAGATAGTAAATGCTCCTTTCCTTGGGTCTGAAGAAACGTGATCAGCTGCGGGCCTCGCAGTTCTGACAAGCCGAGAATAGGAGAAGCATAGGCGCCTCTCTCCTGCTCCAGAAACCGATCTCGAGAAGACAGACGCCCAAGCTGTATATGTCATGCTGCATTACATAGTCTTCTTGGGGTTCAGTCCCCTGTCTCGATGGATGGCGGTATAGGTTTCTTTCAAACATGTCATCGCCAAAGCGCAGCGTGGGACCTTGGTCCCTACGGAAATTCTCGAATCCGACGAGAAACACAGCCGGGGGTTTCACGCCATCAGGGATATCGAAACTGATCACAGACCCCGGGTGGATATTCTTGTGGACGAAGCCGAACGTATGGACATGGCCTACCGCATTGGCCAGTGACTTGGCGATGTTCAGACGGAAACTAAGCGACGCGGTGGGCGAAGGATCGAGGAGAAGGTCTCGCAGACTACGTGGGTCGGAGTATTCTGGCGGAAGTTTGGAGGCTAGGGTGGAATCCACAATCGGGTCGGGTTCCGAGTTGTCTGACTTGTCTGACTCTGCGACGAAGCCATGGCAGGCGAGAAGGCCGAAGGTGTCTGGCTCGTTGTGCTGGAGCTCGCGAGCTAGATCTCAGACGTCTTTCATCACGATTTGGCATGCAGAGCGCGGTTTAGAGTTGACTCTGTACAGGATGAAGCGCGTTAGTTCTCCGGTTGAGAGGGTTCTTGTCGCGAGGAGAGCTCCACATCGTGGAATTTCGGAAGTCGTCAGTCTGTGGAGTTCTCTGGAGGGAAGTCTAAGACTCGGCGCGTTGGTTGTATTGGGGGACTTTGTGCGAAGGCTAGCACGAATTAGCAGGGTTGCCGGTATGTAAGCCGATGTATTCGAGTCGCCTTGCCTCTGGACCGATGCGGTGTCTGCTTTTGGGTTGGCTATTCTCATGGGTAGAAGCCATGACAGACTCGCAGGAGGGTTGATTGTGGATGGGAAGAAGGGAAGGGAGGGAAACAAGGAGGTAAACAAGGGGAAGTGATAGGCCCCTCTACTATCCTCGAGGACGTTGGGCAGAGGGTGAACACGCGACAAGATGGGTGACAACTAGGACAATCTCCTCTCCTCATCGTGTTCGTTAACACCACATATCACCTTAGATGCATCTCCCTCGCAACAATTCGAATCGCCACCCGTCTGCTGCACCGCCATTGATTCCATCCACTCATGCGCCCGAGCTCGCTCTACTGTAAGTCTCTTCGATGGCGCAGACGCCATAAGCAAAGCAAGGAAATCTATCGCGGCTTCGGATACCTCGAGATTGCGGAGGACACTCTTGGGAAACTCACAGCCCCCTTGGTGGCACCCCAGGAGTTCCGAAAGGGTAAATGTGCTTGTGCCCGACAGTGCTTGGAAAACAGTCTCTCCAGAGGACCATATATCTGCCAAGTAGTGGTCGATATGTTCGGAATTGGGCGCTGTTAGTAGCTCGGGAGGCATGAAGCCCGGCGTTCCCTTTACGGTGGATCGCCCTGTGACGTCTTCAATCCGTTTACTTAGGCCGAAATCGCACAACTTAACCCTCCACGGTTCCGGAGGAAGGCTGACGATGAGAATATTCTAAGTCGGACAGACCATCAGCATGGCGTGACCATGAGTCTCGACTACTATACCCCTAGCAGATAGATATATGCCCTATCGCCGGCTTAACGTCTCCATGAGAAAACTGTTCTCGGTGCATCAATGTCAAGCCACCCAAGACCTTCGATGCCACTTCTTGGGCTTCACTCTCAGGCATACGACCGTTCGGGCAGCGTTGCGCATCGGAGAGGTATTCCCTCAGATCGCCGAATTCGCAGTATTCAGTTGCCAGATGAAATTGCCTAGCGGCTTTCATACCAGCCACAGAACTTCACAAAACAGTCGGCATACTTGGTTGTAGTTGTCAGTCAGGCATGTTGGGAATAAAGTACTCCACCACTGACCTTCTCCTGAGAGAACTTGGCCGATGCTTCTAGCTCACGCCTATATAACTTCGAGTTTGACTTGCCGCCCTTTTGGGGAATCTGTACGATACTCTTGACAACTCGAAACTCGTCCTGACCAGACGGGCTCGTCTCCCGGCGTTTGCGCTGGAGAATAATAGTCCCATATCCGCCTTGTGCCAGATGCCTCTCATAGACCCAAGCCTCCTCCCTTTGCCTTCCTGACTGGCTTATCGGCCAGGTATGAACGATATAGGTTTCCCCGTCATTATTCTCAAAAGTGGTAGAGAGCCTGGATTCACCAAGTCTGATAGGTTGTCAAGAGGGTTGGGGGGCATTCTCCGGTCGAATATGCGGCGTATGATGTCAGTTTGCGATGCGATTCTGTCAAGCTCTGAGGGATCACAACAGGATTGACGCGTGGATAAAGCGTGCTTGGATTTTTTTTCCCTCCCTTTTCTTTCTTGAAAGAAAGGAGAGAAAATAAACAGAGAAAGACCTGGCCGGGCAGGGCGGCAGATGGCCAAGGCTGCTAAGCGCCACCAACTCGAAAATCAAGCGGACTAGAGAACTTATTGGGCATGCATCGGTATAATCGGGCAGTGTTTCTTCGAGGGTTTCCCGTTGTGCGTTAAAATAAGGAAGTTGGAAATAGCAGCGATTATATTGACGCTCTCATCCACCCTAAGCAGCATATATCTTTGCTAGACGTTGCTTGCTGTTAGTGTGGTGATCGCTTTTTACACTTGTACACAACGATGAATGTCGAGCCAACTCTCGCGCTCCTGCCCATTCTAGGTCTGTTCTTTGTGTAAAGGTTTGCTCGTTTCAATATCTTATGGCCATTGATTTATTTTAACAACATGTGAGAGGTGGCAGTTGGTTCAACTTAACCCGTAATAGTGGCCAGCGGAGACGTGGTGTAAGTTATATCAACATCATCATGAAGGAGCAGAGCACTGCTGTATTATCGAGATCGGAGGGGTCTCGCGTGGTTGAAAAGAGAAAATATCCCCCCTCCCCTCCAATCTACGATATCCTCATGAGAGAGAGATAGATACAAGCATTGGCTAGACCACCTCGGAGAGATCCTTTCGAATTCTTTGTTTGAGTTGCTGGTAAGTACGGGTACGTCTTCATCGCCGAGACGTCATCTCAAAGGCCAAGACTGCTTCCGACATCGATCAATGGATGTCATGTCCACTCGATAATCGTGCTTCGGGCCCGGTTCTTCAAAGGCCAGTCAAGTATAGTAAACCCTTTTTGCAGTTTCGGAATGCTGATTATCCCCAAAGCGGTAATCCGGCAGCCCTCACACCGAAACGACCCAGAGATTCCCCAGACTGTGGCGGATTTTATGATTGACAATTTAATTTAATAGGGTGCAATGTAGCAGTTAACTGCAAGTGATTTACAACGTGTAATTTTAAGATGAAACGCAATGGCTGCGGGTAAGAGAAAGTAAGAGACAGCATCTCCATGGTAAAGCTCAAGCAACGTGTAATGGGTTCCGGATCATATAAATGCCTGCCTCGGCCTCATTATTTCCTTTCCAAGAATGCCCCAGAGAGCTTCCCATCGTGAAGATCACCAATGCGCGTAGAGACAGCTCCTTTTAAACTGCCATGCTAGCGGCGATGGCTCCTCATCGAGCAAGCTCCACGGCGGGGCTCGTCCTCCTCCTCGCAAGCCTCACACCTCATTTAACCCTCGCCGAGCCCATTCCAGGAGGTCCCAAATGCCTCTGGAACCCTGCCGGCCCACTTCACAGCCGCGAGAGAACATCGTGCCCTTTGGCCGTAGACGACACGAGCCCGCCCTCGGCGCTGGACGCATCCCCGTGGCTCCAGCCGCTGAAATGCCGCCACTTCAGAACCCAATCCGGCCGCTCGCCGTCAATAGTGGAGACGAGCAAGAACGGCAAAGCCGTCCACTGCGTGTATTCCACCCACGATTTTCGTGGAGCGGGTCTCAGCCTGGTTACGCGACCGGAGACGGCGGCTAATATCGTCGGGCTTGGCGGACTCGACGATCTCGAGGCCTCCCCAGTGTCTCCAGAGCAGGTTTATCGACGATTTTCGACGGGGCCCAGTATTTCGAGGTCGGGCCGTCCGGTCTATGCGGTGGAGGACCTGCCGGGGAAGGGGAAGGGCGTCATCGCGAGGCGGCGCATTGTTAAGGGCGAGGTCTTTATGGTTGATTACCCTGCGTTGCTGGTGGAGACTGGCATGATGAGCGAGCTGACGCCGGGAATGAGGAAGGGGGTCGTAAAGCTTGCGTTTGAGAATTTACCGAGGGAGACGAGGGCAAAGGTGTTGGATCTGGCGAAAAGCACTGGCGGCGACGAGGTCCTCGATGCTTTAACGACGAACTCTTGCAATGTGTTCATGGCGGATGGGGGAGCGCATCTAGGGCTCTTTCCAGAGGTTTCGGTGAGTTTGCTTCTTTTCTTGTATTGTGAGGCCGCATCTACACTCCGGAATCATTAGAAGCAGTCACCTTCTATGTAAAGGTATAGACGGAAGCGAGGGACGGAGGTCTAATCTCTCTTTCTAACTAGCGGATGAACCACGCCTGCGAGCCAAAGTAAGTGGGCGCACTCATAGCCGAGCGAGAAGTCTGTCTGGCTAACACCGAGTATCGCAGTGCGTTCTACCGATTTTCACCTCGCAGTTTAACGGTAGAGGTGGCAGCCTACCGTGACATTGAGCCCGGAGAAGAGATCAACATCAACTGTACGAGGTATTCTACATGAAATCTCGTAATATCTGGGATAACCTCTTCTGTACTAACATCTCTTTCACAAATGCTCACTCCAGACGCCTATCTCGGTATGCCCTACAAAGAGCGTCGAAAATACTTGCAGGACTCGTGGAACTTCAACTGTACCTGCCACCTCTGCCTAGAAGACACCGCAAAGCGCGAGGCGTCCGATGCGCGTCGCATGACCATCGCCAACACGCGCACCGCGCTCACCGACGCGCAAAAAGCCGGTCGGCACGGCGAGGCGATCGAGAAGGCGGGCAAGCTCGTGAGGCTCTGCGAAGAGGAAGGGCTGTTCCCATTAGTAGCGGGGTTCTACGACTCCATGGCTCGGGGGTACCTCGAGATAGGCGACGTCGAGGACGCGCAGGTCTATGCCGAGTTAGCTCTCGGCGGGTGGCTAGAGTACTACGGCGAGGACAGCGCCAAGGTCGAAGGCGGATTAGAGTTGCTGAATGCCATCGGCAGGAGGCGGGACAAACAAGGTTAGGGGATAAGGTTTAGTGGGTGATGAAAAAGGTCTGGCCGTGGTGACGTTTTAAGGGTTGGAGGGTGGGCGAGGTGTGGTGGAAATGGCATGTAAGAGGTTGTTGAAGATTCGCGTGAGACGAATGGCGTTGGGGCGTGGCTTGTTAGGCTTGCCTGGTGGTGGGCGGGAGCGACGTGTGGTCCTGTCTCGTGCCTCTTTTTAACCTTTTGAGTTGTCTAAAGTGTAGATGATGACATTATCATATCGTGCAAGCCTTTCTGTTGTAAGGTGCGTTGTTTCAACCATGGCCCGAGGTCCATCGTATGATGGCTTGTCACCGCCCAGTGCCAACCCACGAGTGATGATATGGAATCCTTCCTCTTCCTCACCGACAAGTTGAAGACGAAGAGGAGAAGGGGTCTGTCTCGGATGTCCCTTCCCGCCTCAAACTTATTGTTCCAATGGCGGCTTAGCTAATACTAATAAAGTGAGAGCCAACGTCCTCGTCTGCGTCTTGGACAGCCAAAAACTTGGACCTAAACCATGAAAGGACTGACGCAAGCAGGAACCGGAAAGACACCTTCGCCTGCTTCGTAGTTCGTACCATCTTAGGCTCGGACGGCTTGACAGATCCCCGCTTGCCAGGGTCAACGCGCCAGTCGAGGCGAGGATCAACAATCAGTGTGTTCAATAGTGTAAAGATTGTAGTGTAGTACTTGTAGCGTAGCCACTGCGCCATACAACTACCCCGCAAAACTTACACAACAACAACGCCAAGAGCATCTGGGTTATTGCTCACGTATGGAACTTTATGATGTTGATGGGTGGCACTTGTCGTGTTTGGAATGATTCCTCACAAATGGGCTTCCTCACTCGGACTAAACTGTCTCCTGGCTTCCCTCGCTACCTTCCGCCTTTGCTAGTGTGGGAAAGGAGCGAGGTACACGACGTCGTGCATCCTGCATCAAACCCACGTTGGGCAACTCGTTCCTTCCAGATTTCGTACGTTTACACTATGCCGCGCTACTGCCCCGAGAAGCCGGTCTGGCTCGGATTTTGTTCGTCTCCACTTCCAAGAAGCTTTGAGTGCGACACTGCGGGCCTCGTAGACTTTGTCCCTTATTTGACTCGTGCAGGAAATCTCGCACCGCCAAGATCTTGATTCCTTCGTTGCTTGCGAATGCCCGGTTTCGCACGACGTCCATGTTAGTCCCTCCACTAAACCTGCCTTGTTGTGAACTTATCGCGCAATCCAGGTCTCGGCGAGAAAGTCTACAATGTGGAGGATCTTGGTCGATGCCAACCCCCTCCGGGTCTCCATGTCCCAGCCACCTTCACATGTCGCTGATAGTGGCCGTCATTTGATCCCTCCCGCGATACGCCCGGTCGCCCAGCCAGAATCCCGATTCCCGAACACGGGGCTATCAGAATTCCCCATTATCAACTCTAGAGTAGCACGCGCACCGCTGCACCACCAAATATATTCCCATTTTCCCGTTCTCAAGCCCACCCACTTTCTGCATCCTCGTCCCCCCCAGACGTTTGCCCTACACCACCTTATCTGTCAGTCCCCTTACTTCTGCCATGCTTCTACCACCATACCCGCCCCCATTCTAGTTCAGACCTAGTGTTGTGATGCTTCCCCCACCTGCCTTGGCACCCTATCAATAGTCTCCCCTCCCCTCCATCATCCTTTGGTAACACTAACCCTCAAAAGCATTCCACCGCCAACGCATGCAGGCCGCAGGAGAAGCCGGGTTGCATCTTTAACTGGCTCGCCGAACTGCCCGTCTATTTCTCGTTTCTTCCCCCATCCGGGCCACTAACTGGCTTCGACCAAAGAGGCTTTGTACCCACCAGACCAGATGCGTACACTAGAAAGCATGGTCTTCGAGATGCAGCTTAGCTTCAGAGAGGGGGCGTAACTCCGTAGCTGGGGCGTTAGAATCGCTATATTTCATCTGACTTGCGTATCCCAAGTGGGAACTGCAACAGCACTGCCCTGAATCCTGTTTAGCTCACACCGTGCTCCTCACATAAACTGTCGTGAAAGACCAGCTGAAAGTAGCAAGACCGCAGCCAGTGGTACATTTGCCACGACAACTGTCAGTTCTTGGTATGTACTCACATATTATTTGTGTCGGACGACCACCTCCCAACCTTGACTTCTCCCCTCGGAGGAACACATAAAGTTGCTCAACCTTTTTATTTTATTTTATTCTTTCGTACCCCCTCTCCCCTTCTCCCCTTTTAGTTTCTTTTTTTATGTTTCTTGTTAGTTCGTTTGCTTTTCCTTTGCCCATGTTCCGTTTACTTCAACGTGACAACACTGAAACCTGCTTTTGAAAACTGGACTTGCCAAATCGTTGCGTCCACCGCACTTTCCCTATATATCTCGACGACATCACGAACGGATAAATAATCCCGAACTCCCACGTACTCACAAACGTGCTCTTGCTTCCCCATTGTTCCTGCCTTGATTCTAAACATCAACATCCCCTCTCGACCTTCTTGTCAAGAGAGTTAAATGGTGATTTCTGCTCGCGTGCTCTCCGTCGTTGTTCCTCTCTTTCTCCCGTCATCTTGCTGTACCCCGCCTCACCTATCAACCTCAGTATTCTGCCTGCCTGGCATCTTTTGCAACCGCCCTTGACAACCATGACTGCCTTCGCAGGCCCAAGACATCTGGCAACCGGAGTCGATACCTTGACGGCCGAGGACTTCGAAACTGCCTCTATCCGCTCCGCAGCGCCGTCGTATGGTTAGTATATGTCCAACCCGTGTAAATGCTTTCACTCAGAGAGACTTGACCCCCCCTTCGCCAGCCTGGCAGTGTGGCCCCGTTGCACTTTGAACCGACTGCGGTTTATTGAGGTCATAGCATCATCACCACACTTTCCGCTTTACCCCAGACGCCGCCGATCCATGAATTCTAAATATAGTTTACTGACGTTTATTTCATTTTGCCTCCGCGATTAGTCTCTGAAGCTCCCTCCTACCATTCTACCGTGCCAATAACCGAGAGCGCCCCTCCATACTCGGCGGCGGTAGCCGATTCCTCCCGCAATCTCACTAGCTCCCACCATGGAGCCACCTCCAACCACCAACCCCAGCGCCGGGGTCTTCCTCCCGTACCGACGACACCCCTGCCGATGCCGAGCCTAAACGCCTTCAGCATCCCGACCTGGTCTACCTTCTCTGCCAACCCCACGACCCGCCACTACCACAGCGTAGCCCAACGCCGCGTCGCCGCCGCCAACTCCCGCGTCGGATCCTCCATCAACCGACAGTTCATGCTCGACCGCGTCACCGAGGAGCTGCAGCATGAGTCGCACGCCAGACCCGGCTCCAGCATGAGCAGGACCAACAGCGGAAGCGGTCTGAGCGGCGCTGAGAGTTTCTTCCGTAGCAGCGATGGCCGGCCACATGAGGATCCAAATCTGGTAGGCGAGGAGGCTGCGAGGACGGCGAGGGCTGAGAGGCTGGCGAGAGAGAGGGAGGCGGCGCTTATTGGTGAGAGTCGGAGGTGGGATTTGTACCTCTGTAAGTGATCTTGGAGGCTTGCGTGGCTTCTACATTTCTGCACCAATCTTCCCCGGTTAAGGTTAAAGGCTAATTGTTTTGGTGTCGTTCAGCTCAAATGAATGATTGGCAACAGCGCGAAAGGTCCTGGTCCCGATTCCGAAGGCAAATGGACAGGGACGAACGCAAGGGCCTCATGAGGCGCATCAGTGGTCGTCTTTTCTAAACATTTGATGTGTGTTTTTCAGGCCGCGCGGAGTGGCTCAAGGGAAGTAGGCTCAGGAAGGAAGGACTTTCTTCGTCCGTATCATGCACCTAGGTTCGGTTTCGGCGTTATAAGGATTGATTTCTCTTCTTTTCTCTCAAGGTCCTCGTTGAATGTTTTTTTGAGGGTTCGCATTCGAGGGATCATCTCTTTATGTCAGGTCAGTTTAGCCATAGTTTCACACTCACTCTGCTTCTTCGGGGTTCTCATCTGCATTTCGTCGTTTCACGGCAATGTAAAAGGAAGGAAAGGCCCTGTATTATGCCAAGTCGTCGCTCTTGGTGATAAGTTTTTAAGAGAACAACAAGTTTGAATGGAAATCAATAACCCTAGAAAAAAAATCTCAATGCCCATTCCGCAGTGACGCCGTTACATGTTCCCCCAATACAAAAAAATAGTGGTAACAGGGAGGAGACTGAAGACCTAGACCCCTCGCATGGTTGGATGAACCCGCCCAATCTTTTCTTTTGCCAAAATGCAATGATTATAAGTATGCTTTGGTTCCCACTCGAGCCCATATGCGTAGCGGGGAAGAGCGTTTCCCTGGAGCAGGTTTTCTCGTACTCTGACATTCCGATGAACGTATCAACCCTTGCTCTTCGTGTTGAGGATAAGAGCGACGATGAGCCTTTTTGAAAAAATGTTAGCTCACCACCCACACAGAAAGAATACATAAAGGAAGGAAACAACAGGGCTAGCAGGGGGGTTTGAGTTGAGGCTCGCCATACCCGTATAGACCCAAGACTTCGCCGAAAATGAGAATGAGAACCATGCCGACAAAAACCCTACCCTCTTCCATATAAGCCCGGACACCCGTGTCACCAACCTTGCCGATGGTGAAACCAGCCGCGAGGCCTGTTAAACCGACGGAGAGGCCCGCAGCGAGGTGCATGAAACCGCTAATTTTTAGTCGCAAGTTAGCATCAGATAAAGAGCTTTCGCCGAATTTGTTTGTCCCGCTTTAGGGTACAGGTTTCTCCTGAAAAGAGAGGACTTCGGCCACGCGCGGACGTACTTGAAGAGACTGTAGTTTGCCTGGGATGGGGGGTTGAGATCTTGGGCGATGAGGACGGCGATGACGAGGGCGTAGACAGCGATGATACCGGCCATGACGACGGGGACGAGACACTAGATTTCATAACAAAATTCTTTCAGCATACTCGCGCTTGACCGGGAAGGGTGAGGGCTTCGTTTCCAGCTCAAGGGTTGCTGTATACCTTCATGATGAGGTCTGGTCTAAATGTACCGACACCGACGATACCGATTCCAGACTTTGCTGTGCCGTAGGCGGCGCCGATGGCTAGAAACAAGGTCATTGTGCGTTAGCTGAAGGTTCGAAGTTGTTGGAGCAACATCGTTGCTCGCAAGTGAAGCTGCTCTTGCGCTTCTCTCGGTGACGAGGATTGGGGCTGGGCGGGGGATAGTCGTACTGCCAAAAGTCATGGCTGCGGCGATGCCGGCCTATACATAACATTATATATTGTTAGCACAGACTCCCAGATTGGCAGTTTGACCATATCGCAAGGCTCGCAAGTCGAGGTTGACAAGGAAGCAGGACTAGCTTTGAGGGTCGGAGGAGGGATTTGGACGGCCGTACCATGCCCACGAAGGGCGCGAACTTGGGGGCCATCTCTGAGTCCGCCATCGTGTACTATCTTGAATCCGGATTTGGAGGGAGCTGACACGATCGGCGCGGGACGAGGTTCGGTGGTGGTGGATTCAGCAACGAAGAGAGCTGGATGGATCGCGGAGTGCTGTTACTGGATGCCTGGTGTCATTGAAGCTTGGTTCCAAGTTTGGACTTGGATCTGCTGCGTGAGTACGTAAGCAGGATCTCCTTGCAGCTTTCCAATGGTGGATCGCCTGGGAGCGTGGAGGTTTCCTCTTCACGTGATGCACGGGTTGTTCGGCGGGTTTCAGGGTCAAGGAGTGAGGTCACCAATGCAGGTGAACTATTACGTATGTATGCTCCAATTTCGAAGTTGATGGATTTGAGGTTTCATACTGAACCCTCTTAATTTTCCTGTGAAAGGTTGGTTCTCTGTGAGGCTAGATCGGGGGAAACACATGGCTGTCGAATCTAGGTGTATTAGCTGTTCTGATTTCTAAATCCGTTTTTTCCCTCTGAATTTCTGTATTTCTGTATCCTTATCCCCGTGTTTGTCTCTTGGAAGTTTGTATATATCAAGATCATCGGGGTAATTGCAAGTCGTTGACTGATATTTTAGATGTGGTGTATTGGTATCTTCATTCTTAGAATAGGGGACGCTCGAAACTATTAAAAGGCTTCAAACGAGGCCGTCTCTGAGTAACTGGGTTCCTGGATGGATTCCAATAGACTAAGTAGGTGCGCTATTGTACGTCAAAGGTTCCTATTTCCACGCCTAAACTATCTGTACTCCATCAATGCCTCATACATTTGAGGTCGTCTTCACCCCGTAGATTGATGAGTGCATGTCCTTGAACGTCACTCTCAAATTAATTGCATTGGACACTGCTACGCTACTGCGGGTCCAGGGTGCTCCTTTATATAGCATGGTTGAGGCGGTGGCAGCCTCCCTGGGCCTTATCGAAGCCTGGCCTGGCCTGGCGCACCGCCTCACGAGAGCCCTGAACGCAACTCACAGCTCTGAGCCAGGGCCCACGCCCCTAAATTCAAAGCCTAACCAGCCAACCAAAACGCTGGACCAGGTCACTGTGCAGTAACCAAGTTGCAGCGTGCAGCCAACGTTGAAGAGATTGAGGGGCGGCCAAGCCGATCGTGACCCTCCAAGACTTTTTGGGAATCTCAGTAAACTCAATTTCCACTTCCCAGATCACACTCCCGACTCTTTTGCCCTTGGCCGGCCCATTGCCTCCATCAACCCTCGCCAACCCTCAACCTCTCTCCCTTCGCCCATCGACGCCGACCGACGCCTTCAAGGCCTCCGCTTTCCCTTCCCCGAACAGACGAGTCAGGGTTAACAGCTGCCCCCCGAATCTGCCGTCAGGTCGATCCTTCTGCGCGCCCAAAAAAAGAGCGAAACGGGGGAAATCTCTCCTGGCCCAAGCCCAGGCACACTTCGCTGCGGCCCCCGACATAACGTCACCTCCCAAATCAAGGGAGAGACCAAGGGGACAGAATAAAAAATATCCCACCCCAGCCGCGAACCGCCCCTTTCTTGCGGTGATCAATTCTCGACCCAAATTCGAAATTCGAACCAACGAATATTGTATCTGGAAATAAATCTGGGCTGAAATTCTGGCTCTCCAAAGCGAGTTGTATCACCAGGTTTGGGGCAGCTAGCCAGGCCACAGCTGCCCTTGCTCCCTCCTCAATCCGGGCCTTTGGCAGACCTAATCTAAAGGTATGGGATCATTCTCCTAGGCTATCCAACCATTTTCTTAGTCTTGGCTCCCTCATCGATTCCTGCCCCTTTGGCTTTTTCTTTCTATCTTCCATCTTCCTCCCTTTGGCAATAGACCTCGAGTCTCCTTTTCTTTACTTTTTTTCTTTTCTTCCTTTTCTTCCTTTTCTTTTTGTTTGTCCTTTTCTTTCCTTCTACCTGTCCTATTACTCCTCACCTCTTTTCAGCCATCATCCCCCCTTGCCTGCAATTTATCGCACCGGGGCCCGAGTGGCCAACCATTTCGAGTCTAGAAGGAATCAAGATGCTGATTTTCTCTTCCTGTTCCTGACAACCGTAGACCAACCATGGCCGATTACCACCATCCTTCCGATCGAGGTCCGCCGCATCGTCCCCGAGAATATGGAGGAAACTCATCGGCCAATTACCAGCGGGAGGCTGCCTTCTCGAACATCTTCGGCGCCGCCCCTCCCCCCGGTCGATCGCATACCATGACCTCCTCTGTCGCTCCGCCCCAGATGATGTCCGCCGATGATAGAACCCATACGATGACGTCTACATATTCGACCATGTCTGGCGGCAGACCTGAGATACACCGACAGCCTCCTCCCCGCCCGCCCCATCCCTCCCAATATGCCGACCAACAGCACCGGATGTATCCCCCTGACCAAATGTCCGGTGGTTACTATCCTCCTCCTCCCCGATCGGTCTCAGGGGGCCATCAAATCCCCTCCCCCCAAGCTCTCCAATACATGCAACAACGGAGGCCTCCGCCCCAAGGAGTCCCTCCTCCTAGGTTCGAATCCAGACCCGGTCCTCCTCAGGGGTATGGTCCTCCAAGGGCAGCAACGCAGCGGTTCCATCCTGGCAGCGGGCCTCCGATGCCCGGGATGAACGGTGACCCTTATCGAACCCAGTCTCTAGCCTCGTCTTCGCGACAGCAGATGTACCATCCTCCTCCCGCGTCCTACCAGTCTCACGCCAATCCCTCCCGATACAATGCCTATAACCCGAACTCGGCGAGGACTACGGCTCAGGGCCGAGTCGTCCCGGAACGCGGCGATGATCGCTCAATGTCCATGACCGGTTACCACCCTCAAGATAGGGATCCTCACCAAACGATGAGTGGGCGGGTGATTCCGAACCGAAGGTTTCCGTCTGATTCTCAGGGCAACGGATACATGTCCGTGGGTGGTGGAGGTCACGGCGGATATGCCGCACCTGGATCTCAAACCAGGACGGCTAGCATGGCCTCGTCGTCCGGCTATGACAACAATAGGACGATGTCCATGGCGTCAACTGTGGCGCCCACCATAACACCGTCCGAGGCGGATACAGTCATCGCGACCACGCCGACACGGACTTCTACTTCTTCCACACCAACCGCCCCATCTCAACCACAGCACCAGCATAGCCGATCATCCGCTAGCAAGTCCATTGATAGCGAACGTCCCCCCACGGCGAAGATCCGAGCCCCTCTCGTTTACCCAGCCCTCCTCTCCCGAGTTGCCGAATGCTTCCGACGAAAGATTATGGTTGGCGACCGAACGAAGAACGAACTTACATATAAGAATGCCTTCAGCGGTGCTGAGGCTGTAGATGTCTTGTCATATATTATCAGAACCACCGACCGCAATCTCGCGCTCCTGCTCGGTCGCTCCCTCGACGCACAGAAGTTCTTCCACGACGTTACGTACGAGCACCGACTCCGAGACTCGTCCAATGAAATCTACCAGTTCCGAGAGACCTTGATGGAAGAGCCTGAGGATAAGCCTCCCGTGAATGGTGTTTTTGTCCTCCTGTCGGAGTGCTACTCGCCTACGTGTACGCGGGATCAACTGTGCTACTCAATCGCCTGTCCCCGTAGATTGGAGCAGGTTTCCAGGCTGAACCTCAAGATCCAGCCCGGCCTGAGGAAGGACCACACTAACCTGGATGACGTGGATCAAACGGACGAGCAGAAGCTGTGGATCAACTCGGTGCCGAAGGAGATTGCCGAGAGCGTGGGAGAGCGGGAGAAGAAGAGGCAGGAGGTTATTTCCGAGATTTGTTACACGGAGCGAGACTTCGTCAAGGATCTGGAGTATCTCCGCGACTTCTGGATTGCTCCATTGCGGTCCAAGGTGTCTCCTATTCCGATCGCTCGCCGCGATAAGGTGGTGAAACTCATCTTCAGCAACATCATCGACCACCCCAGCCTTCACACGGTCAGCTCCCGCTTCGCCAAGTCTCTGACGGAGAGGCAACAAAAGAACCCCGTCGTACGCAATATCGCCGACATCTTCCTCGAGTTTGTCCCGTACTTCGAGCCTTTCATCGTGTACGGTTCGAGACAGCTAGAGGCTAAGTTCGAGTTTGAGAATGAGCGGTCATGTAACACGTACTTTGCCAAATTCGTCGACGAGATCGAGAGGAGGAAGGAGTCGAGGAAGCTAGAGCTCAACGGTTACCTGACGAAACCCACGACCAGGTTGGCTCGTTATCCACTGCTTCTGGAGAACGTGCTTAAGTACACGGAGCCGGACAACCCGGATAAGGACGACATCCCCAAGGTGCTGACGATGATTCGAGACCTTCTCAGCCGCGTTAACAAGGAATCCGGAAAGGCCGAGAATCGCTTCAACCTGCGGCGTCTCCATGAACAACTCCGTTTCCGGCCGAACGAGAAGGTCGACCTTCGGCTTACCGAGGAAGGGCGCGAACTTGTGTTTAAGAGCCAGTTTAAGAAGTCGCCTACTGACCCTACGGAGATTACGGCGTTTTTGTTCGATCACGCCGTGTTACTGGTGCGCATCAAGCAGGCTGGCAAGGGCGAGGAGATTAAGGCGTATCGAAGGGTAAGCAGAACTCTCCCTAGTTCTTATCGTTTAATCACGTTACTAACGAAAACCAATGTGATAGCCGATTCCACTGGAGCTCCTGGACATCAAGGAAATGGATGAAGTCATTCCGCAGCAGGGCGCCGTCAAGCGCTCCTCTTCGAGCTTGATACCATCGATACGAACCAACAATACGGACTCCAAGAAGGGAGAAGGCTGGCCCATCACATTCCGCCATCTCGGCAAGAATGGCTACGAGCTTACACTCTATGCCTCGAACCAGGCAGCGCGTAAGAAGTGGCTCGAGTATATCGACAACTCGCAGCAACGGCTGCGGGCTCGTGCCGACTTCTTTAACACGACGGGCGTCTCGAGCGGCTACTTTGTGGCCACGAACCAAGTCAACTGTGTTGCGCCGTTTGGTAAGTTTTCTCCCCTTTGCGGCGCTCTGGCGTCATGTAGGAAACACAGTCTATATAGTAACTAACATGAAAATTTTGTAGATGGCTCAAGGAAGCTCATTATCGGCACGAATAACGGTATCTACGTATTAGACCGCAAGGCCAGGGATGCTGCTCCTAAGAGAGTGCTGGAAGTGCCGAGCGTGACACAGGTTGAGATCCTGGAGGAATACCAGCTTCTCCTTGTCTTGTCGAACAAGTCTCTCCTCTCGTACAGCCTCTCAGCTCTCGACCCCAACGAGCCGGCACTCGCGAGGCGGCCCAAGAAGATCCAGAGCCACTGCAACTTCTTCAAGGCGGGCATCTGCCTGGGACGACATCTCGTGTGCGTTGTCAAGTCATCGGCGCTTTCGACCACGGTCAAGGTCTACGAGCCCAACGACGCGATGGCGAAGACGAAGAAGCAGAAGGGTCTCGGGAAGATGTTTGGTGGCGGCCAAGACGAGCTGCGGCCGTTCAAGGAGTGCTACATCCCCGCCGAATCGTCATCGATACACTTCCTCAAGTCCAAGCTGTGCGTGGCTTGCCCCAAGGGCTTCGAGGTTGTCTCGCTGGAGACGCTGGAGACGCAGTCCCTCCTGGACCAGGCCGACACGTCTCTCGACTTTGTGGCTCGCAAGGAAGGCGTCAGGCCCATCCACATCGAGCGTCTCAACGGAGAGTTCTTGCTCAACTACTCGGAGTTCTCGTTCTTCGTCAACAAGCACGGTTGGCGAGCGAGGCCGGAGTGGAGGATCGACTGGGAGGGATCGCCGCAGAGCTTTGCGCTCAGCTATCCCTGGATCCTCGGTTTCGAGCCCAATTTTATTGAGCTTAGGGATATTGAGAGTGGTGCGGTGCATATTGTGCCTCACAAGAACATTAGGATGCTTCACAGCAGCACTCATGAAGTGAGTTTCTTCACCATCTTGTTATATTGTTGGATCCGGCAAGAGCCGTACTAACTGACATCTTTCCTTACAGATTTTGTTTGCATATGAAGACGAGAGGGGTGGAGATATCATCGAATCGATCGACTTCTGGAAGAGTAATAATAGACGGTCAGAACTCCTGCCGGTCCCTGGCTCGCCATAGAGTTTGGACCATGCTCCGACTCTGCTCGGCAAGCTCGGATGGGGGGAAACGTGAGAAGGTGGAGGAGGAACCAAGGCCCCGTGGCGCCATGTGTGTTTTCCTCGTCCAGTTTCTTCTTGTTCTTTTTTCAAATGTTCCATGTGTATTAGTTGGGAAATGAAATAATGGGCCCGTATTTTTGAACGTGGAGGACATAACTTTTTCTTGAGGCTTTCTTCTTCTTTTAAACAAGGTTCCCCCCATCCTGGAGCCCAGTTTTTACGTATGTTTTTCTTTCCTCTATCCTCGTGTCCGATGCATCCCTCTTGTTCTTGTTTAAGGTTATTTTATTCTGGCCTTTGTTTTCCGCTCGCGTGGTTTATCGGCTCGAGACTCTTTTTACTTATGAATTTCCTCGGGAGATGGAGGTTTTTTCTCTTTTTCAGCCTCTCTCCACATTGTAGTGCGTCCATCATCGAATGAGCTTGAGAAGTAATGCATCCCGTCATATTCACATTGCATGTTCTGAAAAGAGAATGTATTTTCAAATGCACTGGAGTTTGAGTGGTGAAATACGAGTTTGCGAGAAACGTTTTGTGTATATATCACATTACAGACAACATTAGAAGTTGAAAGGGATTTGATCCGTTTGGTGGATGGGTGAGTGTATGATATCAGAGCCTGGCCACGTTGACAGTCTGCTCTGACCATTGCTGCATTGCTTTGGTCTGATCATATCGGTGAGCGGTCTCGCTTGAGGCTTTATTGGCAAGGTTTACACATGTTGTAGGAAGGAGGAAGCAGAAGGCGGTGATGAGCTAGGTGGGGGGAGCTGTGAAGAAACGAGAAAAGAAAACTGGAGGATATCTGAGCAATATCGATATTCAGTGGGGTGTTATTGAGTGGAAGGCGCATACGATTCTGTGTACCGGCCGCGTTCCGGTGACCGGATGCCGGAATATCCTGGGGAAGCCGCGGAGATACGGCAACCTTTTGCCGGGACGTGACGGTCGAGAGAGGGATTGAGGGCAGCTCGCTCGGGGGCGGAAAGAGAGAGGAAACGGTGGATGCAGTAGCAGGCTGTGTAAGGCTGGTTTCTTCCCCAAGAAAGAGAGTGACAGCTGAGCCTACTGCGTGGGAAGGAGAAAAATGTTGGCAACCAGGTCCGCCGGATCTCGACTGCGTGGTTGACAGTGACAGCCGGCCAAGAAATGACAAGTTCACACTGGTCGATCCAAATGTCGACGCTCACATTACCGATCAGACAAACCTCCAACTGAGTACCTATCAAAACATGGATGGAGCCTTGAGCGCAGCTTTACTTACTGTATGGCTGTGCTCGTTCGGTAACCGGCACGAAGTATAAGCATGACCGGTTTTGATACATCAAAACCTGTACTTTCCGAGTTTACGGTGTACATGCAGTACTTCGCAGGATGGGGAAGGTTCGACGTTCTCTTCCGTCATAGCCTGGATATTCGGTAGCAGCCGCGATGACGCAGTCTCACAGTGCTTCGTCAGAAGCTTCATGTGGGGGGTGGGGGAAAAAAGAAAGAAGCGAGAAAAACTTAGATGGCATCTACTGCCTCGTACCTCCTCTCAGCGATAAGGGCATCTGTCTATGACCCCGCCGTATTTAATTAATCCGCAGGAAAACGCTAGAGCCGTTCATGCTGAACAACAGCAACAGTTTCGTGATGCAGCAAGAGTGCTTTTCGAGGCAAGAGCTACTTGCTGTGTCTGGTCGTTTAGGGAATGAGCACCCGAAGCCGCCAGAGTCCAGGAGAGGGGCGGCAAGACTCCTCGAGTGTGTCTATCAATACCAGGGAAGGAAGGTGCCTCTGTCTTGCAGGAGGGGATACATTTCCCCAGCTTATCGCGGCTTACTTCGTAGGAGATGTTCGTCTAACCGGTGAACCAGAAGATCGGTTTTCTCCTTGCTTTTTACTGGATCTGGTCGGTGTAAGTGTGATTCGAATCTTGGATGTTAAAGTTCGCTCTACGTCAGAGCCTCCTCCACTCCCGGATTCAGGCACACAAAATGCGAAGGCTCGTCCGGCAACAGTGACATCGCATAGCAGGATTTCAATCTGCTAAAAAAATCCTGTGGAACCCGTGCTATTCATGCTGTTGGCGACGATCTTAGCCTCGCTCACCTGAACGATCTAACAAATTCTACACGACACTAGCGCATTGATGCCACAAGCCTACGCACTTTAGTGTCATTGCGAATCCGTGCCCACCGGCAGCAACCAAGCAGGTTTTGGTCTTCGTTTCTGCCCCTCCCCCCATTCTGTTCTTCTGTTCCAACCCATCCCCGTTGCCAAGACGTATCATCTTCCACCCCCCCACATAGTTTGTTCTATTGTTCTATATTCTTCTCCCCTCGCCCACCAACTTGCTGTCAACCCCTCCAAGGTCACAAAACTTTCCCTTCAGAAACCTGTCGCATCGAGCTTTACACTCGACTTGCTGGTTGTCTGCCTTCCAGCCCTAACACTCAACCCCGTCTCTTCCGAAGCAGCCCATGACCGAAGTGCTGGGAAAGGATAAATGAACCCCGCATCCATTCATCTCTCTTAGCGGCATCTTACCGTCGAGCTCCTTCCGGCCGCTCATAACCGGTCATTTCAGCTTTGGATCTTATTTCTGGCCCCCGCAACTCACTTATTTTTAACCTCGTTGTTAACCAAGAAGGGGGCATCGACGTCTGACAACCCGATCAGCTTCACCTCCGCCGTCAGCACCGGCACCATGGACCAGCCGAAGACGGAGCCACTCAAGAACCGCGCCGCGGCCTCTAAGAGTCCGTATGTCTCGGCACAGGCCAACAGCCGCGTCGCCTGGCAGCTGCTAGACGATGAGGCTGTTTCCAGAGCCAAGACCGAGAATAAGATGGTCTTCTTAAACATTGGTTATAGTGCATGCCACTGTAAGTAAGACCTCCTACGCCTTTGCTTGAACTGAGCTCTCTTTCACCCCGTGAACTTATGGGTGTAAACGCTGTCTCGACTATCGTTGTCACCCTGGAGATGCAGAGGGAGCTGACTTTCTACTTTTATTGTCTAGACTGCCGCCTAATGATGACCGAAGCTTTCGCACACCCCCAGTGTGCTGAGTTGTTAAACTCTTGTTTCATTCCTGTCATTGTCGACCGAGAGGAGCGTCCAGACGTCGATACTATTTACATGAACTACGTGCAGGCCGTAAACGGAGCCGGCGGCTGGCCTCTCAACCTCTTCCTCACTCCTGAGCTTGCGCCGGTATTTGGGGGCTCCTATTGGCCCGGTCCTGGCCCAGGAACGGACTCGGACTCGGGAAGCATAGAGACTGAAGGCGAGGATGGCCTAGACTTCCTGATCATACTCAAGAAACTCAGGAAAGTTTGGTTGGAGCAGGAGACAAGGTGCCGTACAGAGGCCAAGGACGTGTTAGCGCAGCTTCGCGAGTTTGCTGCAGAGGGAACCCTTGGTCGCACAATCGAACACAGGGCGTCGTTCCCCGCCATCGTGGCCCCGCCAAGCGCTGCTCTCGATATGCACGTAGAGGCTGCGTTAGCTGCCTCCTCACACCCTGATGATTCGACTGAACTCGATATCGATCAACTTGAGGAGGCTTACAGGCATATTGCCGGCACGTTTGACCCCATATACGGTGGCTTTGGCATCGCCCCCAAGTTCCCCACCCCGGCTAAATTGTTGTTCCTGCTTAAGCTTTCGCAGCTACCCGCTGAGGTTCAGGATGTTGTCGGGTCAATCCAGTGCGCTCATGCTCGCGAGATGGCGCTTTTCACCCTCCGTAAAATCCGCGATGGCGCATTGCGCGACCATGTCGGCGGCCAGGGTCTTGCCCGGTACTCGGTCACATCCGACTGGAGTATCCCCCACTTTGAAAAGTTGGTAGTCGACAATGCGCTTCTACTGTCCGCCTTCCTCGACGCATGGCTTAGTTCTGGCTTGTCCAAGCAGGATGAGTTCTTCGAGATTGTGGTCGAACTAGCCGAATACTTGTCGAGCGCACCAATTTCTCTTCCCGGCGGCGGGTTTGTGTCGAGCGAAGCTGCCGACTCGTACTATAGACAGGGAGACACGCATCTGCGAGAAGGAGCTTACCAGGTTTGGACGAGGAGAGAGTTCGACTCAGTGATTGGCGATAGCCACGATAGCGCCATCGTTGCCGCGTACTGGAACGTTCTGGAACATGGAAACGTAGAACCGGATCAGGATCCACATGACGCCTTCATCAATCGAAACGTCCTCCACGTCGTAAAAGATGTGACAGAGCTAAGCAAGCAGTTCAAGGTCCCGGTTGAGGAAATAAAATCTATCATCCAGAGTGCCAAGGCCAAACTTAGCGCGCACCGAGAGAAGCACCGCGTTCGACCTTTCATCGACGACAAAGTTATCACGTCCTGGAATGGACTCGTTATATCTGCTTTGTCGAGGGCCGCCGCGAGCTTACAATACGTCGAGGGCGTAGATCACGCCAAATACCTGGATGCTGCACGGAAGGCGGCCGTCTTGATCAAGGAAGAGCTTTGGGATGCTAAGGAGGGCGTTCTCTACCGGGTCTATCGCGATGGTAGTAGAGGTGATATTAAAGGTCTCGCTGAAGACTACGCCTACCTGATTGAGGGGCTCTTTGACCTGTATCAGGCGACGCTCGACGACCAGTGGCTGAAGTGGGCGGACGAACTCCAGCGTAAGTTGTCTCATCTTGTGTTTGTTCTACCTCCCATAACACGCTACATACTAACTCGGCTTCCCTCTCTTTAGAAATCCAGCTGGTTCTCTTCTACGATGCTCCGAAAGTGGATGAAAATGCCACTACGATCGACGCCACAGTGCAAGCGTCCTGCGGGGCATTCTATTCGACCGAAGCCGACTCGGCGCAGGCTATTCTTCGACTCAAGGATGGCATGGACACGTCATTACCTTCGATCAATGCCGTGAGCGCATCTAATCTCTTCCGTCTTGGCTCCATCACCGCCAACGAGAACTATACATTGCTTGCGAAGGAGACGGTCAATGCTTTCGAAGCAGAGATCCTGCAGTACCCTTGGCTGTTCCCCGGCCTCCTTACCGGAATCACCATATTACGGCTCGGCGGCCTGAACTTTGTGGTTTTGCGCCAGAACAAGGAGTCTGCCGATGTCGCTTCGGGCAGCGTTAGTTTTGATGACTTTTTCAAAGCTCTCAATAGCGCTCCGAGCGGGGGTCTCAAGGCCTTTTCGGTGATCAGCGGGAAAGATTCGTGGGTCTTGGAAAAGAATCCAGCTCTGAAGAAACTGGCGGAGGGTAAGGACGGTATCTACTGCCTTGAGGGAGAGAAGTTTAGGCCGTTCACGTCCAAAGATCTAAGTTCCTTCACTCGACAGAGCTGATTGCAAGCGCGGTCTCCCACTTTCTTGGGTCTAGGTTGAACACACTCCTCAATATTTTGTCGTATCCGGGATTTTCCTTACTTTTTTTTTTTTTTTTTTTTTTTTTTTTTTTCTTTTAAAACAGGCCATTTGCTTCATGGCGGTAGGCTCGATCACAGCGCGGGAAGGACGGATTGGTAGCAAGCATTCTTGAATACCCCTCTCCCCGTCTTCTATTCTTGGTTCGCTTCTGTTTTACACTCCAATGGTATTTTGGTGTCGGTGGATTGGCATATTCCCCCTTCTTCTATATATCTTTCTGTTTTTGGGAATGTGTTCTATCCTGGTGTTTATGTTCATTTTAACCTGCCAGGGGGCTAGTTTACAGATAGAATGGATAAATTTTCTCTTCAGCAGTGCCTCGCGAACTCCGGGATGTAGTGGTTTGGTTTTGATACAACAACCTTCTGTTGGAATGGTAGAATTGATTCTTCTCTCTACTCCCTTAGCCTCGGGAGATTCCTTTCTTTGAACAAATGGGAACATGCGAATGTGAATTGGTTACAAGGGCCTGAAAAAAAGAAATAAATCGCCTCTATAAGACGGGTATCAGTTTAAAAAAAGTTTTGGGTTGTTCCCCATCTTCATCTTCCTCTCATTCTTCTTCTTCTTCTTCTCCTGCTTCCCTCCTCATTCTTTCCTCTCGGGGAGTAAACGCAGTGTTTTGAACCCTCCTTCCCCTTCCCTCTTAAATCTCCAAAAACCTACCACGTTTTTTGTGTTCCACCCCTACTCCCCTCGACTTAGACCCGCCCCAGGAACCAAAGAGAAAAAAGAACCGGCCAGCCACCAAAACTCCATCTAGATAATGACATTCTTCTTTTTAGTTTCAATGTCAATGATCCCTGGCGGGGCTCCCCGTCACGCTGGCACCGGGCTTCCGTTTCGTGAGGTTCAGGAAGAAGGCTTCTAGACCGGCGGTGTTGTCGAGTGAAGGAGGGACGCCGTCGGCGGGCGGGGTGGTCGGGTCGGGACCGTAATCCTGGCGGTCCTGTTGGCCATTTCGTTAGTAATAGGTCTTGTAAGAAAGCAGTAAAAAGAAACTGGGTGAGTTGTGGTGTTCCCTACCTTCAACCTCTGGACCATGTCATCAGCGTCCACCTGAATACCGCCCATGTTAAACTGCACCGGCCCGATATGATCCGAAACCACGCTGCCCCCCATACCCGCCTTAACGAGGTCCAGATCCTCCAACGGTTTCCTCCCCCCCCTCGTCGGCGTGTTCCCGGCAGCGGCAGCAGCCCTTTCCTTCTTCTCCAACTCCTCCGTCTTCTCCCTCATCATCTCGAGCAACCTCCCTTGATCAGCCAAGAACCTCTGCGGATCATCCGAAACGACCTCCAACTTGGTAGGATCCGAGGGTTCCGGCCCCGCGAGCTGGAGTGCGCCCGCGCTCGCATCAGGAACCCAGTCCTCGTAGTGGAACAGGGCCGAAAGCTGGCTCTGGTGAGATTCTGGTTCTTCGTCTCGAAACGGGTCGCGGGCGGTCGAGGGGTTGGGAGGCGGCCAGTCCTGGTGGATGTCCTCAGACCAGCCGTTGCTGACGGTCTCGACGTCGAAGCCTTCGCGGAGCACGCGGATCTTGCCCCACGAGTCCCAGTTGGGCGGCACGAGGATCTTATCGCGGTCGATGACGTTGTGGCGGAGGGGTTCGCGCTTTATGAGGGATGTTATGCCTAGGCTGGCGTGGATGAGGGATCGGAGGGGGGAGGGGAGGTGTGGGGTCGTGTAGATGAGGGATGCGCCGTCTGAGTGAGAAGCTAGTTAGTACCTTGCAGATCAAAGGTCGTTTGGGGATGGTTGGGGCGTACGTCTTAGGAGGATGGTTCGTAGATATTGGAGGATTTGGTCAAAGTCTGCTTCTTTCCACCCCTGGCTCTTTTCTAGGACCTCCATTTTATCGGCCTGGTGATTTTGGTTAGCGAGTGCTAGGTTTACGAACAGGTAGCAGCTTAAAGAGTCTTACGTTTTGGCAAACGACGCATAGAGGTAGGCCTAAGCCATCGTCCCATTCACTAGGACCCAAAGGCAGAGCAGCGTCATCGTCCGCCGCCGCTACACCCGTCCCATCAAGATTCACCGAGCCGCCTCCCCTTCCGCGATCTCTCCACGACATCATAACGTCCTGCATAACGTCGACGCAGTTCGAATCCAGAGACTGAAGGATATCGCGTAGCATGAGGATCCATTCTCGCAGTTGGCGCAGCCATAGGTGTGGTTGGCTCCAGTCAAGGAGGACGACTATCAGGGTGTTTGGTATGGTTTCGGGTGTGAGGAGAGGTTTGATGAGGGAGGTGAAGGACGGCGAGGGCGTCGAGAGGAGGTAGAGAGATATGCGGGCGAGGGTGTCTGTTTTGAGGAACAGGTTAAGTTAGCTTGGGGGCTCGGTTCTCTCAGGGGGTGGGGAGCAAGGGCGACGATACCCTCTTGGTCGGTGTCTAGAACGTCGTAGTAGGTGTATCCGAGGGCAAAGTTGTTAGCGATGGGGGGAATACGCTGCCGGTCGATCAACCGCCTTGGGTCACTATTGGAAAGGGAGTCGAGGAATTCTCTTTGGGATTCGGGGGAGCCACCTGAGAGGTTGAGCAAAGTTAGGGAACAGCCGGTTTCGCAGCAAACGTCTTGAGCCAAGGGGGAAGCTACATACCGAAGACTAGGATATTCTTCTCGGGTAACCGCTTCCCACTCGCGACCGAATCGAGCATGGATGTCCATAAATCCTTCTTCTGGTCCCCATTGCGCCCGTCTGACAAGGCAGAGGTGGAAGTATAAGTCGAGATGCGGTTCGCCGTTGCGGTCATGTTTGCGGCTCCTCCGATAATGGCAACATGTAGACCTCAACTCAGGGCCGAAGCGGTCGGAGGTAATCGAAGGGGGAAGAAAATCAGCACGACTGCTAATCTCCTTCGCATCGACGATTTGATGGAGAGATTCGGGAGAAAACGCGTTGCAGTCGCGCTAGGCGGGGAGGAAGAGAGTAAGGCTGGCTTGGGGGATGTTTCGTTCTTAGAAGAAAGAATGTTGGGTCATCTTCGTTGACGGCGGTTTCTACCTAGAGGGAGAGAGTATATTCAAGACTACGGTGGAGGGAAATGGCAAGTATAATGATGGTGAGGCACGTCCCTTTCGAATTGATTCGGCCGTTGGGTTCCTTTCATGAAAGATGGACCGATTTCAAGAGGAAGATTCCTTTTGTCGAGATTTCGGTTCTGTCACAAAAGCCGTCTGCAGCTGCCAGGACCACAAGGTACATGTACCTTTTGGGGGGGCAAGGGGGTGTTAATTTCAGAACCTCAGGACGCCACAGTGGGCAAGGGGCACCTCCTCCACCTCGAACCGCGACAAAATATATAATTTAAAATATTTATATAGATTCTAATTTTTTTTAAATTAGTTTATAATTTTTTATAAATAATATAGTTTAAATAATTTAACCTTTTAATTTTTTTATATTTAGAAAATACTAAAATATATAATATTTTTTTTTAATAATATATCGAGGATTTGCAGATGATATTAAAGCTACTGCTTATCAAGTGCTGCTGACCGTGACACTTGAAACAACTCACGAGCTCGGAGACCAGCTAAGTAACCTTGACAAACTCCGTCCTCTGACAACTCGACGAGGCTACTTACTACACGATTCCCTCAATTCAAGGCACGGGCCATTGTGGACGAATTCGTCCACTCTATGAGCGCAGCCCTCAATGACCCCAGGAATCGGAGCCGAGTTTCAAGGTGCGGGTGTCCTACAAGCCACGGCTCGTGCGGCCCCAGCAGACAACCTTACACGCCCCATAATCCGGCTAATCGCAGCTATTACTTGTTGTCCTTGGAGAATGTTTTCTTTAAAAATAACCTCTTAAATCGTCTTGCGGTGACACGTCTTGAGTCAGAGCGGACGACACCATGACTCTAGAGTGGAACGGCCGTGATTTTCTCTGTTCGTAGGAAACAGTAAATTCCCCTGCATCCTGCTTCGTGTAACAACCAAAGCCAAGCTGTGAGGACGATGATTGGCTCCTGCTTCATACATGAGGGTAGCCACATCTAGTGATGGTTGCCTCATCTTCCTCATAGAGAGCAAAGCTGCCTGCCCATCTGGCTTGAGCCCGCACCCCCTAGAGACCTGCGAAGTTCTCCTTCTCTCATCATCTCTTCGCTGAACTCGAGCTCTATTTTAGATTACAGTTCTGGAAATTCATGTAAGTGACCTCTTTCTCATTTGTCCTCGCTGCCAACTGACCAACATCTTAGACAGTTCGAGATGCCCATCCCTATTCTCTCCGAGATCACCCCCCCTCTTCCCAAGGCACCAATACGGGTCGTGGTGAAGGTGGATCGGAATGTACTCCGTCACATCGACCCCTTCATGGAACCAGTGTTAGATACGGACAGCCTCTCGCGCATCCTACGAAAAGGACGACCCGCGTTGGCAAAGGTCCACCAAGAACTGAGCACCCAGCTGTTCGGTTCATACTGGCCTCGTTCTTCTGCTTCCATGTCGTGGCCGACGTATAGCACACCGCAAATTCGAGACAAATGGGTAGGGCTTTATTATGAATATAACGTTGAGTTTGGAAATAGAGACCCGCCAGTGCTTGAGCTTAAAACAGCCGAGGAGGTTGTCAACAACGTGGTGGTGTTTCATGCTGTGCAGTTGGATAGGGCTGGGAGAGATAATGCTAATTTTATCATAAATAACGGAGAGGATACTGATGTTGCAGACACCCAGTAGGCTGCCCTTTTGCAGTTATTTCATAGGAGGCGTTAATAAAGCACGAGTGTTGATGTTCACGATGTTGGGGACGGGCAGGGGGCCAAACATGATCATTGGTGAACGAAAGTGTACCCAAGGCACTGGAAAGTGTGTGTTGTCGTATGTAAAGCCAGCCTCGACAACCTCTGATGCTGGGGTGAGAGGAGTGTGGCTGCCAACTGGTGTCATGAAATACCCCGGTACTTACAATTAAATGCATAACTACATATACCTCCTCTACGTCGTATTAATATCCCTAATAATTTGGAGAGCTTTCGCAGCCTCGCAGCTATTCTCGGTAGCCTTGCCATTTTCATTTCCATCCACCCCAAGAAGGAAGAAAGGAAACCTACTCCACCATGAACAAGATCCGATCAATACAGGCCCTAAATAAGAGGGAATTAGAAAATGGAATGTGAGTTTAACCACACCCCTCTAAGCTGTCTCCCCCTCCCAAAGCTCAGACAAGCTAATACTAACCCAAACCCACAGCCGTCCAGAAGCATCCTGGCACGCCGACTACCGCGACACCGCCTTCATCTACTTCGGCGGCCTCCCCAGCGAACTCTCCGAAGGCGACATAATAATAATATTCTCGCAATACGGCGAGCCCGTATTCATCAAGCTCGCGCGCGACAAGGAAACGGGAAAGTCGCGCGGCTTCGGCTGGCTCAAGTACCAAGACCAGCGCAGCACGGAGCTAGCCGTGGATAACCTCGGCGGGGCCAAGATATTGGGTCGCGTGGTGCACGTGGATCACGCGCGGTATAAGCCGAGGGATGATGAGGATCCGGAGGAGGGAAAGGTTGATTGGCGGTCGATGTTGAAGATGGAAGGGAAGAGCGCGGAGGAGAGTAGTGAAGGGGAAGGGGAGGAGGAGGATGAGGATGGGGGGAGACCGATGCTAGAGGAGGAGAGGGAGTTGGCGAAGTTGATGAGGGAGCATGATGAGGATGATCCGATGAAGGCGTTTTTGATTGAGGAGAAGAAGAAGGAGGTGAAGGAGGCGAGGGAGAGGCATGAGAAGAGGTCAAGGAGGGATAAGGATAGGCACAGACACCGAAAGCATAGGTCTAGGAGAGATGACGGCGACGAGGATGAGGAATCGCGTGCGAGGGATAATAGAGAGGATAGGAGGAGACGTGATGTTAGCCCAGATACCCGAGACTCGAGGAGGAGGGATCGAGAGAGGCGGACGAGCCTGGGAGAGGAAGGGTCTAGTAAAGATCCCTACGCAGAGGAGCGTGAACGGAGAAGAAGAGAAAAGGAGAAAGACAGGCGGCAGGACGACCGAGAGGGAGATGCCGAGTCAATAGATCGGCGAAAGCGACGGAAAGAAAGGGATAGCTCACCGGACCGCCGACGAGAGAGGGATGAGAAACGGCCTCATAGGGAGAGGAGGAGAAGCAGGAGTAGATCACCCTAAAACTAATCTATCGTCCCAAATCCACTACGAGCGGAAGAATACCCAACCTAACGGCATCCATGCTCTGCGTAGGGAAATAAAGACAAAAAGAAAAGAAGTGAAGAAGAGAGAAAACAAATCCTCTAGTTGCAATTGTAATGGTTCGCTAAAATCACAGTAAAACGCCGTTCCCAACCTAGCCTCCAAACCATGTCCCATATCCTAACGCCAAATCGCCCATATCCGAATCCATAATCCACAATAACTTCCGTAACTCATACAATGGGGGAAAAAAGGAACAAGTAGTAGAACTTCTACTAGCCGTTTCCTAGATACTTCTTCCATCCCTCACGCACACAGTACCTCCTCCCATCCTCACCCACGACGATCACAAACTTTTCCCAGCGTGCGTCCCTCCCCGCACCGACGACAACTAGGCTCTCCTCAGTGATCCATCCGATGATCCCCTTGGCGGGTCGCGCGGTGCCGGGCGTCGTGTTCTCCGAGAGCGGTAGTCCTCCGATAAGAGTCTCGTCTCCCGCGGCGAAGGGCGCAGATGCAAACGAGTATACGTCCGAAAAGAGCCTGGGCATGAGGGGGATCTTTCCGAGGATGCCCCATTTTCCTCTGCCGTCGCCATCACCGGCCCCAGGCAGCACGGCGCTCGGCGCGGGGACTGCATTGGCGGGTTTTTTCGGCGGTTTCTTGGGATGGGGGATGTCGAATATGTGGAGGGTAGACTTGTCTGACGTGCAGGCGAGAAGGGTTCCGGAGGGACTGAAGGCGAGAGAAAAGATAGTAGCGGGATCGATGCCCCGGCGGAGTTCAGCGACTTTGGCGAAACTACTTGTTGTGAACACTCGGACGATGGTTCCCTTCGTAGATGTTAGATATTCACGTGTTAATGGGACACAAAGGAAAGATAAAGAGGTACTCACAGTTTCGCTGGCAGTCGCGAGCAGTTCTCCATCTGGACTGATTTGAATGGCCCTCAAAGCTGAAGAGTGCGTCGGGATAATACTGATATTACCAGTAATCACATTCACAACCTGGATCTGTCCTGGAGTTTGGCCTGGAAATGCCAGAAACTTGTCTGTCAGACAGCACAGACCTAGTAGGTTGTCCGCCGTTTCATAGACGGAGATGAGGTTGGGAGGTTTCTCGAAACTATAGAGACGGATGCTGTTCTGGAGCGCGATGGCGATTCTGCTTCGCGACAGCTGGACTCCTCGGACGGTAGCGAGGGTGGATATCTCTATCGCGACCTTGCCACCCAGATCGTCCCAGATGATCGCCTGGGTCCAAGTTAGCACTTGGATCATCGTTCTGGTTTACGGGGTCACACGTACCTTGTTGCTCGCGAACTTGGGAAACTTGCCGCCTCCGACAAGCGCAAGGTAGTTTGTCGTGCCCATCATCTGCACCAAGCCAACACCTGCGTTAAAGTCTGGCACCTGTCGTTAATATGGGAGGTGGAAGGCTAGGTAGTCATAAAGAAGCAAGATCATGGTTGGTGGGCGTACCTCTCGTGGACTTGAGGAGACATGTTTTGGATTGGAAAACTAGAAGCAGGTGAGGTTAGATAAGGGCCATGAGGTGAAGGGGCTGATGTGACGATGCGAGGCTGAGATTGGACGCACCACATATGCCCGTATTCAAACCAACAGCGAAACAACTCGAGTCATTATTAAAGGACACGGAGAGGACCTGGGTTGTGTTGGGCGACTCGATATTCGGGCGGGTATTCATGATGGCGATGAAGAATACCCCTCTGGAGGACTCGTTTATCTCGTGTCGAAGCTGGTTCAGCTGTGAGGGGAAGTGAGATTGAGAGTGAGAGTCGGTGGTGGTAAGAGGATGCGAGTAAGGGAAGACGGGCGCTGTTGCACTTGAGGTATTCCGATGCTATCCAGGCAGCATGGTAAGAACCATAGTGGAAACGAGAGAAACGACGACCCTTTCCTTTCCTGCAGTTGCAAACGGATTGTGCCTCCAAGATTTACACGATGCCGACTTGACAGGGGAGAGCTGTAGGCAGACGATATCGATGATGGAGGTGGAGCAAATGCAATGCAAGGTCGTGGAGTCACTGCCACGAATTAAGTACTTCGTTCAAGCTGTCTGTCTACAGCGTTGTTGCTGCAGTGAAGAGAGCGCTGAGAGAGAATGTTGAATGTCTCAAGCTGTTGTTTACCCAACACTGGTGCTCATGTTGTTTCTGGATGCTGGAGAAACAGTCTATATGAGAATTCCGGGCTCTTATTAATAAAAGAGCTCGATTATGGATGGCCCTCAATATTATCCAGATCAAGACACTGGTGAGTGATTCTTTTGGGGGGATCAATCAATTTGATAGAGACGGGAATGGTAAGCTGCGGTTGGAGAGCTGCGCTGAAGATGCGCTAAAACGGTTTTCCTGGGGCAAGTGGATTTTATGGATGGATCAATGTATCTCGTATACTGTGTCTACACTGATCATACGACAACTTCATACTGTCTCCCAACTGCCAGCCGACCCTGTCTTCCGCAGCTGTCAGACACCCGATTGCCGCTTGTCAAAAGCGGTCTGTGTTGCCTCTGTAATTTAACCGAGGTGAAACCGGAAGATTGGGATCAAACAAGGAGATTAGAGTTAATTGGAGTACGAAGTACTCTTCAGGGGGAATCGGTACCTTAATGGATCAACATGTCGCTAAGAATCCGGTGTTGAATACTTTGTTGAATGGATTCGAGTTTACTTCGTATAAGAGGAGCTCCAAAATAGTTCGTAAAGACTGAGAAAGGCGCAATGGATGTAATTTTTTTTTTTTTTCCATCTTCTGTTTTTTTTATTATTATTCCATCTGAGGAAATTAATACATGAGACGGAAACATTGATCGTGGTCAGTTCGGTACTGAGGTCTCATCCCTAGACCCTGGGAGATTGTTTCTTCGATGGGGACCGTACTGTACATTAACCGTCACGAATGTTGCGCTTCTCGCTGCGGTCGCAGCTCCCAGGGGCGGTACTGGTACAGCGGATGGTCGTTCCTGTAGGTACCCAACCATCCAGATGAGAGTCAGCGGTCAGGTACAGAGAATATCCCCGCCGTCCATTAAGTACACTACATCAATAATACAATTGAGAACGGTCTGAGCATCAATCTCGTGCTATCCCATAATCTGGCATTCCTTCCCCAGTCCAGCAGCCAGCGCCTTCCATCAGTGGCTGGCCCAGTAAAGGTCCGCTTTCCCCTAGCCCAAGCCAGGCCCCATCTCCCCTCACCCCTGAATCTCCCAGCCTGCCACCGAGAGTGACCAGACGCAATTGGTCCTGCCGCAACATTTTGTGTAAAATTGCTTGAAAGTTCCCAGCGCCGTTTTTCTCTCCATCCTCCTTTCCCCCTTTGGATCCTCTCGACTCTCCCAAGTTCCACCCCAGATCAACAACTCAACTTCACCTCCACCATCATCAATTCTTCCTCCCCTTTGTCCTTCTGCCGTCGTCGAGTCATCATCGTCGGGGGTTTCGATTGACGGAGTCCGAATTACCTCCCTCCCTTAACTTCTACGTGTGTGTACCACCTTCTGTACACATATCCCCAACCTCTCCCCACGCCGTGTTGCTGTGGTTCCCCCTGCCGTTGCGCAACATCCTCATCTGATACCCGTAGACGTCGAAGCTCCGCTCGTCGCCTACAAACTTATTTGTTAGTATTCTACAAACTTGATGTCTTCGACTATCGTATGTTACTAGAGACCTTCCCCTTGGCCAAGTTGTTTTGTCCTGCACCGCTCCCTTTAGACGGTGCCTCGTGCAACACCTCACCTCACCGCGACTTGACCTCCTTTTTCCGTGACCGGGCTTCGTGATTCTCCACCTCGACGCAACGGCCACTCCATTGCAGCTTAGAACATCAGCTAATCTACGAGCTCACCATCCTCAGAAAATGATCCGAAGAAAGAAGAACGTCAAGAAGGGTATCCAGTTCTGCCTTATGGTATGCGGTGCTTCGGGCACAGGTACGTTGACCGCCCACCCTCCATACCCATCACCATCTAAGCCCTATGCATCCCCATGGGCATTGTTTATCTGACTCCCCCGGGCTCTACAGGCAGAACTACCTTTGTCAACACCCTCTGCGATAAGAGTGTCCTTACTCACAAGGAGAGCGACGACCCCAACTCTGCCCACATTGAGGATGGTGTCAAGATCAAGCCCATCACTGTTGGTTCGTCTGCCACTTTTCCCCTCGGAATTATCAGCCATTCTAGGGATATCAATTGACTAGGGATAAATAGAACTCGACGAGGAGGGTACTCGTATCTCGCTGACCATTGTCGACACTCCCGGCTTCGGTGATCAGATCGACAATGAGGCCAGGTATGTAGCATACACTTTGCCAATTCTCGGGCCGCCCCCCTGTCCGTTGCTGCCCCCTAACTTGCTTTGAACTATAGCTTTTCGGAGATTGTTGGCTATCTCGAGCGCCAATATGATGACATTTTGGCCGAGGAGTCAAGGATTAAGCGTAATCCCCGATTCAGAGATAACCGAGTCCATGCTCTGCTCTACTTTATCACCCCTACCGGCCATGGGTACGTTGCGCATCTTCAACAAGTGACAAAGGTTTAGCTGCTAACTGTGTGGGTTCATAGCCTCCGTGAGCTCGACATTGAGCTGATGAAGCGCCTTGCCCCCCGTGTCAACGTTATCCCCGTTATTGGCCGCGCCGACTCTCTCACCCCACACGAGCTCGCCGAATCCAAGAAGCTTGTCATGGAGGATATCGAGCACTACAGAATCCCCGTCTATAACTTTCCCTACGATATCGAGGAGGACGACGAGGACACCGTCGAGGAGAACGCCGAACTTCGAGGCCTCATGCCATTCGCTATCGTCGGATCTGAGGATATTGTCGAAATCGGCGGCCGAACCGTCCGTGCCCGCCAGTACCCCTGGGGTGTTGTCGAGGTTGACAATCCCCGCCACTCCGACTTTCTCGCCATCCGATCCGCGCTCCTCCACAGCCATCTCGCCGATCTCAAGGAAATCACCCACGACTTCCTTTACGAGAACTACCGTACCGAGAAGCTTAGCAAGAGCGTCGAGGGTGGCGCTGGAGCGTATGTTTCATTTCCGTTCTTGATCTCTACTGTTTGTTGCGTCATTAATTCCTGACTATGAAACTAACTGTGATGATAGTGACTCCTCTATGAACCCAGAGGACCTTGCTTCCCAGTCTGTCCGCCTCAAGGAGGAACAGCTTCGCCGCGAGGAAGAGAAGCTCCGCGAGATCGAGGTCAAGGTACAACGCGAGATCAACGAGAAGCGACAGGAGCTCTTGGCCAGGGAGTCTCAGCTCAGGGAGATCGAGGCGCGCATGCAACGGGAAGCCGCTGCTGCCGCCGCCGCGGCGTCTGCGAACCAACACGAAGCCAACGGCGACGGCAACTAATTTCCATGATAGTGTTGTATGCGCTATTCGGAGTTTTCTTGTGTCCCCGGAAAAACGTGCGACGTTGGTCTATCTTTCCTATACTGGCGTTGGTTTTTCTTGCCCTCCCGATTCCCAAGAAAGTGAGATGAGGTTACAATATTCCCCCTGCTGCTCCGTTTTTATTTTTTCCAAGCTTCTGTTCGTATTATTTGTCACCTTCTCCCCTTTTCAGCTTATTCAGTCAATGGATACCGAGCGATTCAAAAGAATGCAGTCCCGTCAAGAGGTTTGTTTCTCTTGAAGATGGAGCTGCGATGACGACGAAAGAGTGGTTGACAAGAGGGGAGGCTGCAGGATTAGATGAATCAGTACAGTATCTATCTATGGTGCACAACCTGCCTCAGCAATGAGGGATCTTGCGAGAGTTTGATGAGACTTTGGACATGGAGGATGAAAAGGTGGATTTCGCTCTGAATTGCGGGTTACCGGCTTGTCTTCTCCGGATGGTTTCCGACTCCTCGGGATCTCGGTCGTGGTCGCGTATGCTACATGTTATGGAGGAAGCAGAAGCTAGCCCTCAAAGCCTTTGTCCTCGTCCGGTGGTCTAGATGGTGCCTCGTTTCGAGGGGATGAATACTGGTACAAAACTACAAATGCCCTCCTAGCTTAGTCCTTTCTTATTCCTTTATTTACTTTTCTTTAATGCCAATGAAGACCTTTTCCGAGTTTTGCAAATCAAGGGACCTAACGTGTCTCAACGAGATCCCCGCGGTTGATCAAGATTGGTTTGGTATCACTTGATGGATGGCGATGATTCAAGCCACACCATTGTACCCTCGTCGACTTGATAAACATGGTTTAATTCAGCTAGACTACAGGTTCTCTGACAGGTCAAATAAAAGCAAAATACTCCAAAAACCGATTGCGAGCTTTGAACCCATGTTGAGGAAGTGGCTGGGAGGGGTTTCCCCCACCATGATCCGACTCTGACGTTTGGATCTTTGAGCGTGACCACGCTCGAATTAGTTCCCCATGTGATTCCCTGAAAATACAAAAGCGCTTGTAAAATATCCAAAGCAAAACGACTGTCCTGGAATGAAGGGGGATGTTTTCTCTGTAGTGGGTGTTGTGCATGAAGGAATGATGAGCCCGGCATTTGTAGATTTCGGCGATAACACAAAAGGACGATGTTGAGAAGCCGTAAGGAATTCCTAAATCACAGCGTCGACCCCGGCCAGCTTTCTAGTCTTTTTTTTTTTTTTCTCGTCTTGACGACGGGGAGGGTGCTGCTTTCTTCTGGCCGCAACGGGCCCTATTTTTAGATAGCTTGTCTTGTTGGTACAGAAAACCGGCAGGCGGCGACCTGGCGGGTTTTAGTTGTTCTGGTTGTTAAGGATTCGGAGAATGGCGAGGAACAAGTTGATGATGTCCAAGTACAAGCTGATAGCGGCAGCGATCTCCTCCTCGACGTGGAGCTTCCTCATGACGAGCTGGGTATCGATGAGGATGTAAACGCTGAAGATGAGAGCAGCGACGCCGCCGTAGATAAGATCGGCCGTCTTGGAGTAGGGCAGGAAGATGTAGATGAAGCCGAAGATGACGAGGCCCCACAGCGCGCCGAAAGCGTAGGGGATCCAGCTCGTGAAGTCATACTTCGTCTGGCAAGCGAATGCAGTCAAGAAGATGAAGATGCCAGCAGTGATGATGAGGGCGTTAAGCACGATAGAGACATCATAGAATGACACAACGACGGAGATGGTGTAAGCCTCAGCAGCGGTGAACAGGGCCAAGAAGGCGAGGTTCGTGGGGTACGACTTGCGCTTCCAGTAGGTGAGGCCCAGGAAGACGAAGGAGCCGATGACGGAGATCCAGAGGAGGAGCGGGTTGGACTGGATCCACGACTTGTACGAGGTGGAGAAGAACGAGACGGCGGAGAGGGCGGTGGTGGCGATGAGTTGAGCAGAGAGGATGGCATAGACCTTGCGGACGAATTGGTTGCGTATGTCGATGGTGGCTTCGGCTACGGATCCTCCGAACTGTCGCGCGAAGAGATCGTCACGTCAGCCTAGACGCTCCCAGAGAATAGAGAAGCTTCGGGAAGTAAGTGAAGTGGAAATGGTTTTAATCTCACCTTGAAGTCATCGGGAATGTTGTCCTCGCTTGAGCGTGGTCCGGCGAAGAGCGGGGTGGCGCTGGTGGATGAGCTCGCCTCGGCCTGATAGCCCGGGGGCGCCTGGGTGAAGTCATCGGGGTCCTGCGTTGGGGCAGGGGTGTACTTTGCGTTCGACATGACGGATCTGCTTCGTGGAAGCGACTAGGTGTTTTTATGTCGGAAAATAGAAAAGGAAGACACTCTTCCTGCTGTCTTTCCGATTTCAAGAGCCGGATCGATAGTTATAGACTCGGTTTGCGAGAGAGAGGGGTTGTTTGTTGCTGAGGAGGAGGAGGCTGAGGCCTGTTTGAAGATGATGAGGTAAACTAGGTGGGGACACGGAGGGCAGCTTCCTCGTTGCTGTGAACAATGAAATGCTGGCGTCATGTGGTTGTTAGTAAGTCGGGAATTGGTGCTGCATACCTGAGTACCTCAGTCCACAGTCAATACAGTGCCGATGCGAGTAATCTACCTACAGTGTGAGTGGCTGTCCTGGCCTGTTCCTTGGTCTAGAATCAAGCACGTTTGGGCACTGTTTGGCGCCAGAACGCGGATTAATTTCGCACTGTACTTGACAACTGAGATGTCAATATCATTGGTTGACTCTCGCCTGCGGTTCCAGAGCTCGAGTCATCCACCCGGCGAGTTCTCGGAGCCGAAAGTGGTGGTCGGGGGATTTCTTCTGCTGATGGATCCAGAGTTCCGTGCTGTTTTATTTCCTTTCATTTCGAGTCTTGGATGGAGATAGCATGAATAAAACAGCTAGGGCTATATTTTTGCAGGCAATGGAGTAATAAGAGTAATACTGAGATGACAATCAATAAATTTGCCCGCCTACAACGAGATGCCACCCCCTCCTCCAAATTGACAATTGACAAAACGAGTAGACAAAACGAGTAGACAAAACGAGTAAGACAAACGAGGATGATGGCGTCTGGTAGGAAAGGGATCGATAAGGGGATCGTCAATCTCGCTTTGCCACAATTATCTCCTATGCCCCCCCATTTCGAGACCGCAAACACAACCATCAGGTTCCACCGTTTTAAACAAGAAGTCGCTCAGGCAAAGAGAGCTACGCAGAGATGCGTAACAATTTGCGCAAGATTCTTCATTTCCTTGGCATAATTGATGCGGAAAGGCCCGTACACGTTCATCTTCAGGAAGCCTGCGTTCGGTCCACGCCCGTGCGAAGAGCCCTTGGACGATGCATGGGACGACGGGTGGGATGATGCATGAGATGACGCACCCGACTCCGAGGAAGAGTCTGAATTTGCTCTCTTCTTAACCGGCGGGCGCGACGGCGTGGGAGGAGTTTCGCGGCCTGCGAGCCCACCGACCCTCTCATCCGTGATGTACTCGACATAGTCGACGTCATACTCCGCGATGGTCACGTATATCTCGTGTCTATCCTGAGAAATCAGGACCCGACTAAATAGCAAAGAATGATGGTTAGCGCAAAGGCCTCTGTAGTCGTGTCTTTCCCCATCGAGGTTAAGACCAGAAGATTGTGGTTTGGGCAGGTGGGCAAAGGGTAGGAAACAACATACCGTCGAATATCACGCTCGTTAGCTTTCCTAAGGACGCCAGGTGCTTTGGATCCGGGGTCAGACGCAATCCAGGCCGCCATCTGGGCGCCTTCCTGTCTTTCTATGTCGTCACGCTTGGCCTCGCGGACAAACGGCTTTGTCTCGAGGATCGCAACGGCATCCCTCGAGCCCATCCGGGAGAGATAGCCGTCCACTCGGGCCTGAAGCAATTGTTGACCCTGAGAATTCTTCAGTGTGAATGCCTTGGGATCCGGATGCCAGTGGGCTACCCACGCGGCCTCCAGCTCGGTAGAGTGGAGCCTGATGCTGGAAAGAAAGACGACGAGAGACATGTTCACTACAGCCTCGTATTGAGCCTGAGGGTTCGACGAAGGCGAGGCGGCTACGACGGAGGAGGCACTTGACAATGAAGTCGATGGGGCACTTGGCGATGAAGTTGAGGCGGTACTCCCGGGAGGAGAGGGGTTGTTGACGCTGAGTGCCTTCATTGCTTTAATCGCCTTCTTCTCACTCTCCTTTTGCAGGTACTGTTGGAAGATTGCGAGTTTGGAAGCCCCATCATCAGGTTCGATCTTCTCCGAGTTCAGGACAAGGTGTGTCAAGTACTGGTGGGTGCTGAACAAGTTCGGTGTAAGACCCTTTACCCTGAAGGGGTCTCCTTGTCCGCCGCACTTGTCGATAACGTCTTTCAAAGGCTCGAAATCCGGTGGCTCATAGGATGCGTCGACGATAGCCTGCACGTCCAGCTCGCTAGGCAGATATTTCTCCACCAAGACTTTCAAGCAGAGAAACATTCGGAAGTCTAGTTTTGACGCCGACCGATAGGATATATCCGAAACCTTGATTTCCTCGGAATCTAGGCCCTCTTCCTGCATGTAGCCCTCCCACTCTGTCGAGGTTTTGGGGTTACCGCTCTCTTGAGCCATGATGTTTGGCGATGGTGCAAGACTTAACGGAGGCAACGGTGTAGGAAGGGAAACTAAAAATGACGAACAATGAAGGCAAGAAGAGTGGAAGCTACTGTAGTGAGTAGATCATTGCATAGCTCCACGTCAAGGATCTGTCGATTATTATATGCGTTTTCCGGACGCTGGCTTCGAGCAAAAAGATGCACCGCCCCCCAACCCCAACGCAGCCTTTGAGTGTAACTCAGTGTTGGCGCTTCGGAAATGTTGACTGCCCTTCTCAATTGATGGTGGGCATGCGTGCTAAAACTGGCCTGGCCATCATCGAGGGATTGGTTAATGGCGTCTTGGTGATGACACCGACAATTGATGCGTTGCGTTTCAGGGCGGCTCCTACGGCGCGTATCTTGGGGGCGGGGATTGGTGACGTCGGCCTCTTTGAATTTCGGCCTTGGCAAACCGACGGATGTCGCTGTTCGGCGGTTACCTGGACACGCGATTGGCGAGGCCGCAAAGCTCGCTGCTGCTATCCGGGGGGGGGGGGTTTCACGTTGCCGCCGACATCGAACGCGGTCAAGAGCCCTCGGATGGAATGGTTCCCCGAGGCACAGGATGGCGCATTAGGCGGCCCACGGAGGTTGGCGCTGGGAATGGGAAAATAATACTCTCAACGATCCAAACAATTCCTTTTTTTCTAGCCCAACCGATGCGAGGGCTCGATGGGCTGGGCCAAACAATGCGACCAAACCATGCCAGTGCTTATTTTAGGTCCATGACCTGAGACTGGCCTAGCCTTGTGTTACCCACCTACCCACCCATGGAGGAAACCGGCGCTTCTTCGACAAATGACATCTTGGGCTGCCTGCCTCGGGGATGACAGAAGGAATTAGACTCGAGAGGCTAGACTCCAAGCTGAGCTGTGTCTTCCCAACTCCACGAGCCGAGCAAGCCTCAGCTTCTATGAAAAGAGAGAGAGAGAAAGAGGGGGAAAAGGAGGAGAGAACAAAACAAAAAGGGAAAATGGAAGAAAGAAAAAAGAAACCTACACCTGCAAAATAAGGATAGCATGGTGGAAATCAGAGTAATCCTTATGCTCTGGCCATGGGTGGGATGGAGGGAGCAGAGTTGGGCAAGCGAACTGGCTCGGTGGTGGGGGGCTGGCATGCTGCGAGGGGATTATACCGAGTTGTACCTATTGCAACTCCCGCGAACCAACTCAACGTCTTGTATACCTCGTGTCTAGCCTTGTCGCAATGATATTCCAGATACTTTGATTGTCGGACGTATAATCTACCACCTCGCAAATGAAACTGGGAGATGCGGACGCATCCATGGAGAAAGTTGGCAATAAGAACCTAGCCACCGCAAGGTGCGAGGGAGCTTTTGGTTAAATAGAGATTCCTTGCTGCGAAGCTCCTCTCGAAGGGAACGTATACATACAGGAATTGTGCAGTGATTTTCGAGAACCTGACGCTTAAGTATATCTCGAAGTAGCGTGACCGCAAACAGTATCTCGCCCGTATGCATTTCTTCTGTCGGGAGGTAGCCTTCGTAGGACATCCCGATCATATGCGGCGCGGAATCATCAGCAAGACGAAAACAGCGGCGCACTCTGAAAGGACATATTTCGTCCGGGCCAAGCATGCCCGCCGGAGTCAGAAGCTGCACATCCTCGTAGATTTTCCTAGAACGTATAAAATCGCCTCTTAGAGTACAACTTTCTCCAGCAGGGCAGAACTCGGATTGATACCAACGTTGACTTCCAAGGGGGAGAATCCAGCATCAGGAATGACCCTAACAAGTAACTGCAGCGACGATCGGCGTCTATCTTGAAAGAGCAGGCCGGGAGCTGGGTCTGGAAATGGTCTTCAAGGCTACGAAAGCAGGGTTTCTGCCAATTCCCCGGGTACATCTTCCTGTGTCGTCGCACGGCTCGGCGAGCTTCACTGGCGGGGATCGGTGCGAAGAATCGAGGGTGTCGGTCTCCCAAGCCAAGCTCATCGTCGAGGTCCAAAGGATCCAGCACCTCGATTTGATGTCGCTGGAGGAAGTCAGATGTGATTATGCACGACTCCTTGCCGATGACTTTGAGTTCCTTTCGTAGAGCCTTGAGGGCCTTCAGGTCCGAAAGACGCAACTTTTTTCTGCGTTCTTGCTCCCCAGGAGGGAGGGCGAGGGTCTGGGGTGTGTTTTCGGCCATTTCCCTCCTAAACGAAAGGAGCAACGCGAGAGAGGCCGACGCGATTCCTTGATGTTTACTTGGTCGCCTTGTGAACTTATTGTCGTTGAGACATTGGACATTGGAATGGGAGGTGTATTACATAATACAGTTGGCCCTTGCCGCCATTGATTTGATCACCATCTTGGATGTTGTCACACGTCAAATCCGCCCTGTCAGTTGGAGAGAGCACGCCCAAGAGTACGCAAGTATTTTAGTCGATCTACAAAGTAATAAATGAAACTTGAAGAATCTAGTACCGAGGCGTGCGATATCTTCTATGGCTATTTCATACCTTTGGCGTGTTCTCCATGCGACATGATGGTGCCGCGTAGGATCCCCGAGCTTCCCCAGTCGTCAACGCTCAAGGTTCCTTAGGGTGATGGATCTGATTGGTGTGCTGAAGGTCAAGATGTGGTATTGAAATGCACATCTTCCAGCTAATCGCAGCCAGAGCTACTCCCTCCCGACGCATTACTGACAGCTTGGACCGGAAGCCTCGAGAACGAGAATAGATTTCAGCATGGAAAATCCCGGAATAGGACATGGAGGCGCAAAGCTGTTTTTTCGAGCTTGGGCTTTGAACCCTTACATCGTATGTGTATCGATTTTAATTAACAGTGAATCTAAAAGGGTCGCGGCTTAATAAATACAGAAGACGGATCAGAAGATAGGTTTAGTAGTGCCGGCTCTGGTCTCGCAGGTTAGAGACCAGGAACAGGAAAGTGCAAATGATGGAATGATCAAAGGAATTGGGATAATCTGATCTCCACGGGCAGCTCGGTTTATCCAGACGCCCCGTTGTCCGTGTCCAGGGGCCAAGATCAGGTGCGTGTCCGATTGGGGCGTTGCTACTTGCTGGATCGAGAAGAAGCAAGATGGACCGACGAATAGCAGCGTCGGCAATTGCGCGGGTCGGGTTGATGCGACATGGTTCCATGGCCCATGGGGACGGACATTGAGGGACCGGTGGGCACTGAGCAACAGGCAACAGAATTAAAAACTGGGACGGGTTTTACTAGAGCTAATTTGAGGAGAGGTGAAGTTCAATGTTGAATTTTGGGGGTCCCATCAACACTCGATAGAAAATCAATTATTGGGAACGATAGGGGACTGGCGGGCGAGTATACATCGCCCTTACCACAGCTCCGAGGTGTTGAAGGGACTCAATATTATGAGGTACTTCGTTCCTAGGCAAGCAGGCGGCACGGTCTGGCGACCCTGGAAATTCCTCAATGCTTGATCTCGGAGGTACAAGTACAAACGCAAGCAGAAGGCCCCTGTCAGGAGGGAGAACAGAACAGGGGTAGCAGCAAAGCCATAGCAACAAACCGACGCAAAGAGCAACAAAATCAATGGAAAAGACCGGGGAGGGAGACAAGACGAAAAGAAAAGACTGTTGAAAAAGAAAAAAAAAAAAAAAAAAATTAAGCTCGGGCGGTACCTCGTAATAGGAGAGAGCACAACATCAAACAGTTCCAAGCCAAGCTCCTCTTCTGTCCACTGCAAGCAAAACTGCAAGTAACCCCTGACCGCCTTCTTCTATGCAGCACGAGAATTCGAGCAGCAAAAAGGCAACACCAAATGTCCAAATGAACTTGGAACTTCTCCATCCTCGAATCCCGCTCCCCCCCAATTCAAAATCCATTGTTCGATTTTGATGTTCCCTCGCCTCCCCTGCCGTCGCTGTTCGTCGGACCCGCCCGCAGGAGCTGGTTCGATCTTCTGATTTCAATCGTTCTTCTCCATTCTGCTCTTTCTCTTTGCTCTCCCCGTGATCTTCTCATCCGACCTCGTCTCCTCCAATTGCTTCGCACCAATTTCTCTGGGCGTCCTCCTTCGCTGCTGTGTCTTGCCCCCCCTTTTAGCACCTGGCCAGGCCAACCCCAGCTCGTACAAGTACTTTCGATTTCCGAAGTTACTTGACCCGCCACACTTAAAAAAGTATTGCGATCGCTCCAACACTCTAGCGCAACAACTCCTGGAGCGAAAAAAAAAGAAAAGAGCAACAGAAAACCAGGGGAAGACCGAGGTTCGGGGCTGATAATTTGACGAAATCCCTTTTTCTTAACGACGACAGAAACGAAAGACAACTTCTAAATATACTCTGAAAACACTCCCCTCAACGCGATTTCTACGAAACAGACACGATCCACGCACGATAACGACAATGGCGACGTCTTCGCGACGACCGCAGGCGGCGACGGTGACCCCTCGCGCGGCCTGGGAATACATGTACGGGCCCCTTTACAAACAGAGGACGAATGTTCTGGTCAGGAGAGTCAAGAGGAAGGATGAAAGCAGCTTCAGGTTATTAGCGCGCCTGTTTGTTGAGAACCAGATCGGTATGTTCGGACGCTTTGGAGATTTTTTCCCCTCTCCTTTTTTTTCTCTTTATAGTTTCATGCAATGCATTGTCGCTCTCCAGTCAATGGCTAGCGCTACCCCCTTGTCGCGAAAACCGAGATGGGAGACGGCTGTTCCTGGGCCTGGTCTTAGCTTTTATTTAAGCTTTCAGGGCATCTCGACATTTGGATGAAGAAGCTTTTTGGCGCAGCCACTTCGGATGTCGAACCCCACCACTATCTCCCCGACTCACAATTCCAACCGTCCTGTGTCTCGCCCGACGTTCTGGAAGCATTCTGTTCTTAAAAAAATAGTCTCATCTGGTATCAAAAAGGCTAACCAAACCCGTGTGCTCTTGTGCAGGCCTCGCCTTCAACCTCATCGCTCTCCTCCTCCTCGCCCACGCTTGTATCCCCAAGGCGAGACCCGTTACCTCCAAGTTCGTCACATACTCGTACTATAATCCTGAGACGGGAAAGTACGGCGTTGGCTTCGACGATGGCTACTTTATCGCCTTCTGCATCATCCTCTTCACCGGCCTACGTGCCGGTGTCATGGAGTACATCCTCGCCCCCATCGCGAAGCTAGGCGGTGTTTCCAAGAGGAAGGACTTGGCGCGATTCAGCGAGCAGGCCTGGCTACTCGTGTATTACACCATCTTCTGGCCCCTCGGCGTGGTATGTTTGAGATTCCTCACGCCCCGAGCAATGCTTAGCCTCTCCTTCTAACTTCCTGCAGTACATCTACTACAACTCTAAATACTGGCTCAACCTCCACGAGCTCTGGACCGACTGGCCCCAGAGGGAACTGCCCGGCCTGATTAAGGGCTACGTGCTGGCTCAATGGGCCTTTTGGCTGCAGCAGATCCTTGTCATCTACATGGAGGAGCGACGCAAGGATCACAACCAGATGCTGACCCACCACTTTATCACCATCGGCTTGCTTTCTTCCTCCTACTTCTACCATCATACCCGCGTGGGCAACCTCGTCCTCGTCCTCATGGATGTTGTTGACATTTTCCTTCCGGTAGGCGTCTCACGTGCTCATTTACCAGTCTAGCTTACTCAGTTACTGATCTGTCTCTTTCTTCCCAGCTTGCCAAGTGCCTCAAGTACACTGGCTACACCACAATCTGCGACATCATGTTCGGCGTCTTCATGGTCTCCTGGGTCTTCGCCCGTCACATCTTCTACCTGATGGTCTGCTGGTCCATCTACGCCCACACCCCCCTCCTCATCTCCGGCGGCTGCTTCGAGGGCAGCGCCCAGACCCTGACCGGCCCCAACGACCCCCCCGCCGACTACGCCTACCTCATCGAACCCTTCCTGAACCCCGAGGGCCGCGTCTGCTTCACCCCCGCCGTCAGGTGGGCCTTCCTCGGCTCCCTCCTCGCCCTGCAGGTCATTACCATCCTGTGGTTCTTCATGATTGTGCGTGTTGCTGTGCGCGTCGTCAGCGGTGGTTCGGCCGAGGACGTGAGGAGCGATGATGAGGGGGGCGAGAAGCACGATGGGGAAGTCGAGGTCCTCGAGCCGCTGGAAGAGGAGGTCGGCGTCGAGGATCTCGATCTTAAGGGGTGGGAGAGGAGGAAGCGCGTTAAGAGGCAGGCTGCGTCTTCTGGCGTGAGCCTGCCCGGGCACAGCGATAGGAAGGAGTTTTTAGGGAGGATTGGCTGCGAGAAGCAGGTGGATTAATTAGGGGTGGTTGATTAATGAGGGGATTAATGAGGTCCTTTGCTTTTTTTTTTTTTAATACCGCAGGGCCTCGCGTGTTTGCGAGGTTCCATGCTTGCTTAGGAGGTAATTGGGGGCGCCGCGAAACGATACAGACACTTGCCCTATGAAGATAGGAAGGGAATACGAGACCAGAGGTAATTAATGCTGCGGAGAAGAAACGACGGGGGAAAGGGAAATGATGAGGTGAAACAGACTGGATCTCGATATTCCTTCTGGGCGGTTTTCAGCATATAAAACTAGGGTTATAAAGACGGGAGAAAGAGAAAATGAGTTAATGGAAAAGGGAGAATACGTAGATATGAATGTGATTATTGGATATCATGGCGTCGAGCTTCGCGTTCGTGACTCGGAACTTAGTTTATCATTCGTGCTTGGAACCTACACCTCGTGAGAAAGGATCGCGAATGCCATCGGGGGTATCGACGGCTATTGATACAGCTAACATCAAATGGTTTACAAGGAATCAAGAACTGCAATTTTCAACTCTTTTCATTCACTAACCCTCGTCCAAAAGCAAGGGTCTCCAACCTCATCTCTCGACCCCATGATATCTCACATCATCCCGTTTTTTTGAAGGGGATATCCGAACGGTATTTCTACTCCTCACGCAAAATAATGCCGGAAAATAAGAAGAAAACAGATGAAACAATCATGCGCCCCCTTTGCCCCTGTTCTATAAAAAGAGAAAAAAAATCTAAATGTCCAGGAAAAAGAACAAGAAAAAGATGTCAACAAGAAGTAGAAGGCCAGGCTAAAGATCCGCTTCTCTCGCGGATAGATATGGCCGGCCTGCTTCGTGGGTTTTTAGGGACCCTTTTTTGGACGTAATACAATACCCCCTATCTCGTGGAAAGGGGCTTTTCGAAATCATAGCGAGTCTCTGGAGACTACCGCGTCTGGTTTTCGGTGGAGAGGTATATGGTGGTGGTATTGTGGATGTGCTATGCGTTTGCTTCGACAGCTTCGTGGCGCGTCATTAGGGCGAGCTGGTGGTGTCCGCTTCAAGCCCAGTAGAATATGTATATAAAACAAAAGAGGATGGGTAAAAAAAAACAATACAAGAACGCAAACGGGTGGTTTTAGTTGTCGTCAGGGGGGGAAGGATTTAGTCTTCAAAGATTTCGCCAATATGGCGCTCGTGTTCCGGTTTCCAGGTGCCTATAAATAAGCCGTTGTTAGCAACAGACAACACAAAAAGGGTGCCTCCTGAGACAGGAATTCATTCTAGGAAGAGAGGAAAGCTACCTTCAAAATCGTGCCTCACCATGGCCTGCGGATCCTCATAATCCTTAGCCCCCATCTGCCTCACACCCGGAGAAAACCCAGTGATGGGTAAGACCACAACATCGCCGACCTTCTTCGGCGCCTCCATACCCGTAAAGTTGCGCCAATCCACAACGGCGCCAGTCGCCTTGATGTCAAAGAACTTCTTATCGTTAAAGTAATCAAAGAGCACGTCGGTCCACACGGCCGGGCCCGTAAACTCGATAACATTCTTATCCATCGTCTTCAAAAGCGTGCCGGCGCTCTTCCTCTTGAGCGTCTCCTCGGTAATCCGGGCAATGACCTCGCGCAGGGCGGGGTGGCCGGGTTTCGCCTGGATGGTCCATTGGCAGAACTGAATGCGGCGACTATACCACTCAGCCCAGTCCTCGCGGTCCGGATCAGCCTCGATACCGATGACGAGGCCGACGGACTTCCGGGGGATGGTGGTGGGCACCCACTCGAGAGCGCTCCGGAGGGCGAAAGTGTCAATGTCGGAGTAGATTCCTCCGCGGGCGTAGAGGATTAGGTAGCGGAAGAAGTCGGCGCGGAGGACAGGTAGGGGGAGGGACTTGTAAGCGTCGAGGACGTCGGGGACGGAGGCGTAAAGGAGGCTAAGGAGGGCGAGAGCCACGTCGTCAGTGATGACCTCGTGGATGAAGCCCGGGTGTTCGTCGGTCCAGCTGGCCTCATGGTCGCGGAACTCGAAGTCGGGGTCTTGCGGCGTGCGCTTCCACGTTTGCCAGATGTAGGCGGGGAACTTGGATTTGAGGTTGTAGGGGTATTGGTAGGCGAGCTGCTCGCGTAGGGGTAATGTTGAGAGGTCGATCATGGGCTTTTGGGTGGAGGGCGGCTCATTGTCGGGCTGGCTGGCGGTGGTGCCTGCTGCTTGGGAAGAGGCTACGGGCTTCTTCTGGGAGGAGTCGGCGCCGTTGGCGGTGGAGGGCTTGGTGGTTTTTGCTAAGGAGGCCTCTGTTTCGTGGGATCTTGTAAGGAGAAAGAGGAGGGTTAGGAGGAAGGCGGCGGCAACGAGGGCCCGGCGGAAGGAGAGCATGGTGTCTGTATTTCGGAGTCTGTGTCGTCCCCGTCCGCGTAGCTCTTCGTCGGTTCCGTCACGTTCGTCGAAGGGGGGGCTCCGGGACGAGGAGCGAAGTGGGTTGTCAACGCAGGGTATCTAGCGTCGACGCAGATAGTCCCGGGGGTCGAGTCTCCGGCACCGATAAAAGCGAATTCGGTAGAGAAGCAAAAAGGTTGCAAGTAACCCTCAGTAAGAGGAGAAACAGCAATGCTCGTGAATCGTTGAAGAAGAGGTGCAAGACAGAAGGCTAGCTGCCCGCGAGGAAGGGGGTAAACCGGGAAAATGGTCGGTCGTTTGCTATCGATTACACCATGCAAATAACCATGATGAGAGCAAGAAGAAGAAAATAAAAGGGCCGAGACCACGAAGGACGGATTCGATAAAGAAGAAGAAGAAGAAGAAGGATAGGAAACCAAAGAAAAAGAACAGAACAGAAGAAATTAACAGAAGGGAGCGTTGACGGTGAGAAAGAAAAACACGAGAAGACGAAATCCAAGACGCCGAGTCGTCCCCTGGTGACGACTAACTTTTTCCCTGATTTGATGTTGGATTGATTGTTTCGTTCAGTTGGGATTGGGCGGACTAAGATGTACACTACGCTCTAGCGCTCCCTACGAAGTACAAAGTAATCTTCCTTATCTTACCTCTACTACAGGCTACATATGGCACTAAAGCACTAACAAAAATCAATCCGACTTTGGGGGCTACAAGCTGCAAACTAGAAACTGACGTTAACGGGTCCGGGACGCTGAAACAAAGTACAAAAGTACACAAGCGTCCGGCAAAACAGCACCATCAACGCATTATTACATCAGCCGTATCAAGATTGATCAATCAAATCAATGGACGAGGTCAAGTATTAATAGGACACGGAAACAGTATTAGTGGGCCCTACACAGTAATCTTTACTTGTGGCTCACCCGTATTACTCCCTGGAAACGGCGTTGCCGTCCCGTATAAGGACGAACATGAAGTATTGGTTGTGACGAAGCGATCTCCCCTCCAGACAATCCGTATCCGATTTAGCGGGCTCTGCGAAGCAAGAGACAAACACCAAACTCGACCAGTCCTGTTGGTTAAAGTTGGAGAGCCGCCCAGAGAGCGACATGGCGAGAGATGGAGATTGAGCAGTTCAGCACCAATGTGCAAGAAGGAGCATGAACATTGAAGTAAAATTGACCCTGCAACAGGGCCCTGAAGATATTGGAAGACGTGTTAAGATCAATTGATGTCTGTCAAAACGTCAAGTGCTAATTGGTGTTCAGGGGAAGGGGTGCCAAAGATGAATTGCTCGTCTTGCCTCGTCCCTAGTCCTCCCCACGTCCTTGATAATATTACTTCACCCTCCCTTGCAGTTCAACTGCATCAGTGCTCAGCACCCAACGCTCAACCCCCTTTGATAAGGGCATCTCAATGGGTTTTTTTTTTTTTCTTTTTGGTACAGAGCAAGCATCCCGTCATAACCCTAGTGGACTTCGTGTCCACGTTTCCATTTTCCGTTATCAGACAAGCACCAACCTAGTGCAGTGTAGACCACAGAGTGTCAATCTCCCGAGTGACTTCTCCTCGTATTGACGATACGGGCTTCTGTGGAGTAGTTCATTCGTATTGACCTCTGCTTCATACAAAAATCGATGTTCGAAATCTCATAAACGCGCATGTATCCACAAGGATACAGAATTAGCTCCAAAATGTCCCCCCGACTTGATCCATTTTCAAAATGAGCCCTTTCGTCATCGACAAGGGTTCTGTTCTCAAACGAAGCGGACAAAGATGAAAGAAGTACTTCGAATGGTCGTTACGAATCTTGAAGCTCGTTCCCCGGTTCCTGCACTTGTCGTCGCGAAAGCACGCCCTGCAAATCGACGTTGAGACAGAGGCATGCCAAGCCATCACCTCAAAGTCCACAGAAGTGTATTATCTAGAAGCCCTCAAGTGGCTCGTCCCTTCAGTTCGAAACCTGCTTCCAAAATTAGATTCTGTGACAGCACGTTGTCATTCGTCAGTGTCATCTCCCACATCTGCTAGTCTTGGAGATAGGCCTCGAGTCATTTCCTTCCCCATTTCATCAATCTATTCGACACCCACCCAACAAGGCCGATCTGATATCTGAAACGTCCGCTCACAGACTACGTTGTAAATCCACCTTCCAAATCTCCGATTTTTCAACCGCACTTCCAGCTTTTCCAAGTTTTTGCTCGTAGATCCTCATTATACAAGTACCATAACCGCCCTTCCTTGAGAGCCGCCTTGCGCACGCTATTACTCGTCTCACACGGTCCTTCCATCGCGGGTAAAGCAATGACCGTCCACTCTGGCGTGGGAGAGTGGTGAGACTCTAAGGGGGATTTTAATTCTTTGCCTGGTTGTGATGATATGGATCTTCACGGCAACCACACCCGCCCGGGAGGATCGCCCGAAGCAAAGGGAGCATGGCGGGAGGGTGATCCATTCCTGGATTTCATCTCTGCAGCAAACATGATTACTTCAACCTCCCCGAGTACCTGAACTTCGCAGCACGATTTTTAATTTTAATTTTTTTCCGTCGTCTTCTTTTTTTTCCCTTTTGACCTCCACCCTAGTGCAGTTTCGCGGCAATATCTCTAGTGACTGTACCTTTGTATGTCTCGGTGCTACTCATATCAAACGGACGACCAAAGGCCAGAGATACTCGTGAGATATCGACTCCGTCCGAACGATTTTGTTTGGCAGCTGCGCTGAGATGGGAAGCTGTATTGTCCGTCCATGTTTCAGACCTCAGCCCGGCCGAAGGGAGGTCGGATGAACACATTGGTTCTTAGTGAGACAAGCAGATCGAGGCTTCTGGAGATGTTTCTGTTACCACAGTAATGGATCTGATCTTCGACCGGCCAAGGAAATCTCGACGGAGAAACCACGCTCACTCCACCATGCCGGCTACCTATGCACTTCGCTCCTCGGAGCTGATGATATCTAAATCCTAGTGACCCTTCTCCAGTCTGACTGAGTTTTAACTAAGATGATCTCTTCTTTTCCATGTGTCGTCCGACACGCGAGTCCACCAAGAAGCATCCCACGTGTTCTACAACCTTATCTCTCTAGCCCGCCGCGTAAGCTTCGATGCTCACGTTTCGCAATCAGTAGATGACGAAGAGAAGGGAGCTCACTCTGATACATTGGCACGAAACTCTCTAGAAAAGGATACCGATAGTTCCAAGACCCTGCGCCCCGCGCCCCGCGCCCCGCGATTTCCAGCGGGCTGAGCCCACGCCATTGCCGTGACGCGGCACCAGCCCACCCAAACGCCTCCGCTTCATCCCCGCAACATCTCACTCGTTACGAGTTGGTGGGCAGTGCCAGCGGTCCTGCTCCGTGATGACAGAAGATAGAAAGATCTTTGGGTGGTAACAGTCAGCCCACCCGATAGAGGCGCTGCATCAGCTAATGTCTCCTCATGGATGTGACGGGGAAACTACCCGGACGCGGAACTGGTCTGTTTGGTGTTTCACTCTGTAGCCTTCCGGGAATACAGATTATTGGCGTGGACTGGACAAATGGCCGAAACTGGGTTTCAATCACGTAAAAATAGAATTTCCGGTGGTTTCAAGTTGCGGAACCTTCTTGAATCGACCACAGCCCGAACAAAACACCCGGATGGAAAGCTAATTGATCCCCACGCGAGGTTCCGGTATCTTGTTTCTATTGAGGTTTTTTGAAGACACCTTCAAGTCGACGGAGTACGAGGCGGACGAGGAGGGGGAAGAAAAGAAAATTGCGTAATGAATATAGAAAATGGCATCCGGATATCACCATGAGGACAGGCTAAGTGCCGACTTTTGGGATCTCCGAAGCATCCTCTTGTAGTTATTCGCGCTTCTCCTTTTGGGCTGGATTCTCCCCAGGTCATGATGTGACTATTGCTATTACCGTCGCCTTCTGCACGACTCGGAAGGATCCTGCACGGGGGGATGCAATTCGCTCGGAACCGAGCGATATGAATGCGTGTGTGTGTCCCGCAAGCTTGCTCCATGTCTGACGTCGGAACATCTGCAGGTAACCGGGTGCGGCTTCAATGCCAAAGAGGTGTCATGGCATAGGTGCGGCATCCAGTCAACGACGACAGGTCACTCTGGAGCAGCCACTTTGAACGAGAATTCGGAACAAAAAGTCCGAGATCGTTCCAATGTCGGAACTCCAGCCATGCCGGGCCAGCCAATGTCTAAGTCGCCATTGAGAGATTTTTGTTCGGTCTTTAAAACAGAGACCCGGACAGGCCGGTACACGAGAAGCGCTTGGCTAGCTTTTTGCTACATTTGATTGATGTCTTGGTGATAATCCGACTATTGGGCTTGGCTCGAATGGGTCGAGGCCGGTTGGTTCCATCAAAGATGGGGATAGCCGTATCCATCATTTCGAATCGGAGATTCTTGCAATGTGGTCAGAATGTTGAGCTGACACACATCACTTGGCACGTCTTGGTATTCTTCAAGGCAGCAGCGTCTTTGAGCTCATTTGCCAGCCCAGGATTCAGAGGAAGGAGCGGATTGAGAAGACCTGTTTCCTCCACACAACTTGTTTGAGCAACCCCAACCATGATGCTTTGAATTGTACTGCGGGGATTACTCAGCGTTAAGATATCTTGATCTTGACCTCAACCTCGATCAATTGATGTTCGATGCATTGCAATTTGACCCTCAACATTCAAATTGTTCTCATCCATTTCGGTCCTGCCTTCGCTCAATGATCGTGTCTGCTTTCCCTCGATACCTTCGCTTCCGCCCACCCGGTCCAACTGTCCAACTGTCCAACTTGCTCACCTATCATATCAAGAATGGTCCTACCGCCCATCCGACTGTTACGGTATTATGCGTTATGTGCTTCTGTCATACATTGACCCAGGGCAAGAGACCCCAGCTTACAGGATACATACAGCGCGCAGTAGCCAGGCTGGCCGTGCTGGCTTGCCGCTACCATGGCGCACATGACAATGGAATCTAATCGCCAGCAAACCAACAAATAGGCGAGGGCTACAGCTTCAGTGCGAAGGGATGAAAGTGCGAGCGTGGTGCAATGGAGCAGTCATCTGGCAGAGCTAATCGGCAGGACTTCCCTCATCAGGTCTAGCCATCTGCCTTCGCCATCAATTAACCCGCTGACCGCGTTGAACACCATTGCCCTTCACCCAAATCCGGATCTTTTGCCATTGTCCGGGAAATGTTGAAAGACAAACTCACTGGCATCAGGCTGTACTGATACAGGATGCCACATCTTGTTGAGATGCCTTCTCCGGTACCGATATGCGGTCACACACATCTGGTCTCCCCCCCTCAATGGTGGCCTCGTACATCCTCGGACAACATCTACCATCCCTCCCCTCCCTCCGGGATCGTCCTTGACCTAGGCCAGGCCACAGCGGCCAAAATCTAGTATTATCTTGAACCCCGCCTTTACCTCCTTCGCGTCTCCGCTTTCCCGTTGAAGGTTGATTGAACGTGGCATCAGTCGGGATGCCATCTGACTTGTCCCCCTCCTTGTCTCCGCCCGGGATCCAGGCTGGCCCTCCCGCATAAGGCATTGGCTCGAGAGCTCGAGCTTGCAGAGCTGCTGCTACCTTGCTTAGAGCTACCTCTTTCTGCTTGACCTCAACGCCGAAATTTCACATTTCCTTCTCTTTCTGCACAATCCCTCGTCCCCATTGGCCCCCGGTCGCCAAGCCCTAGGAATCTATCCTGGACTTCTGCGCACCTGGATTTTTTTTACACCTCACATGCCGCGCACACATGTAGAAAGTTTCTCCTCCGTCCCGCATCCATGGTTCAATTGTTGCATTTTCGCTGCTGGATGAGCTGGCGCGGGAATGGGAAATCCAACATAGCAAGTGCTATCGGAGGCCTCAGCTTGAGCTAGCCGAGTTGGTTCGCGGTCAAGGAACGGGACCTTGTTGCAGAACCCGAGGAACAATAGTTGGAGATTGGATCACCCGGGCACTCCTGCCGGGTGAAAAGCCGAGCGAAAAGCGAAAGAAGAACAAGCGTGGGCGGCCATATATAACACCTTTTAGCGTCCTCGCGCATCTTGCTGCTAGAGTTTACATTAACTTTTTGCGTGTTCCTCCCTGGATCAACTCTTTTTGCTCTGTGACCTTGTGAGAGCTTGAAACAGATGTTATGAGATTTCCCTACGCTCGACGAATGTGGACGCTTGTGGCCTTAGCGGGTTATCAGTCGTTATCACCCCAACCATGAGCAGCACGAAGCCAGTGGACATAAGGTCCGCGGTTGTAGATAAGTTTCGACACCCTCTGGCGCCGCTCACCGAGCCCGAGTTCCATAGGGCACGAGATATTCTGGTTGCCAGCCATGACGACCCCAGCGCACTCTACTTCCGAACGATACAGCTCGAGGAACCGAAAAAGGCAGATCTGGTTCCTTATCTCGTCGCCGAGCATACTGGAAAACTCTCAGACCAGACGCCTAAGCCGCCTCGGCTGGCAAGAATACAGTACGATGTTGTCAAGATGGAGAAGGGGATCACCTTCTTTCAGTACACACAATCCGTCGTGGACTTGAGTTCTGGTCGTGAGCTTAGCAGAGAAGAGTCTCCTCTCGGGAGCAATCCTTCTTTCACAGTGTACGTTGCTTTAATCGGAGCTTGAAGGAGATAGAGGGAGAGAGAACTCGAGCGAAAGAGCCGCTGCTCTCTATTGAGAGATTGTTAGTCTCACACACGATAATTGTGTTTTCTTCATTAGGAGCGAATTTGCGGCTTTTCACGATTTGTGCGTCAAGTCTTCCCTCTTTCAGGCGGCCATGTCCGAGTTTGAGCTTCCCCCAAACTTCTCCCTCGCCATTGACCCTTGGCCATACGGTGGACCTGACGACTCAGACGCGTCCGACCGGTATATGCAAGGATTAGTCTTCGCACGCGACGACTCGAGCGGGAATCCCGATGCCAACCACTATGCGTATCCAATTCCAATCATCCCGGTCATGAATTGGGTGACGAAGGAGATTGTGCGGGTCGACAGGTTAGCTACGAGCGTCGAACCCGGTACGATATTCGCCTCCCCGAGGCGCAAAGATGACCCTCCCGTCAAACTTTTTGGGGCCAATAAGCCATCCGAGTACGTCCCGGAGCTTCTCGACCAGCCTCTTCGCAAGGATATGAAGCCCATCAACATCACCCAGCCCTATGGTGCCTCGTTTGCCGTCCACGAAGACAATCTTGTAGAGTGGCAGAAGTGGCGCTTCCGCCTAGGCTTCACTGCTCGAGAAGGCGCCGTCCTCCACGATCTATGCTACGACGGGCGGCCCGTTCTCTACCGCCTTAGCTACAGCGAGATGGCCGTTCCCTACTCCGATCCCCGTTATCCATTCCACAGGAAGCAAGCTTTTGATCTGGGGGATGGCGGCGTCGGCCGCGCGGCTAACAACCTCGAGCTTGGGTGTGACTGCCTTGGCGCCATTCACTACTTTGACGCATTTCTTGTAGGCCAGTCGGACGGGACGCCGGAGGTCTCGCGGTCGGTAGTTTGTCTCCATGAGCAAGACAATGGCATTGGATGGAAGCACACGAATTTCCGAACGTCTCGCGCCGTCGTTGCAAGGTTACGGGAGCTAGTCGTGCAGTTTATCGCGACGCTAGCGAACTACGAGTACATCTTTGCCTTTAAGCTCGACGTAGCTGGGAACATCACTATCGAGACCCGGGCGACCGGTGTAGTCAGCGTCGTGGCCGTCGATCCGAATATCAAGACTGCCCCATATGGCGCCCTCGTCGGTCCTGGCGTCCTCGCGCAAAATCACCAGCATGTCTTCGCCGTGCGGATCGACCCGGCCATTGACTCGTACGCCGCAACGGATACCGTCATCATCCAAGAAGAGACGCTAGCCCGGCCTCAGGACCCGCAAACGAACCCCCAGGGGAACCTATATGTCATCGAACGAACGGTGATATCGCAACCGACGGGAATCATCGCCGAGCCACGTAACAACAGAATCGTCCGCCTCGAGAACGCGCGTATCAAGAATCCCATCACGAGCAGGAATGTGGGATACAAGCTCGTTCCGTCGCCGACCCAGCTCCTTCTCGCCCAGGAGGGGAGCATCCAGGCGAGGAGAGCTGGGTTTGCGTCGAGGCACGTCTGGGTGACCGGGTACAGGGATGGCGAGCTCTGGGCGGGTGGGGAGTTTACGAACCAGAGCCGGAATGAGACGGGAGGTGTTGTAGATATGGCCGCGAGGACAGATGATGTCCTTGCGGATGTCGGTCAGAATGGCGAGGAGGACAGCAAGAAGGTCGGATCGAGGAATCGGTGTGGACCGGTTGTATGGGCCGTGTTTGGGTTGACACATAACCCGAGAATGGAGGATTGGCCGGTGATGTAAGTTTGCTTCCAATTATCAACCTCTTCTGCGTGATGATCCTCCCCCAAGATCCTCCCCCACGGACAGCCCCTTGCTAACGTAGCGGTTTGAGCAGGCCCGTCGAGATCCACCAGATGATGCTCAAGCCAGCTGACTTTTTTACGTCGAACCCGGCCATCGACGTCCCTTCTTCCAAGAACGAGGCGAGTGTACTCGTCGGCTGCTGCAAACCTGGTGAGAATGGCGTTGTTGACGGCAGGAACGGAACACTCAATGGGGCATGTCATGGATCGGTAAACAGAACAGATTGAGCGACTTGTTTGAACTATTCAGACTTGACTCTTTTCCTTTCCTGTTCTTATTCCTCTCTGAGAATCGATTTGCGGAAGTATGGGGACACTTAGTAAAGGTGGAGGATAGATTCCGCGTAGATTGTTAACAATATTAGAGAGAGAAGATCGAATTTATATACTTCGGTATTGATGGTATGACTTATGAGCCGTAACTCCACTTCAATGCAAATATCTAAACACAATTCCTCCGTATAATCCAAATTTCCTTGTCGCTTTGACATGACCGAACGGAAGTAAAAGAAAAAAAAAATAGGAAAAAGTCCCATGTACACAAAGTGCTGCTGAAGAATATCGCTGGCAATGCAATCAAATAGAGACCCTCACCGCCCACTTTCCCCACACCCCCCAAGCTAACCTTTCCAGGCCCAGGCAAAACCTCACCTCATTCCCATCTCCACCTCCCACCTCATTACACCGCTTTCTTTAGACATACCTCAACCCAAGAACTTCTTCAAGTTCCCCCCAATAATCTCCAAATCCAACAAAAACGTATCATGCCCAAACATGCTCGCCTCCTCGCTAAGCTCATAATGCGTCACGCGCCTATTTCCCGCCAGGGTCAACGCGTCGGCGATCTCACTCTGCTGCCATGCGGGGAAGAGGATGTCGCTCGCGACGCCCATGACGAGGGTGGGGATGTTGCGGAGCGGGGCGAGGCCGCGGATTAAGTCATCCGGGGGTCTCGAGCCCTGCGCTTCGATGGTGGAGTTGGGGGAGGAGTGTTGGTCGGCGTTGTGGTTGGAGAGGAATTGTTCTTGTGTTTCCTCGTAGGGCTTGTCGGGGAGGGTGAGGGTGCACTGGAGGTCGGGGGAAGAAGATGGGGAGTAGACGCCAGCTCGGAGGAGGCCCTCGCGAGCGGCACGGCGGTTGCGGGTCGCGATTTGGTTCTCGATTCCCAAGTCGAAGAGATCCATCGCTTTGCTAACGTACAGGAGACTGTTGGGATCGTACGTGAGGCAGAATTTCTCGCCCGCGTAGTCGAGGTAAGTCTCGATGAGGAAATCCGGGCATAGGGCGGGCGGCTTGCTAGGATCCGCGCGCCTCCGACCGAAGCGCTGTTCCCACTCCGGACCCGATCGATACGTCACCGTGGCGATCTCCCGAGCGAGTTTCATGCCCGCATGGGGTGGCACTTTCCCGTAGTAGAAGCCGCGGTTCCACTTGGGGTCCATCATGAGGACCTGGCGCTGGGTGTGACGCATAGCGATGCTATACGGATGGCTCCTGGCGCAGCCGCTAATGGTAGCGATGCGGGAGACGCGTTCGGGGAAGAGCGCCCCGGCGGCGAGGGACTGCATGCCGCCCATGCTAGAACCGACGCTGGCGTAGAGCTTCTCGACGCCCAGGAAATCGAGCAGGCGGAATTGGGCACGCACCATGTCCTCCATGGTCAGGATGGGGAACCGCGTGGCATAGTGGTCCCCATCGGCCGGGTCGATGCTACAGGGTCCCGTCGAGCCGTAGCACCCGCCAATGACGTTGGTGCAGATGACATGGTACTTGTCAGTGTCCAGGCTCAAACCCGGACCGATAAACTTTTCCCACCAGCCCGGCTTGGGATTCGCCTTCGTCGAGTGTGCGTGCGAAGACGCCGATAAGCCCGTGTGCAGGAGTATGACGTTGGACTTGTCGGCGTTCATCTCGCCCCACGTCTCGTAGGCGATGTCGAATTCAGGCAGCACACCGCCCCAGTCGAGGAGGAGCGGCTGGTCGCAGTGGTACTTGAGGGCTGCGCCGGAGGTGTAGGAGGGTTCGGGCCCGCTGGAGCTGCGGGTTGCTTCGAGGTTGGCGGAACGGGTTTCGATTTTGTCGAGGCAGGGGAAGGCCATGGCGGGGTTGGAGGCTATACTGGGGCTTGCGGCGCCGCTGCGGACGGCTTGGGTGGTGATGGGGCGGCGGGCAGCAGAAGCCCGGGGAGAGGAAGTTGATATGGGGGCATTGTGAGTGAGATTGTGTTGGGAGGGAATTGAGAGAGGCTGTCGCCGAGATCGGGCGCCGCGCACGGCGGATTGTAGAAGCCTCTGCCCCTTCATGGGAATGGAGTTGGCTGTGTTTGGGGGTGGTTCTTTAAGTGGTCGCGTGTGTGTGTAGTGGCTGCTCGTGTAAGTCGAGGAAAATGGAGGTGCTAGTTCAGACAAGAAGGGAGCATGCAGAGAACAATTACAATCACGAAACACCAACCCTCGAGGACATGACCTTCGAGAGAAACTTCAAAACAGCTTAGAAATCACAAGGAAAAGAAATTACACGAGCTGGAGAGGCATTTTGCCGTTTCGAGGGTTGCCCCTACCCATTGACACGGGATGCTTAGAAAAGATGGGGAACCTGGGCGATGATGTGCTTTCACGTGGCGATAAGAATAGTGGGATTTCTCTTATCGGACTGCAGGTTTAGGCGGGTGGGGCGCTTCATCGCGCAAGATGCAGGCCAAGACACCATTGGCCCATTTGAGAGTAGCTGATGACATAATCCGATTGTTCGGCCATGACGTAAGTCGGCAGCGAAGAGTGACGTGGTTGGTGACTTTGTTGGTGACTTTGTTGGAAAGAACAGTCCGTCCAACACTTCAGAAATAGCAGAACCGAACCAGGCCTGCCCGTATTTCAGTGTCTGCACATTCCTGCGGAGTCTACAAGTAGAGTGTGGTTGCAACTCCCTCCACCAACCATCAGGGAGCAATAGGAACTAGAAGAAGGTCATGGCACTAGTGATCGCGCCCACCAAGTGTGGAATCGTCCTGCTTCGAATATCCAATGATACCAATGCTCGATGCATTATCATGAACTGTATGAGGTATTAGGCCATACAAGTAGGAACCAAAATCCTGTCAGGTACGGTTCAGTCGTGTTTGCACGGGTGTTCCATTCTTGTATCGGCAGAGTGGGTGCGTTCCTGGTCATGTCCACATGTGCTACAAAAGTCAAGACCCATTTTAGAAGGCAACAACATCACACCTCATTCCCGAGCTACTTCAATGCAGTTTGTGATCCTGCCTTTTCACCAGCATCAATCACTACTACCAACTACCAATTGGAATAATACAGCGATTGCTCAATAACGTCCGCCCGCGCCTTCGTCTCGTAGATCTCCTGCTACACATCGAGTAATTACTTATCTTGCTTGCTCCCGACATACGTCAGTCTCCGTATTTCCCCGTCGTCACTCACCTTCGATCGCCCAATCCTTGGAAATCACCAGAGCTGGTATCTCGCCAAACCCCGATGTTCAAACTAGCATACGACTACATCCTTCACCAAATCGAAGCCATGAGTCTCTCGGACCCCAAGCAGGACGGACCTTTTGAGCCGTCGCCGATCGATGTTCTCGTCCTCAAGGCTATGATCCAAAAGGCTAGGGTCCTGCCTCCCGAAATCGTCGATAGCATCGTCGAGTTGGCAGAGTACTGGCCATGCTCGCATAGCTACGTCGATTATCGCAATCCCGTTACGGGCCACGAGTCCAGGGCGTTTAGACAGGATGCTAACACCATGCTGGTGTGTCCCTCCCCCGGGGCTCTCCTCGTCGTCCCTCGATGTGACTTGTATTGAGAACTAATTGGGACCGTCTTCATTGTTTTATTTTCAGATCCGCACACCACCCGTTGGATTCCGTAACCCGTTAACGGACCGTTATGCGACTGACGGAACTATCCCTGCAGAGGTCATGAGGAAGGAGTGCGAACCTAAGCATTTTGAGCAAAGTCTCGGCGAGGCCATGCCACTTTTGAGGAACCCCGTTCGGAAGGTTGTCTTTACCATCAAGAGCCGCGATCAAGGCTGGGGCGGCGGAGCCAATGGCGCTACGTATCACGGGTCGTACACTTGGTTCGAAGCCGGCCTGGAGCGGTTCGACCCAGAAGGCAAATGTAAGTTGCCGTGACCAGTTGAACTTTCTGGCAAGAACGATTATTTTGACTATTCTTTTAGGCATCGACGAAGAGGAGGGAAAAGCATGCAGCCACCGACCAGTCGACAAGCCGGACCATTTCCTTCCATACTGCAAGCTCAGATCGGTATACCCCGAGCCGGCCCTAATGGTCGACGGCCGAATCCACCTCCACCACCCGCTTCTGCCGGACTCCAAGCACCTCATCCAGTGCAACAAGGTCGCGGGGCGATCGCCGATGACGCACACCATTACGTGGAGCTGGCTGGATGACATCGACCCCAAGTCTGACGAAGCCGACGATTTAGTCTTGTTCGGAAGGGGGAAGGAGACGGGCGATGGGGAGTTCGTGAGGAATTTGAAGGTTGGGGATGTCATTACTGTGTGGGCCAAGACGAGGTTTCCGGGGTGGGTGAACAATGTTTACAGCGTCAAGGTTGATGTGTACTGGGCGGTGTAGGTTGGGGGTTATGACATGGCTAGGCCATGAGCTTGTCCACGGCCATGACCGAGGGGCGAGAGCTGGATAGCGTTGTATTATTGATAGGGCGTTGGGGGTGCTTGATGCTATTAGCGTTGATACCGATATTCCCCTCAGTGAGGTTTATTCTAATACATTTATTTACACAATGGCGTGGGTAACTCTCGTGTATAAGCATTGATGCTCTCCTTGGATGTCACTACTCAAGCTCGAGGTGATCCTCATGATCGTCATCCCCTATTTCTGAATTACAATGGGATCTAACGCCAGTTCAAGACTTCTCACGTGAACGTCGATAATTCTACTTCGTAGTTTCCCAAGGGCATACAAATATTATGGTATGTTGAGCTGACGTTGATCGAGCAAGGGTCGCTCGGGGTACGCGACCATTGTCAATTGATCAATTCAATCAATCAATCTGAATCGTGTGGTGGCGCAATGCTTCAAGTGCACAAGTGCACGAGTGATTGGAATGCAGAGAAACCGCACATATCGGACTCAAACTAACTCCCTCGACCTAGGCACCAACATCCCCTTTTTGGAGTATATGTAAATATCAACAAACCAGTATCGACTTGGTTTCTAGTCTCTTTTTTTCGACATTTCCCAGCTGCAGAACATTGACTTTCACCGTTTCAAAGAGAACTCTCAGCGCCCCTTGACATTATCCTCCATTACTTCGTGTACAAAGATGTCAGTCCTATGGTATGCATATCCGCCTCTGCCTCCCCAGATCCTCACAAACAATTCTGCCAAAAGCTCCTAACACAAATCGATTTGAAACAAAAAAATAGTCAACAAGGCTGCGCCGAGTGGTCGGCAAACCGCGTCTTCCTCTGCGGCCACCCGCAACAAACGCTCGAGACCGAATGCTTCAAGACGTACTGCGCCGTCGCGGAGGCATCTCATGATAAAAGGTGCGGTGGCCAACCGCGGAAAGCGGTCCTCGGCTCGAAGAAGCTGAATGAGCCTTGCGGCGAGTGCAAGGAGGAGAAGAAGTGGAAATTGTGCAACGGTGTGTGGGCGCAGTTGTAGTGCCTGCAGGAACTGGAAACGGAACTGGACAAACCTGCATTGGGTTGAGCTCAATTGATCGATTGTTCCCAGCGACCAGCAAACCAGCTCCAAGCCAGACCTGATCGAGAGCCAGCAGCGGCATTTCACGCACCACGCGCCTTAATAAGCCTCATCTGATGCAGGCACCGCAGCACAATGTCGCACCGTTGCCGCCTGGAGCGAGGCGCTATTTACACCATTTTAGACTCTTACAATCGTCGACAGAACCCAGCATCATCAATAATCGAGACGGCCTTGATTTCTGGCCTCGACTCTGCATGATGTGAATCGATGACGGCCGTTTGCGTCACCAGCTCATTCCAAAATCACAGCCGACCATTATTTCAACTTCTTTCTTTTGTCTTCTTTATCTCCCTAGACTAGGCTGCGGGAAAGAGGGAAAGAGCGTCTACCCATCCTTCTCCCCTGCATAAATAGCAGAGGATGTCGTCGAGGTTTGCCCGTGGAATTGGAATTCTAAGCTCACCCATCCAAAGCAGAGCGAACCCATATCCTTTCCGAGGTTTCAATCATTGTTCATCTTTCCAAAGACTTTCACACCGAGTACGCCCCAACATCGCGACGATGACGACCTTTACGCACAAACAGCTCAATATACCTGTAACCCTCCCCGAGGGCCTTACAGAGACCGAGATCTCGACCTTTAAACCATTTAATGTATATCTCCCACTTCACTTCACAGAAAAGAAATTTAATTAGTCTCTGAAACGAATCACAATCCCAACGTTGCCAACTTACACTTCGTGCATGTATGAAATCTAACTGCTAACCTCACTCCAGAACTGGCTCACGACCCTCACCAACTCCCTCAAGCTCCAAAGCACGAACCCCAACCACCCCTTCCACGCAGACCCATACGCCCTTCACTCCATCACCATCCAAGCCGTCGACCGCTTCGCCAAAGACCGACTCGGCTTCGTCAAACTCACCGCCACCCTCGCCAACGCCGCCGGCGAAAAGCTGCCCAGCGCCGTGTTCCTCCGCGGACCCAGCGTCGCCATGCTCGTGCTCCTCGTGCCCGACGACGCGCCGCCCGATTCCGACGAGCGGTATGCCGTGCTGACGGTTCAGCCGCGCGCGGCGGCCGGGTCCTTGGCTATGGTGGAGCTACCCGCGGGAATGGTCGATGACGGATCCTTCTCTGGCGCGGCGGCGAAGGAGATCCAGGAGGAGCTTGGTATCGAGATCCCGGAGTCTGAGCTTACCTGTCTCAGCGATCTTGCGAAACCTACCGACTCCGGGGAGGAGAATTTGCCTTTGGCGATGTTTCCTTCGCCGGGGGCTTGCGACGAGCATATCACCATCTTCATGCACGAGAAACGCGTTGCGCGGGATCAGCTGAAGGAGTGGAGCGGCAAGTTGACGGGGTTGAGGGATGAGGGGGAGAAGATTACGTTGAAGCTCGTGGCGATGAAGGATCTTTGGAGGGAGGCTTCGAGGGATGCTAAGGCTCTTTGTGCTGTGGCGTTGTGGGAGGGTCTGCGGAGGGAGGGCAAACTTTGAAGACTCTAGTTTTACGAAATCATGAAGTCCTGGGAGATGCTGCGATGGCTGGCGTAGACGGAGACATATTCTTTCTTAGTCCCATAAATGTGTCTATGCAATACATACATTTTAAAACAATTGTCTCCAAAAGTGCATTTTCTAAAGTCTAAACTTCTTGGCCAACTCGACACCCTCGGCAAGAGTGCCCACCCGCGCATCAATGGCACATCCCTCGGCCTCAAGACGCTTACACTCCTCCCAGAGCTTCGACAGAGGCACCACGAAGACCTCGATGAACTCGTCCTCCTCGAGCGCGGGCTTGGGGTTCTGGTTCTCGGGGAGGGACATGTCGACGGTGAGGTGGACCATGCGTAGGTTCGTGTTACAGAATCCAGGATCTACATGGGGGGAGCAAACCGAACGAAAAGGAACAGGTCATGAGCTACAGTTTCTGGAGAGGTTTAAAAGGGGGGAAGGAGTGGACTTGCCGTTGAACATGATGGGAGAGGTGGCGATGGGAACGCCGACGTATCCCGTTTCTTCCTTTAGTTCCCTGATGGCGCATTCTTCGGCGGTTTCGGATGGGTCGATGAGGCCGGCGGGGACTTCGATGGTGACTTTTTCAACGGGAGGACGGAACTGTTTCTGGAGGATGATCTCGGGGCCTATGAAGAAGGACGCAGGACGCACAAAATGAGTAACATGAATGGGAAATAAATATAGAATACCTGTTACTCTTTCTGCTAACCTGTAGGCTTCTCTAGGATCGCGACGATGCCCACACCGTCAATGTCGCTGCCTTGGGGACGCGTCGTGCGCTCGGCCGACTCCCATGTTCGGGGTTGGCCGTGGGCGTCTTCGTACTTGATCCTATATGAGTCCAAGGAGGTCGCAGATGAGAAATCCGAGCTTCTTTCTTCTCTAATGCATTGATTCGGAGCTCAATGCTACATACCTGACGAGCTTTGTCCATACGGCGTCATTCTCGGGCTGCGGCGCGGGGGCAAGGTCAATTCGACTTCAATTGCGATCCATGTCGTTGGTGTTGAAGATCGAGAAACTTACGAGGGGCTCGCGCTCCGTGACTTTGGAATTTGAGAGAGACATCTTTTTTCTGGCTTGGAATAGAATACCTCCGGTGTTGTTGAAGATGAGAGAAGCCAGATAAGAAAATATGAAGCTGAAGTTCAGTCATTGATGGTGGGGTAAAAAGTGCCCCGCGCCGAAGGTGAGACGCGCTGCTGCTTGGGCGGTTTGGGCAGTTCGATCCGATGTTGCAGTCGGACCACCCGGCGAGGAAGAGTCTCGAGACAGTGGAAATGACGGAGGTTTTTAAATGCTCCAATTTAAATCTACATTTACTTTGAGAACATGCCTGCCTCAATTGATCTTGTCAAGGTTTCGCTCTAAGCCAAACTCACCAGCGTCACTGATAAGCCGTACACAGACCATCACGAGGCTTGTGCAAGGGTGAGAGAAGAGAAACATTCAAGTCGACAGCCCCAAGTCCGCAGACTCGAGACCGAAGCTTCATAAATTCATGACCAGGCATCAACTAGGTACTCCACAAAGCACTCGTCTCCCAAAAACGAGGCATCTTCCAACGCCGTGCCATAATGTAAAAAAAGAAAAAAGCTATATATGCCTTGGAACAAAAGGATGAAAACACTCCGAAAACCTGCAAACAACCCCCTTGACGCCCCGTGTCCCCCACAAAAAACCGTAGAAGAATTTTTCATTTGTTTGTCTTTTTGGATTTCCCACCGAGCCATCTGTCAAGCACTAACGCGCCTAGCTGTGTCGTGCTGCTGCCTGTGCAAACTGCTCCGCCTGTATCCTCTCCAGTTCTTCCAGCGACAACCCACTCTGTGCGAGTTTATCACCCCTCTTCTCACGGCCCTATGAATCTAAGTTAGCATATGATAATCGGCAATGGCAAAAGATTCGAAAAACCCCAGTAAAAGAATAAGAGGAAGCATACCTTTTGGACTTCCTTGTGCTCAGCCGCCGCCTCTACGACGGCGGGCACATAATCAGAGAAGCCAAGTTGCTCGAGCGCCTTAGTGATGTGGTCGCAGGCAATCGTCTTCTTGGCCTCCTTTTCGGAGATCTCGTTGGCTTCGGAGGAGATGAGGGTGATGAATTCGACACAGCATTCTATGAGGAGGTCGCGCGCTTCCTTGGAAAAGCTGCAGCCGCTGGAAGGGGGAAGGATCTCAGTGACGATTTTTTGGACGGTGGCTAGATAGAGTTAGCGGATGGAACTCATGAAAAGGAGAGAAGACGTTCGACTTACCCTTGGGAAGGCTGAGCTCGTCATTTGCTAGGAGAGTACAAGTTAGTATTCGGTATCTTCCTGGGCGACGCTGTAGCAGCATGTGTGTGGATGAGGAAATTATCCTCCGCCAGGCCCGGCCGATCAAAAGAGAACTCCATCTCGCGGTTTGAGGCTACAAAACCATCCCGGACCAGTGCAGCCAATTTGAATATGACTATAGAAGGCAAGGCAGAGACAGAGCTGTGCTGCAGCGCAGGAAGGGGAGCAGAAGGCGGATGCAGGGTGTAAGTGGAAGTGGAGTCGGGATCGATCAATAATGAGCCGCACTAGCCCTGGAACGTAGCGCAACGCGCAAGAGCCACTGCCACTGCCACTGCCACTGGCGGCCCAACGGCATGGCTTGAACTCAAGAAGGCCCAACCCTCGATAGCCACGCGTAGACTCATGACGACAATAAAGATGAGAGAAACATCAAACATCAAACATCATACATACCGGTAAACTCGTGATCAGACATCATAAAGGATTCCAGCAACCGCCTCTGGTCGTCGTAGTGGCTGCCGGTAGCTTCCCAGAGGACAACACTATTGGGTAGCGTCGACTGCGGGGCCTGTAGCGTCCTCGGGCGACGCGAGATAGCAAGGATCCGTGGGTGTGGGTGAAGAAAGGGGACCTTGGGGTCAGAGGCACTGGGAGGGAGGAGAGGAAAAAAGAAAATAATATGCACTCCTTTGGAAAAAAACGGTCCCCGAATTCCCAACAAGCTCCCTCGACAGGAATAAAAAACGTCCTCGCAGTTTGGAGTTTTTTTTTTTTCCTTTTTTTTTTCCTTTTCTTTTCTTCTTCTTTTCGCCTCGTTAGTTAAGAACGTAATGATTCGATATTATGTCGGCCTGGACGCGTCCGGTTGCTCTGATGAAATGTCGAAAAAGGTTATTGATGTAGTACAGGAAACGAGATTCGAGGGGAGCTATCAGACTCGCGAAAATGTGTGTGAGGGGCCCCGAGCTTTTAAAGTTGGAGACGCCTTCAGATCAATTTGGGCGCCCCCCGGCTACAATGTACAAACTACAAAGGGACTCCAAAACCTTGGGACTCATTGGGAGAGATTTTGGGGCAGCTGCCTGGTCTGTGTGACCTGTTTGCCTGTTTTCAGGTGGCGTCAAGTGGCTAAGATGAAAATGTTGGTGGGGCAGAGAGCCTCAAAGGGTGATCGCGCACGGGCCACAATGGTCTCCAGTCCAATAAAAGAGATTTCGTTGCAGCTTTTTTTCTTCGAAGCCAATTTTTTCTTCTTCCTTCGCTTCCATAGCAGAGCCTCAAAGCTTTCCCTTCAACGGTGTGCTCGAAGGAGAACCTAATTCTTTGCTCACGCGGCTTCCGTCCGTGTATCCTTTGAAAGGATGGCTCGTTTATTTGTTTGCTACTCCTGGCATTCCCGCTAACCGACTGCTATCCTGGCAAGCTCTTGGGAGCCTCATTCAGGTAGGCAATCCTTCTTGAATCCCTTGTTCCACGCTCGACGCACTACATGATGAGATATGTTGTCGCCCCAGGCTTACGAGGCTGCGGCCTCTGTGGTGATCGACTTGTCAAGCCAAACAGACGTTTCTGATGGTGCTTTCGAACCCTGTCATTGTAACCGGATACCCTACGAGGATAAAGCTAACTCGTTTCAAGTTCTCAGAACGAAGCCTACGATGGCGGCCTGTTCCTGTAAGCGTCTCCCGGTCTTGCTACGTCTCACAGCCGGAAACCACATGATGTCGAAGAATTCTTCAATGTGCTATCAAATACCGATTATTTGATGACGGATTCATGAAGCCTGATCAACCTCTTCCGGCTGGCACGAGTTTTCCATGGACCATCCGAAGAGGCCTTCGATACTAATTCTAGTCTCAAATAGTGGTGTCATGATCCTGCTCAAGACCCGGTGGCTCCATGGAAGACTTGACGCTGATCATGGAAACTCTTCATCTTCATGTAAGGTAGGGCAAAAACTGGCTTTCTTTCTGTCTATTGATATATTTGGTTCATGATGCAACCCGATTTCCATGCTAATACTGAAATTCACGTGTGGATTAAAAATCGAGCTTTTCATCTTTCGTCTGACTTGACCCTTGTTCTTTGTCCTTTCTCCTGTCTATCTACAATATATTTAAGGACCAAAGCTAACCCGCGCAAAGTCTGAAACAGGTCTTTATTCGTCTCTATAGGGAGCCAGCTCTGGCCCCGTCACCCTATTCTCGTTGTTAGCAGTAATCCGCGCATGTCAGCATCTGATATTCTCGGTGGGGCTACGCACTTCAAGAACTTTCCGGTGAAGTCTCGCCGCGGGTTGACCACAAAGCGTGCTATCGTATGCCCTGGCACCTCTGGTTTCAACAAGTCGCCCTTCTCGAAGGCATCCTTAAAGCCTTGCAAGTCGCTGGGCTTCATCGCGTCGCCAGCCTCGCGGATTAGGCGCTGCATGTCGGTGTCCACTCGCCCGGGACTGAAGCTGACGCTCGTAATATCGGGTTCCTCCACCGCAAGGTGTCCGGTGAGGGAATGAAGGGCGGCCTTGGAGCTTCCGTACGCACCCCATGCCGTGTAGCAGGATACCGCTGCTCCCGAGGATACCCACGCCACGCAACCTTTGGACTTGCGCAGTTCAGGAATGGCTTCTTTGAGCTATAATATGGGCTGTTAGTGTCTTCCAATTGGAATGAGGACCTGGAAGTACGTACTAGGCCTAGTGCGCTGAAGAAGTTGATGTCGTAGAGCTTCTTCCATTCCTCCAGGCTAGCGTCCTCGACTCGGGCAATAGGAGCTAGGACTCCGTGGTTTACCACCAAGCCGTCGAGCTGACCGAATGAGTTGATGGCGAGCGAGGTCAGTTTCCTGCCAATCTACGCTTGCTGTTAGTGTTATCGGTCATGGTAGACGCTACAACGGAGCGGACTGGAGCAATATCTCAGGAAATTCTGTTCTTCTTGCCTCTGGGGCTGTTATGTCACCAGCTACAAATTCAACACGACCCGGGTAATCCGCCTTGAGCGATTCCAAGGGGTCCCGGGACCGTGCTGTAACCACTACGCGGTGGGATGAGTTTAATAGCCATTTAGCGACTGCTAGTCCGATGCCTCGGCTAGCGCCCGTAATAATAATTACTTTTGAAGACATTCTGAGCTGAGGTAACTTTGTGTTCCTGGAGATAAGTGAGGTTGAGATGTGCTGGGGTTTGCTTTGTAGTGGGGTCGATTGCAATTGAATTGCTTGGAAATTCTCAACCTGACGTCCAGGGACTGCACGTGATCCGCTGATGAGATCATCTCATGGACGACACTTCCACTTCAATTGTTCCTTCTACTCTCCAAGCATTTCTAGGTCAAGTCAACACCTCAGTTTGAAAGTTTACTGTTTCTCGGGGTTACTACTATTATCATTCTAGTTTGTATTTTTTTTCTAGTTTTACCATTTATTTACTTCCTTGTGTACATACGGGACATTATTTATCTCTGTGTGTTTTTCTTCCGCACTTATTATGTCAGTCGCAGAGAGTGACTCCGTGTTGTTTCCTCAAAGTGAAAGTGTGAAGTAATGGAGAAGGAGCGATCATGGCGTGGGAGCTCTTTCCTCGGTCGAGGTTTCCATCAATGATGCATTCCAGAGTTTATCTTCAACCTTCTTCCTCCAGGTTCTTCATGTTCCCCTCCCTTCCTCACACCCTATCCTCATCCCTCATACCTCCATCAATATTTCCCATCCTGGCCATCCTCATCTCAGCCAGAATACACGCATCCACCACAAGATTCAGCATACAGCATGGCCGTGGACGTTTCCCCCCGACTCCTTGCGGAGTTGCCGCCTGCTAAACTCTCAATGGATGAAATCTGGATCCATCACCCAGGTTACCCCGAGTACTCAAACAACCTGTTGTCCTTCCCCCGGGTCGAAAAAGTAAGGGATTCAGACGCATTGGGTGTGCGCCATTGGGTGATCCTGCTTGCCTGTCAGATAGTGACCGGAAACTCCTTCGATGCTGGTTACTTGACATTGGACAGAGATGGCCAGCACCGTGTGACCACAAGCCCGGACGGTTTGTTGACCGAGAGCAAGTATTATTTTAGAATCCCCGATCTTGGTACGGAAAGCGGCCGGTCAATACGTTCGCACATTTTTCGCTAATGTTTGTTATTAGACGAATACCCCATCGTCCCAAGCTTCCAAGATTGGCAATTTCCACATCACCGTATCCCGGACTCATGGACAGACACCTTGGGATCGGATGATCGCACGACCAGTCGCTGTGGCATAACCAATGTTTCTTACGCCATTAAGAGGGCACATCTGATTCCAAAGGAGGAAGAAGATTGGTTTGCCAACAATGGTATGGTGCGATATGGAGCCGAAAAGAACATTGACGATGAGGCAAACATCCTCCCTCTGAGAAAAGATCTGCACAAATGTTTTGACGATAAGTGGTTTGCATTTGTCCCTGATATCGCCGAAACCGGCAGCAAGGAGGCGGCCTCTCAATACGTGTCGTGTATTCTTTCTATGCCGGCAGCTGAACTGTGGCCGACCTACCATAACATTATTGTACGGCATCTCCACCCACGCTCCCGCCCTCACCTTTTCGCTCGTTTTGCCTGGGCTATAGTGTTGCAGGTCAAGCCGTTCGTCACCTCCGGCCCTGCGCGAAGGGTTATTCGTCTTTCCTACAACGATAAAGGCGAGGCGGAGTACAACACCGAGAGGCTCACTACGACGGAACTTCGACGTCTTTACGGCGGTGGCGGGCGGCGTTCTGTCTCCACGCGAGGGAAGAAGAGAAAACGTGGCGCAGATGATACAACACAAGATGAGAGTGTCTTTCCGTCATCCGATGATGATAACGAGCTTGATCTAGACGAGGATGCGCCCTGGAGTGAGACAGAGGGTGGGGACGGTAACGATATCATTTCTGATATCAAACTAGAGCCAAAGGGAAAAGTCGGAGTAGAGAACAGATTTTCCGACGACATGCTACGTATGATCAGTGCTTAGGTATTGCAAAGGCAGGAGTTGACGGATTTCCGCGCTGAGACGATCGAGCTTCTGCATCAAGACCTATGCTGCATGAGACCTTCCTAGATTAATACGAACTCCTACTTTTCTCGTTGGTCTATGTTGATCATAAGGGACACAAAGTGCAAATTCGCCTGCAGATTGGATTGTTGCTCTTTGAGCAGGCTGTAGACTATGTGGTAGATTGCTCGGAGTAGGCCTCTTTGGATGCTGGTTGCGCAAGTATATTAGGGTGGGTGTCCTATATAAAGCAGCAGGCTCTAGCCTGGCTATCATACCACGTTCAACACGGGTTGTACTCGCTGCAACTGATTGGTCGGTAATGGACACGAATGCACATTCTGTGGCACAGCAAGTGTCATCTGTGCGGCCAGTGGTTGCAATCAGAGTGTCAGAAAGGAATGTAGATGCTCAAACTGCAACACACAGAACTAGGTAATACCATCAATCTTTTTTCTCAATATTTTCTCTCAGCGGCCACCACGCTACAACAAGCTTTTACATTGCTTCACGAGTCACTCGGGCCCGCTTACGTCTCGGTTTCAGAGGACAGGAGCGGTCTTCGAACAAGGGCCCATCCTTCGGGAGATGCTTTGGATAGGCCTCATGGTGCATCGACTGGGTGACGGACCTGAAAGGCCAAGATTATGAACAAAACGGTAGGCGAATGTATAGTGCAAGAAGTCTGGTCTTGCCAGAAACCTTGGAAATCGAAGCGGGTACAACCCGGAGGGGTGTCTGGTGGCGGAGGATGCGAGGGATTCTTCACGAAACAGAGTCACGCTGGGTACTAAGTCGTGGTTTGAAGCGCCGTCGCATGGCGGAGAGCATCAGTTATAGGCACTTGGAGTCTTGGGTGGGTATCCTGATGTGTTCATGGCTTAAACTTTTAAAGCGCTACTAGTTGTGAACTCTGCGCTGGGTCATCTCACCTTCTTCGGCAATACAAACCAAGGTATGGGCACAAACATGCTATAGCGGTAATGTTCAATAGTGTGATCGATAGATCTTGGCGAACCAGTTCCCCCCTCGTAATGACAAGTGTAAGACATAACTTAAGGCTAAGCAGGATGAATCTAGTAAGAAGACCGAAGGCGCGATTTCCGTATAAACCAACGCCTCCGTGCTTGAGAGCACATCCTGATACTTGTTGTCTGTTTCTGAAGCTCGATCCAACCAAGAGCTGCCACATGTAAATTGGATGATGGCTGGGCTTTGCCCAGCATATCCCTCAGCAGATATAACCATTGCATATGCATCTCGTCTATGAGGGTGTATGAAAACGACCGTTTGACAGGCAGGCTGTAGCCTGGTCCTGAGTGCGCTGTCTGCTAGCGACCACAGTTATAGCAGTATTTGAATGCGAGAAGGCCGCACTCGAATGCTGCCATAGTCTCCTCTACTCCTCCTCGAATTCCCCCACCGTTGATTAGCCTACAACTGGCCTAAATAACCTACAGAACGGGTACTCTTACTCTCCTCTCCCTCACGTAAGTCATCAACAATAATTCAACTTACAATGTCATATTTACTGATCCTTACAGACAATTTAATCTCAGAATGGCCATCGAAGACTGCGAGCGTAAGGCCATCGAAGACTGCAGAACCTGCGAGGGTAACGCAATACAGGCGGCGAAGGATGGTGAAGATACATTTCGGCCATGTCGATAATGTGAGGCGGCTGTTGCTGGTCTTACATCGGGAGCGGTGTCCGCGGCGGTCTCGGCGGTAATGCGCGCAGCGATTGCCTGGCTAAATGGGGAGATAAGGGACTTGTGATGTCTGTGTATTGCTTTGACCGACATTTCGATTGACTCGAAGAGGCTTTCGAGTGGCCTAGGAGCATGTGTTATTAGGACGGTCCTTATCAGCTAGTGGTAGGACAATCACTTGGAATGGTGGACCTGGCCGTGATGACGGCGTCGGATAAGAATCATTCGGGTCTTTGATCCTCCTGTTCGCGTGTGCTGTTGGTTCACTCCCTTGCCTGTTTGAGCCGACGACGGCTAGGGAGTAGGGCTTTCCATGGTGAAAGGGGCTGGACCTCGTCCTTCTTTGGTAATCGTGACTCTAATAAGTCTAGTGTCCTGCCTTCCCAGACGCTGGGGTCTGCGTCGACGAGTTTCGAATATGCAGTGCAACAGCGGGTTCTCGTGGGGCAAGTTGGGCGGCAATCGTAATGAAGAACTTGGCTATATGCTACGGTCACCTTCGTCCCTCTTGAAGAAGAAGCTAGCGGCAAGCTTGTTCATCTCTGAAAAAGTCTGGGCGACAGTACGAGAGATAGTAGACTTTCCAGTGCCCACCATGCCATATATAAAGTAGGCCCTGCAGTACGGCAGTAGCATTGTTGATGCGGGCGTGCTGATGGGCAGAACGAGGATCCAGATATCGGTCACGATGTTGAAGCCGGAAGTAACTGTTGTGCTGGCGTTAGCAACAAAGAGAGGTCCAGCAGAGCCTAAAGGCTCACAGTAGAAGAAGGCAGTCGTGTTTACACACGTCCCCTCAACAGCACCGATCAAATCCCAGGCGACGATCCCCTGCAAGGATCATCCAGAAAGAAATCCCGTCGGGTGGTCGTTCCTCAGTCAATCCGCTGTATGCCTACAGCCCAAGAATGTTCATTTGTTCTTAGGTGTTGACATTCGAGAAGGCTCTAGTAACATCTTCGAACAATTATCTATTCTCGGATTGAATTGAATTGTATACCAGAAGGGAATAAATATTTGCCTGCATCCATAGAACCCTCTGTCTGCAAAGAAAATGAAACCCTAGGGAAACCCCCATCAACCCATGAGCCCGAAACGACCTTACACACCTCCCTAACCTACCTAGCTTCTTTGTACTTGCCTAGGCTCTCAAGCACAACCCCGAGGCTATTCATACTCGTAAGCGTATCGGGATGGTCGCGGCCCAGCACCTTCTCATTCAGAGCAAGCGCCTCGCGCTGTATCGCTTCAGCCTCTTCGTACTTGCCTTGGCCAAGCACGACCCCAAGGCAGGTTACCTCATGTTACTAGTGGGACTACGTTAGCATCGTTTGCGCTTTGCCCTCGTATGCTTTAGTTCATCTGAGTGGCCACCGGCATTAAGTCAGTGAAGTATGAAGAGGGATCGCATTCCTATCATAATAAAATTGGCGATGGAAACAAATCGTACACACTATCGCCCCTTCCGCCGGGGCCGCTGGTACTTGTTAAATTCCTAGCCAGTGTCAGATGTCAGATGACTCGTATATATGTCGGAAGTTTCTTACCTCTAAGGAGTAGAGGAGAACATGCTGCTTGTGTCGGGTTCAAAATTGTTTGCCGAGTGACTACATGCAGCTAACTGAGGTCTTTGCCATTATACTGCAACATTATCCCAGGCAACAGGGAGAGCTCATTAGGCAGCCGCCCTCTCTACTTCTCAGCCACAATCAACGACTTGGGCAGGAAAGGGATACCTCCTTTTCTTCCTCTTCCCCCGTTTTTTTTTTTCTCCACCACGGCGTTAAATGAACGAACGCCCTTCATAAAGCCGGAATGCCAGCAACTCCTAGATGTCTTCCCTGGCTTATATCCTGGCTAAGTTTCTGGAAGGGGGCTACCCGAACCTGTGCGGGAAGCAGACGGTCTCTTAGCCCGATAAGGCTGGATGGTATAAATCGGAAATGGCCTCTTCGTGCCGGAAGAGGGACATCTACTTCTATGCCGACTTCAACCTTCGGCACCTTCTCAAATTAGTGGAACAGCTCCGAGGTCGAGGGTGTACCTGTAACGAGTCTCAATCACCCAAATCAGGAGCTTTCAACTTTGTGATATTTCTTGAGTTCGATGATGGCGTAGAGTGGGGTTTTCGGGCTCCATCGTCGAGATATGCTGCTGCTCTTCAAGGGGATGCCGCTGGCCGTCTCCTGGCTAGTGAGGCCGCTACCTTGAAATACATCCGGGAGCACACCTCTATTCCTGTACCAGAGGTTTTCCATTACTGGTATTTTCTTCAAGCCTTAGTACATGTAGTGTCTTGAGCTAACAGCTGCCAGCCTCTCCCACGAAAATGATATCGGAATTCCATATATCCTAATGAGCAAGGCCGGTGGCCATCCCCTTGGGATATTCGACTGGCGAATATATACACATGAACTCCCTAAGGTGAAAGGGTTTTCGACGCCGGAACGAGTTTTGTCAACAGAGGAGAAAGGAAAGATTATGCGACAGCTTGGGTGCTACGCTCGCCAGCTATTTAGCCTTCGTTTCCCTTCAGTAGGATCACTCTTCGAGGGTGACGAGGGCTATTACATCGGCGAATGTCTTTCCCCGGGACACATCCTCTCGTCCCACGAAACGATTGAGGATCTCCCACGTGGCCCATTCTCTAGTGAAGAGGACTATTACCTCTCTCTCGCCACAGCACTTCGGCGACATGCCGAGGAACTTCCAATGGGCCACCATGTCCTTCGTGCGCCCATCCCCGTCCCGCAAGAATATCCGACCTACGCCAAATACTACACCGCGACCGATCGCTGGAATGACTTCGCGACCCTTGAAGGGATAGTAGAATCGAGCGTAAATCGATTGCAATATTGCCTCGCGAGCGACGTCCTTCGAGACTCCATCATCCCCCATATGATCCGTCCTATCGACCAGTTGACCCCCGGCTTCCCCCTCTACCACCACGATCTCAGCGTCCAGAACCTCTTCGTTGATGAGGACTTGAACATCACGTGTGTCATTACTGGGCGTTCTCTTCTACTGTTCCGCCGGCCCAGCTGCTCGCCACCCCGGGCCTCCCACACTCCAGGGATTTGGTGTTAGATTTACCCCTGGTAAGCGCCTTCCGCTCCGGCTTCGAGGGTGAGAATAAGAAGGGTGTAATCGAGTCCGATGACTGGAAGGTTGGCCAGATGGTATCACGATTCACGACCCTGGTGAAGCTGGACGCTTTACAAGATTACCACCACTTGGAGGCACTCTGGGCACTCGCTCAGGAACCCATAACCCCTGGAGATGAAGAAGATGACACTAATACCCTAGCTGCTACTTTGGCAACACGAAGCACGACGCGGGAAGCCCTCGTGCTAGCCAGCGAACTCGCTGCCGATGACGAGTCCGAAAGCAAGATTCAGAAGGAGGAAAAGGAGTACTTTGACGTAGTTGGGGTCAGGAGACTGGCGATAGCGCGCAAGGTAGTTTTAGCATCCAAGATGAACCCGCGATTTGTGGCAGATGCGCGGCTGTGGAGATGGATTGATGCAGTTTTGGAGTACTACGATGGGCAGGAGGAATCTACATAGAAGGGGCGGGCTAATTCAATACCTGCAGCGTTTTGATATTGATTCCCGCTTACTTTGCGGAGCACCCATCCTCAATGAGCCTTTCCAACTCGACTCAACACTCTGTGTTTGGTCCTTTTGCCCTTGACCGACCCCCCCGAGTTCGTATGCTAGCGTCTCCCAGATTACCTCGGGACTTGTTCTTCGTAGATTAAGATCGAGGCCGTGAAAACTTCATAGAGCTTGGAGGCCCGAGGGTAAACTGGGCATATTTCGTGCACAGGCCCTAGCACGCCCTGCCAACATCGATCGACTCGCCCCAATGCCACGTTCAATATCACGAGCCGAACACCCCACATCAAGGCTGAAGGATTCCATAGCACTTCCACAGGCCAATCTTAAATATAATTATATGACGTCAATATTCGTCTGGCAGGCAAGTACCGAGGTGTGAAGGGCACTTGCTGCCTGGGAGCTTCTGGCCTCGTTCTGTCGATGGGGCTGGGTTCAAATGGATGCTGCCTGCCTGCGCCTACAAAGGCAACTGTTTCGTAGATCTTCGGAGGAATTACGCACCCGTTCACACATCGAGGAGGCTGGACTTTTGACAACGCGTCACCCCGACTTTTATTCTGTTCTTCAGCGTCGACTAGGATGAAAGGTTAGACTCCCCTTTGCTTTTCTAGAAGAGCCGGGGCTTGGAGGCAAGTCTCTTGCCAAAGTTCGGCGTCTGGCATCCGAACGAATCCCGTAACTAACAACCAACGCTTGGATCAATCATTGATCTTTTTCCAACCAGCGAAGTAGTATTCTGGGAAGGTCAATCCAGAAGGAAGAAAAAAAAGAAAATTTTCAAAATCTCGTATGATAACTTTTTCCAGAAGAGTTATACCTCGGGTGATGGTGAGCCTCATCTCCTGGTCTAGCTCCCACCGCGATCGCCAAGTCAAGAAGCGATCGAGACTTTTCCTCCAGGCCCTGCCGAGATCGTGAAGCCAACCCACCTGGGACAAAATTAGCACCCGGTGCCTTGCAGAGTGTCTTACTCCCAAGGGCAGCATGACCAAATGTCTCATGCCAGCTGTTGGGCACCTTCAACGGGTTAAACGTGGGGAGGAAGGGGGGAAGGGCATTAATGCAAGGCATTGCCAGCGAATATATTTAATTCCATCACCTGCAAGTCTCGAATGCCTCCCTCATGAGCCCTCAAAATGGAGGCCAGAATGCGCAGGTTCGTACGTAGTCGTGTCCAGTCGCAGCATCGGATGTGTTTGGCGGTGGGAGAGCGCCCACAAAGGAGATGAGAACGCACTGACGTAGGTGGCCGCCGAATGGGTCGAACTGGACAATTTGGATGCGCCTGTGATAAAGTGGATGCAGATACATATCGCCTACTTCGTACGCATACATAAACCGCATACGCATACATACAGATACATAAACTACTTCGTACATGCCAGGCTATGAACAGGAACAATGCCAAGAAAGTTGAGTTCTGATCAGGAACAACCACCCGTCCCTGAAACGGCACGCGATGGCGTGGTTTGTGACTAAACCATGCAAGGGACGAGAAAAACCTTGGGTTGTTGGCACCATTTTATTTTTGGATTCGATGAAGTTGAGGGGACTGTGACGACTGTGAGGACTATGATAAGCACAATGTGCTGACTCTTAATCATGATGTCAGTTCTCTTGGTTCAGATCATTTTAAAACGAGGAGAATAAGACGGGTTGGAAAGAGCTGCACTAAAGCTCGAAGAGGGAAGCCGCCGTGTACGCATACGCTTAAGGACGGCGATGATGTCAAATACGATGGAGTTGATGGGGCCGATATGCAACCTCTTGTAACGTCTGGTGTATTGATGTCATTTTGTATTAATAGTGTTTCCCTGCCTCCAGTCCAACTGCCACGCTGGAGGAGATAAAACTCCGCGGGGCCTGACTTCGGAAGACCGCTGGGTGTCGGAGAGGTCCTTTGGGACACTGGCCTGACTCTCTCAATATCACACTTTTCTCTCGCCGGAGGAATCGGATCAGTGAACCTTGCGAGCAGCACGTGGAGACATGGAGACGTGGAGACGGCAGCGGCCGGCGGAAGAAACACAATCTGGGTCCGTCGCCCGATGATGTTACCTCGTGGGCCTCGTACCATATCAAGTCGTTTAAAGACGGTAAACGCCGATGTGAGCCTGAGAGACTTTCTCCGGTCCCGTTCGCTAGGCTGTTCCTCTTTCGTTCGCAGGCCCGTGCATTTTGTGGACTGAGGAAAACGATGAGAGGCGCAAGACGAGAGTTTCGACCTGTCATATTTCCATATATCCACCTCTCCCCACACCGTTACCCGTTGCCGTTGTGTCAAGGAAAGAAACCCTGGAAGTTCTGCGCCCGCGTCATTTCGTATTTTCTAATCTGCGCCTTACGAAATAACTTCGTATGAGGCATGCCGTATCGGAGATCTGAAACTTTCAATCGCCTTGTGTGGGATCCATCACGGCTCCATATTTTCGTGGACCCTCTTATGACACGATTCTTCTTTCGTAGGCGGCAGTCTATCAACACCGATGCTTCGAGTGGCTGGCCAGGCAGTAGCAAATCTTCCCGGCTCAGCGGGCAATAAATCTGAGGCACTGAGTTATGGCTCGCCGTAGGGAAAACAGCAGCCTACGGTGTGGTACTGTACTCGTACATTAGAAATTGAAGATTGCGAATCGTGTGTGTTGGTAATCGCACTTCTGCTATTTTCCAATTTATAATCGCCAATGTCACCTAAACTTAGCCTCCACTGAGACTCACGAGAACTTCAATGACGGTGACCTTCAACAAGTCACTCGGTACTTCGTACACCCTCAGACTGGTTCCCCCTGCACTCCATCGCGGGGCAAAGTATCCTCTACTTTAGCTACATACTCCGACCTTCCTTCGTCCTTTACGGGCACTTCTGCAAGCGGTCTGGTCTTGGAAATCGACAACACCATCCCCAAAAATGATCGTGAGGTCATGAGGGTGCGGCGGCACACACACGTTTTCTTCTTTCGCTGTCTCTCCGAGGTCGGGTTTAACGCATTCCGAGCCTATCCCATTGCGAGAAGCCCTTGCAGCGAGGAGTTGGAAAACCAACCGACGGGAAGAGATGGTTTTTTTAGTCTCTTCTGGAGTTGGAGGGAGGTGAGACCCCCACACTATTAACATCGGATGGGAACCAACCCCGAGCGGTGAATAAAAAATATGGTAATCGTGAAGGGAAAAAAAGTAAGGAAATGTAATGCAAATGTGGTAGCGGTAATTGGAAGATCGACTGGCCTACCAGAACGGAGAGGAAAGAAATCTACAATTACCGGTGTAGGCGACAGAAAAAAATGAAAAAGTTCCTAGCGCGTGGGATATTAGCTGCATTTACCAAGAAAACCCCGAACTGTGGTCTCGAAGCTGCCTTTGTCCTCGGATTGGATACCAAACAGTATCGTGGCTAACGAATGGAGTCTACGAAGAGGCCGATCGTGGAGATGAAAAAAAAAAAAGTCAGGAAGATCTATCAGCTCGTGTGGGGTCTTTCCCTTCGGATCATCTGAGAAGAATCGATGTTTCAATGAATGTTGGTTTTCTTTTGGTCCCAATCTTGGATACCAACTTAAACATGAAACATCGATGCTGTCATTGAGGCAAACAAACCTGCCTGGATGTTTGCCACCGACATCAAAAGGTTTACGAATCTGTATCAGAATCAACCATGTGCGTCATTCTTCAAGTTTCAGCGCATCCGGAGTTTGCTCGATATCGATTTTGTCGAAGAGAGGAAGAAAAAATGGATGGATTTAGTAAACTCCGGACGAGTGCCGATTCGGACCCAGAGAATGTCCGGCTGGGATTTTCTCGGGCCTGAACGACAAGGATCCCTTCCGCATCGCGACCTGCTTTGAAAGAGAGAGTAAAAAATTTTTGCTTGTTTTCTCATTTCCCGTTCAAAACATTGAAGAGAAAATTTGCAGTCCCCGTTAGCTTCGGGAACCATCAGCCTCTAGCTTCTCATCGCGTCCTTTTTTTTTTTTTTTTTTTTTTCTTTCTTTTTTTTCACGATGTTCGTTCCTCGGAGATATCAAACCTGCAAGGGACTTCCATGATCGAAAGATGACCAATTGCTCGCCATTGGCTAGCCTAGCCTAGTGGCCTAGCACCGGTAGTGTGCAAAGATTGACGGGCTGGCCTGGTCTGACCTGGGCAGAGTCCAGAAAATCAGTGGGGTCTATGGGGACAATACGCCAAGTCCATATGTTCTTCAACCCTTGTCTTTATTCTTTCTTTTCGAGGCTGGGAGCAGATCCTACGTCGGCCAAGACACACGGTCATGTGGACAGCTTCCAAGAGTTGCCAGAGCCGGGGTTGTCTTTGGCTTCTTTTCTCTTCTTTTTGAGACGAGGGAATAATAAGTTTCGTTACTTGTGTGGGCTGGGAGAGTCTCCAGTACTTTGCAAGACAGATATCGGCTTTTTTCCTTTTCGAGGTTGCGATGGAAATATCGCAAATTCCAGCGCTCTTATTTTGTGTACCTGTATTGCCCAACTACATATTCTACTTTTAGACACAGAAGAAAGGGTCCTGCAAGGAGCGGGGGACTTTTCACAACGCAAATTCCTCGAAAAAGGAAAAAACACTACGTCTGGAGTAATTGGAACACCGACCGCGGAATGAAGGTCATGTGGAGCAAAGGATCTGCTTTTTCTTTTTCAATTTTTCTCCCTCTCACGATGTTCCTAGCCCTGACGTTCTGGGATGTCCCCGGTTCACTCACCAATACATTAGAGAGGGCTGGGAAACTAGCTTCAAATCCAAACTGATCGTCCTTTGTTGTGATTCGACGAGAAGTCCGTACCTGTCCCGAAGAAGCTGCTCTCCCGCCTTGAGGAACAGACGTTGGATACTCTGCCGAAGTAGATGTCTCGTTCACTGTACCGTCCATCTGGCGGTGTGAAAGCTATGGCCGATTTTCCTGTGTATTCACGATCTCCCATCCCCCGAGCTCACCATCTGATAACCTCCAGGTACAGCGCCTAAGTGGTGTGTTCATCATCACATTCACGAGAGGTCAACGGACTGTTTCCCCAAACCCTCCAGGAAGTAGTTTATTAACATACAAAGTAATAAAACTATCTTCTCGGTGCATGTGGCAATCCGGAACCTTTCTGGCGAAGCTCCACGGGCCTCGTGGTCCTCGGCTCTAAAACAGCCGCTGCAACGGCACCGCTAATTTCGTCCCACATCCACGAGGTTTCCCCATCTGTTTGCATCGTGTGGGCTGAGCTTGATACGAGATGAGGACGAGTTGGCTCTCGCTCTGTCACGAAGCGCTAGCCCGCGACCGACTCCAGTCTTGGCATACATAGTCACTTTTTTATCAAAATTGGGAACGAAAAAGTTTTGAGGCTTTGAATACGGCTTCTTTTTTTATTGTATTCTTCGAATTTTTTTGTTCTTTTCCTTCGCGGATGTATATCGTACAGGAGGATTATGCCAAAAAATTAACAGGACAGGAAAATAAAAAGACCCCTTTTGTCCTTCCCTATTTTCAAGAGTTTCCATATCAATCGGAAACATCAAATACATATGATAAGAAATAGAAGTAGTGGGTAAGCGGGTGTGGCCAGTGAAGGCTTCCAATCTAACAGTTAAAAGTGAAGGAGAAAAAAAAAAGAAGAAGGAAATCGTGATGCATGAGTGTCGTAAGAAAATAGTGTTGCGCCAGTGAGATGTGCTAATAAAAAATCCAACGGGAACGCCGGGCTGAGCTGAAAAAAAAAAATAGTGGTGGGTATAATATCAATGTTGTACTTTTAGGAAATGGGTGGCCGTGGCTGAGCCTCGTATAAGTCGGTGTCGATCAGCTTGTGTGAGATAAGGTGTGATTTGTCGATGTAAGAGAATAGGCTTGTAGAAAGAGTGATAGAGTAAGAGAGAGGAAAAGAAAGACTGATGAGTAGGAATATGATAAGAGTTGAGTGAGTGTAAGTGAGAGAGGGCATGGCTTTCAGCCGACGGTCTGCGCCGACAGCCTCTCAATCATACAGTCAGAGGAAACGTGAGCCTGGAAGACGATGCCTCGTCGCTTCCAGCCTCCGCGCTTGACATAGTTGTCGATGCTGTTGTCCGACTCGCCAAGCGGTCTCCGCCTAGTAATGTTGACGGTGTTTCGTTTGTAGGAAAAGTTTTGCCATTGAGCGGCAGCAGGCTTCACATCGCGCTCCTCATCGAACATGTACTCGAGAGGAGGCGCCGTGGCGGTGGTAGGTGTCATGACTTGTTCTTCAGCCTCGGAGTCGGACTCGGTGGTGAGCTCGACCTCTTCATCTTCTTCGGTCTCCTCCTCGTCGCTGCTGAGAGTGGTGTTGATGGTGGACTCGGACCAGCGACTCCTAACCAGAGTAGGCCTCTGGAGCATGGCAAGCTTAAGAGCGAAGTAATCGGGGACCTCCTCAACCTCCTCCTCGGCGTCGTCCTCGTCCCTATCGTGATCGGTTCGGAGAGAATCGGTGGCGCTCGGAAGCTCGAGTTCGCTGAACTTGGGAGCTATCCTTCGGGGTTGAGGCGCGTGGTACTGAGGCTCGTCGTGGTCGACCACGTGGATGAAGGGCCTGTCGGCGAGTCTGGGAGGAGCCTTGAATGTGGGGTGGAGGTTGAGGGGATCGAATTCGACGACGCGGGAGTGGCGGTGGTGGGTGCTGGTGGGGGAGACGGGCGTGCGAGGCATCGACACCGTCGAGGCCGTGTCGGCGCTCGAGACGGACTCGAGGGACTTGGGCTTCCGGACGCGGAATCTGCAAGTCATGGTGTTCTCTTCTGTTGTTGTTGTTGTTGTTGTTGTTGTTGTTGTTTGGTGTGTCTTTTCGTGGGATTTCCGGAACATCATCGTTCTGGTGTGGTTGGTGGTGTGGTGATGGTGGAAGAGTGAGTTGCTGTATGAGAGCAGCGAATTGAGCTCGTTGTTATCGTGTAAGATCAAGAAGGATATTATTTGAGAGAGAAGAGGGTCCTTGCCCAGTGTATATATATTAGATATATCACGACCTTGTCTGATACTGGAGAGGAATCGTGAAGGCTGTGAGGAAGGAGGGGTGGGTGAGGATGGATATATAGATGTATAACATGTGGATGGGCCACCGATGCTGCCGGACCCAAAGTACGTACATACATCATGTTCGAGGCTATCAGGCAAGGGCCGAAAAAAAGGTACATGTATGATGTTCCTTCTTGCAGGGGTGTCCGTTCGTGTGCCAAGTACGTACATCAATACATCATAGCCTGGGCTAGCTGTAAGAGCGGACTTTCCTCCACAAAGGGTACTTGGGGGCTGCAATATTACGTGCTGCGCAGGTGTGTGGCGCCAGGGTTCGGTGTAGTATGTACAATAGTAGTGTACTGAGGTACGAAGTACATTCCTATATTCCTACACCCCAGGGTCGGTCTCCACCACGGTCTTCCAGCAGCCGTGAACAAGAAGTGCACGAAATATTCATGACTAACTCAAGATGGGTCCCTAATGGTACCTTACTTGTGCCAAGCTCCATTCGCCCTAGCGTCCCAAGGTTGTCGGTACTTCCCATCAGTTCACCCTGTGTCGATCTGCCTGGTTGATTAGCGAGTCCAGCCCTTTCTCCGCTCATGTCACCAGGCTACGAGATTTTTTTTTACTTCTTCCAGGCCCCCCAGGTCGAGGTGCACTCCAGGTGGACTGACAGCCGTACAGGGTACCTGCCTACAGCTTTCACAGATCCGCCTTCTGCAAGTCGCTTTTCTTGCCGCTTTTAGTCTAAACCAAACATGTTTTTCTCAGGTACGAAGTACACAGAGTCCAATACCCATCTGTGCTGGGGCTCTCTCGGCTCTAATACATAATCCATGGGAATAAACTCTGTTTGAAGCGAGCTGAACGGATATATTAGTCTAATACTAATTACGCTTCACAGGCCTAGACCGGTAAATCTGAGCAACTAGCGAGCGGCTGGCCGGTATTGGCAGCATTAGTAAAAGCCAGGGCACTTTTCACAACGCCGAGATTTGATGTGAACATTTGGTCCAGGCGTCGGTTTGTGTGTTGGAAACCTGTCCTCTGCCGTTTGGTACCTGAATTGAAGGCGAACGGTATTTCCGATGGCAGGCGAGACCACTCCTCGATCTTTGGACCGGTTTTAGTGGGCACGGGAGACATTGTACGCTACGAAGTACATAGACGTAGCGGCCGCGGAGCGGAATATCGGACTTGTATTTTTGTCACTTTGCACATTGATGGTCTCATGAGAGGACAGGCAACGAAGGAAGAAGCAACGGTAGTGGCATGCGGCGGAAGGGAAAAACCAAACAAACCGTGCAAAGAAGTGAAGTCAGAACTGAGACACATGGTGCGAAATATCGAGAGTTAAATTGCAGAGAATCCCATTGTTACGGGTATTAGGCCGTTGTTACGGGCGGCTCGAGAATTAATTTGCAGACCGCTTCGATCGCTTCTGGAAAGAATATTGTGATGAGACAACGGATGTGATGTTTGGTCCGGCCGGTCGGTCTGGTGACCCCCCAAGGCTGCGACATTGTGCCGTCCGGACTGGGGTTGATCAGTAGATTTCGAGAGTTCACGATACAGTTAATCACATTTCGTCAGAAGGTTCAATACTGGTTGTGACGGCTTATGGTCTGAGCTCTGGTCCTCTTCACATTTACTACTACGATAGTACGAAGTTAATCTCTGACGATACTTCGTACTTGGTCAGCCGGGGCCAGTCACGCCCGTGATCCGTACTTCGTACGTCATACAGGAGATCCGGGGCTTTCAGAATCAGGAACGACAATGACCGGGTCTCGGGGGCATGGGTACTTCGCTACTTAGTACTTCGCTCCAATATGTCATTAATCAGCGACCCTTCTGACTAATAACCGCGGCTTGAAAAGTGGACCTGGCGATTTGCTTCAAAAGATGCTGCGGGATCGAGTATCAAAAAAAAGGCCAAGAGGCCAAGACGTAACTATTGTACGAAGTAAGTTGGCAGCTTCATATAATTCGATCGATACTTTGCCGCTTCACTCCCGCCTTGTACAGAATCGGAATCTTGGTATGCCCGTTTCCTCGTACCTCGACCCAAATACAGCCTGGTGTGGACAAAATTCCGTCATCAGTGCCCTTTTTCCGTGCGCAGCGCAGCCACGCCCCAACTTACCTTTTTGCAAGGGTGTTTCAGCACGCCTAGACCAGAACCTTGCTTGCCAGTCATCGTTAATTTTGATGCCCTCTTGTCGATCATCAGTCACGACTGGGTAAACACGACCGTTCATCTGGGGAATAACGGTCGTATCGACTAAAAAAAGAATTTTGAAATAAAATCGGATGGAATGTGACTCGGGACATTTCCGTGCTTCCGTGCATCAAATCTGAAGCAAACTCACGATCCACACATTGTCTTTGCCTTGTATTGTGCTATTTTGAAACGAGCTGCTTTTACATACTTCCATATATACGCTGGCCAGCAAGGAGGCTCGCAATGGTTATTAGGAATTGCGGATGTGGGCGTCGGGCTCAAGTGCTGCCGCTTGGGTCGGTGGCGCGAAGGGACCAGGCGGATATTCGGTATAAAGCAGGAACGATGAATTACAAGGCAGGGATCTCCAGCTCTAATATCAAATGTCTGACAGCGAGTTAAACCTAATGCCTGTAACTTTCTTTCCGCTGTATCATTGACATATTACCATCATCTACTAATGCCTGCAACAGGATTTGCCGGAGAGAAAGGATCAAGTCTCGCATTCCATTTCCGCTTGCCTTGATATCGCCCTGCATCGAGGGAGTGGGCTTGGCAGTTGAACAAGTGCAAAAAAAAATCTCAAATGGGTGTGTGGACCTGCGTAGGCCTTGCGTAGGAGTGTCGCTCCCTCACGTCCTGATTGGAGCACAAATACGCATACCAAGTAGACTACCAAGTATGCACCCAGCCTCACCGCCTCCTGGTCGACCAAGAAACCCACAGCCCAGCTGGACCAGGGGTGCAAGGAGCGGGCAAGAGGCGTGCTAGACTGGACTTGGTGCTCGCGCAATGAATATTGTCGACCTCTTTAGACAAAGTTGGACTAGCGGCACCAGTCCAAGGCATCACGAAAAAAGCCATCTCCCCTTTGCTTCAACTCCGTCGTGGTTTACTTCGTACTTCGTAATGCACTACTAACTGCAGTCCGAGTATCTAGCGTGGCCGTCCCCGCAAATCGCCATCAACATCTCAACTGGCTATCAAACAAAAAAAAATTGTGGCAGGCGCGGGAGTGGGCTTGGCCTCGACGCTAAGATGGTTTAATGGTATATCTCCGTTCGTGAACATGTTCACTTGTTGAGCACAGCGCCGGATGTTGGGAAGGGAGGAGGAGGGGAACTACACTACACTACTCCGTACAGACCGGCTATTGTGACATATCCGCACCCCCCTCAATTGAGCATCTCGGATGCCGCACGCACGGTCGAGGGCGATCTTGAATCGGGAGGCGTTTGTTGGTTTACTCTCTTGATTGCCCGAGGTGGTGAGGAAGGCCTGGATTTTCTTTTCTTTTTTTTAGCCCGATGCATGAAGGATTGACCATTTCCCCTGGAAAAAGCACAACAGACGCACGGAAAGGAATGTTGCGTAAAGAGTCGACATGTAACCACGGACTTGGTGAGTATATTGCCCAGTGAATACAAAAGCACGCAGGTGTCAGGTGGGAAACGCCGTGTCGTGATGGTAGCTTCTACCGTACTTTGTAAATCCGTACACCCGTTCTCGTATATTCACCAAGCCCATCCATCCCCATATTCTCGGCCATCCGCGGGTCTCGGTGTTGGAGGGGGAGGTCCTTTTTGGGGATCTCGGGACCACGGAGTTCGCCTTCTCCTCTTCAGAGCCTACTTCGTAAAGAGCTTATCGCCGAACAACGATTGGAACCAACCCACCCAAACGTACGCATACAAACTGGGTAGTGGACGTCCACCATCTTTGTGTGACGGCGGTCGAGCCCCCTTGCTCGATGGGCCGGGATATGTTGATCAGCCGATCAGTCAAATATTACCAGATTTTGACACCCTGCGACGGGCAGGTCCGGGGGGTGATCAACGACAGCGGTATTGCAAGAAACCCCGGTTTTGGGCTTTCCCATTGTGAACTCGATGCCGGGCCTGGATATCTAAACTAGCACTACGCTTCGGAGCATTTACAGGGGCAGACACACGAAGTAAACTAAGTGCCTCAATCGCAGGCGTCACGAGTACAAGCAGCAGATGCACCCATGATCGATTGAGGAAAGGACAATTCCTCAATTCCCAGTCTATCATGCACGCTCCTCATGTTGCAGTTGGGAATTTGTAAGACTTGCAGGACGACCAAGTCCAACTACTGCAGGGCGCGATGCACATCGATGGATCAAATTTACTCCCTCGTCTTTTCGTCCTGCGTTGCGAAGGATCTAACTTTGGCATGCCTGAAAGGCTAGACTTTTTGGCCCTTGCTGTACCTGCATGCATGATAGTTTAGGCTCTGCAGGCACCTCCAGGGACCAGCAGCTTGCTGTGGGCACTCTACATGGGACTCGACAAATGTCTTGTTGACGGCTGTGAATTTGGATTTGAAGCGATGTACGAAGTACCCCATGATCCATTGAGTTGAGGGGTTTCTTCCTCAACTTGCATTGGCAGCCGGAAATTCAAATTATCTCCAGCTGACCTCTAGTAAGATGAGCATTTCCACAAAGGTCTGGACTCTGGAGAGGGGTACGCATCACCTCCTCTTGATCAAGCTCAACTGTTTTTTGTGGAGTCTCACTGCAGGGCCTGAGTTGGGCTTGAAGCTTGAGGTGTAACATGGGGGCCGGGCGTGTTCATTCCAGCCTCTTGGTACCGAGTCCCCGTTCATCACACTGAGCCCGTCATCACAATCCCCGATGTACGTGCGAAGTGTGAGGTACGAAGTATGCTATCTACGAAGTGTACCCGCCCCATGTACCACCACCGAAGCATCTCTTCCGGGGGGGGTTGTACGTTTTCTCCGCATCAACGCAGCAGGGAGTGAATAGAGTTTCGGGTCTGGTCCTTGCTTCCCGCCTGATTACTCCTACCAGCTGCTTGTGGTTTGGAATGTGTGATGGGAAAGAGCTAATGGTGATGGGTTTCAACACTAGCCGGGCCAGAAGTGGACAGACCAGACACCGGTCGAGAGACGGATCAACTGACGAGGTTGCTAGTATAACAGCTGCGGGGAAGCGTTGATCAATCTGCCCCTCTTCGACTAACAGAAGGTGAGTGTGAGATAGAGAGTGTGTGGACTCTGCGGAGTGTATGTGTGTTACATCAAGAGAAACCAGAGCGATGATCCCTTCCAAGTTCTGAGGGAGATGTGAATAGGCGCCGACTTGCTCCGTGACCCGTAAAATACCCCTCACTTTCGCCATCTCCATGCATCTCGCTAATAATAAAGTGTTCAAGCGTACAAAGTAGGTGCATGTGGATGCGGATGATGTGGATGCATCAAAGTATGCTGGCTAGCGCAGGGCAACAACAGCAAGGACGGACACACAAGCTGCAATGTGGTGTAGTGTGTGTAGTGGAGTTTCGTGTACTTCTCATCAATGTTAGCTCCTCACTTTAAAGCCACAGCATTCAAGAGCTCTCCCGAAAACAGAATTGATCGCCAATTCAAGTCCTGAATATCAAAGCCTTATTCGTGCACATACGAAGGCAGTAGATCTAAGTTTAGACTTGGACTGCGAAGTGCGAAGCACAGAACGAAAGGCTTCACATCTTGAGAAACCCCACTTGTTGCAAATTGGCATGTCTCGAAGATGCATCGTGAGACTGATACCAGCACTTTAACATACAGTAATAGCGTGCGTGGTTTTCTCTCGGCGAGGGAATGCATGTCTTGGATGGCAATTTCGCACATCTGCATGGAAAAATGGCCAGACTCATGATAGAATAGACGGCCGCTCAGGGAGGGGAGGGCGGTGACACTGAGATGAGGGAGTGGCTATGAAAAAGCAAAACCCCAAAAAGCAAAGAGGTGATTCCATGCCACGATGTCAAGCTCCTTTCCCACTTGTGACTTTCCTGGGGAAACGATTAGCGGATGTCGGTGTAAATCCCGCGTTGCTTTTTTCTTCCCCGATATGTTCATTCCTTTTTGACTCGCTTATCGTGGGGGGATTCCCAAAGATGCTACGATGCTACGCTTGCCCACGCACCATTCTCCGCAAGGCACATACGTTGTCCTATCGCCAGCAGCGGGAATGAAATCCATTACTGCGTTCGTCCAAGTAGTTCCTGATATGGTGGAGACTAGTGAAAAGTGTAGGAGGGGGTGGAGGGGAAGGTGACCGGGCAGCTCCCCCAGCATCGCATAGCACTCTTACTACGTAAGTCCGCGTCCACACTAAGAGAGCCGTTTACCCTACTACATAGAATCAGTCAGGAACGATAAGTCCTCTTAATGGGCATGGCGAGTGTGCTTGAGTGTGCCCGCTTACAATCGTCCTACACCATCTTCGAGCGCCTTGCCCGCTCCGGAGCTTGTCTCGCAATCCCATGTAACCCTCCCAAAGTCAGTGCCCTCAGACATCCATCCACAAAATACTAGATGGCGTTCCCATCACCAGAGGAGGTGGAACAGACGACACGGGCGTTGTGCCAGTATCACGGACAATTCGTCCCCGTCATCAAATCGAATGGCTCGGATCTGGCTCCATAACTCCTAGTGTTGCGTATGCCCTCGACGCTTATCCCAATCCACGAAGAGTGCCCCATCCAAGTAAAGGCCGGAGGTTGAGCCAACGGCTTACCGGCACAACGACGCGCGGGGCGGTGGGACATTGCCCCCTCTTTCCCCGGACTTACACTTCCAAAGCTCGGCTCACCGCCCTCCCTGGACGGCCTTCTTTAGCCGTGAGGTCGTCCGATTTGGGGAAATTTAAACTCGAACCGTTTCCTCGCTATCTGGGTCAAGTCTCGACTCATTAGCGGAGCACAAAGATAGTGGTGGCGGAGGAGGGGGAGAGAGGGCCAAAAGGGTCGAGGTGGAGATGGAGGCTTTAAGGTTGTGGTGGAGTCTCCTTGCTGGGCTGAGAATCAACCTCCTAATATGGGAACGTGAAGGGGTGACTCTCTGCTATTGGACTCTCTGGCTGGTTGTGGGAACACGTAGGTTAGCGTTCGGCGTTTCTTAGAGGTAACGATTTTATGCTTATCAGCTCTTTTCGTTTCACCTGCTCCATACCAGCGCCCGCTGTGAAGGTTATGCTTTTAAAGTTCGAACGAGGTTACAATACAGGATATACGGCTCTAGATATAAGGTTTTCAAAGTGGATTACCATCCGACGTGGCCAGCTGATCCTTGATTCAATCCCCTTCAATCCCTCTTCACATGGGAGGTAAGCCAACTCCATGTATCCATTGTATCGTGAACGTTGTGGGGAAATTCCCACCTGTAGAGGGTACTTGGACCTTACTTGGTCCCTGGATTTGCCATCCAAAGCACACGAGTCAGAGGAATCTGGGGAGGTTCCCAGCTGAAAGCTGGAGCATCTCCACGCCATCTGAAACGACGAAATCCCAAACCTTCCCGTTGTTGATAAACCTAGATAGAGCAGTGCATACATACAGGACACCAACTTAACACACCAACTTTACGTCTCTAGTATGCTGCTACCCGTAAATAGCAAGAATGCAGGTGCCCGTAAAACCGGGTAAGCCAAAAAGACTGTATGTACTGTCTTTGCTTACGGCGATGAGATGGGTGTGGCGATGAGACGTTGGAATCTCACGCCTTGTACGTCACTGGTGTGGTTCCCAGTGTTTCAGGACGAGTTAATGCTTGTGTGATGCTGACAGGTAGTCGGGAGCTGAGAAATAGAGCTTGAAATCTCTTCTTTGTGTCCAATGTGATGTTCCTCGCTGTCCATCTAAATGTCACGTCCGTCTGTGATCGCTCCATTTCTAGCTTTGGAGATGCGGGATGTAGGCTTGCTTGAAGAACGTGCCACTTTGCCGACCAACACACGCTCTGCCATGATCTCTCTGACGTCCTTCGCGTCGAGGGGTTCAGGAGGTGGCAAGATTTACTCCCTAGCCTCGAAACACTTCAGGTAATGGAAGGCAATGGTGGGTTACAGCTTATCCGGACGCTGTGTTGGACAGAAGCCGCCAGGGATTCAGTCATTACAGTCCAACACTGGCGGAAGGATGTCGGTTCTGAGGTCGACATGCTGATATAAACCATCTCCAACGGAGGCCGTCGGTCGTCGGAACGAAAGGTCAGTCTTGGGGGCTGGAGCTTATACTCTACATGGACACGAAAACAGGCGCAAAGTGCTTTGGTGTGATATCGTACATGGCTTTGTTTCTTTTCTGTTTTTATATCCTAACAGTATTGTACAACTAATCGTACAGTAGCCTATGATGGCCTCCTTCCTCTCCCCGTCCGGTTATACCATGCATCCGAACGAGATCATGGGACCTAACCGTGATGAAGCCTCAAAGTCCTTGCTGCCATCTTCTACATGGGCTCATGTATGACCACAGATCTTGGTCAATACATGGTCGCCACACCCAACAACCGAGGATATACGCCCTCTTCTTTTCTTAAATCAATGTCCTAGTCTGCCCCAGTCTGCCCCAGTCTGCCATTGCATCGCCCCAGACCTGCAGCTGTCCCAGAGCCGGCCGGTGGACAGATATGGGCCATCCGTGCCATACATGACCTGGCTACCAGTCGGGCGGAGGCGTTGGCAATCATCCAATGAATGGGTATTCTCAAAGCTTCCCCGCAACCCCCGAAAAAAGAGTGCAAAAAAAGAAGACCGAATACCATCAACGTTACGCTGAAAGGGAGGGGGAGCGGGGAGAGTAGTTTAGTCAGAAGTGAGCGATATTAGCCAAGGTCGGCTTCGAGGGCTCTCAACATCTCCTCGGTAAGCGGTCAGCCAGCCGCCGTGAAGCCCGACCTGGCAACCTCGTGGGGAATCGGGGAAAGGACGGTTTGTTGTAAGGCTGATATGTCGTCCTCCCCCTGTAGTATCCCCATCGCGACAGCTAATCTCGCTCTTACATCGTACCATCGGGTTCACCGGGAAGACGCTCGGCTCTCTTCTGCTGCCAATCGTCGAGGTCCTTGTCCGCTCTCAACCTCTGCAACATTACACATATTTAGCCCAGGGTTTCCTCACGCATCTCCGCGAGGAGATAAGGCCACAGAAACCAAAAAAAAAGACAGCGGTGAGCCGTTGTTCCTTACCTGGTACTCATCCCTCCAATCCACCTTGCGCGGGTTCTTGCGCACATTCAACTCCTCGTCCTTCGACATCTGCTTCACCCTCCTATCGTGCTTCTCGTACCGAATGGCCGTGGCACGTGTCAGCACAAACGACCCGGCAATGATGATGGTCAGGAACGGCAGGCCGAAGGTGAGGAAGGGGTGTTTGGCGATGGCGCGACGGTACTTGGCAGCGCCGGAGTTGAGGTCGGCGGCGGACCGGTACTTTTTGGAACTGAAAACGGCCATGTTTCTTTTCCTCTCTTCAATCCCGCAGGGTAGGTAGATTGAAGGCAATAAAACCTTTTGTGGTTCTCGTTTGGTAATATGAACCAATATTTCAGTGTAGACGGGAGGCGGCGTGTGAGGTTGATTGGGTGGTGGTCTGTTTCGAGAACACGAAAGACCAAGGATGCCGTGAGCTTTTTGGTAGGTTTTGTACGTGGACTGATCAATTGGGACGCGGGATCGACGTTGGTTTTGCTTGGGATTCGGAAATCTGGTGATTCGGTGAAGCGTTTTCTGTTTGGCTCCCAAAATTACTGGGCAAGTGGGGCGAGTACAAGCCAAAGGTATCATCTCACTTGCAATTCCTCACGTCACAGAGCAAAACCGGAGAAGCTGGATCGAGTCGAGTATCATGTGGTAATTGTTTGCAAACACTGTGTAAGGAGCTGTTTCCAGTAGTGGCCATAGCAGGGAGTTGGAGACATCCAGCCAACCAGAGACGCTAAATGCAGATCATTGAACAGTGCCGATTTACGGTTGCAGCAGCTGCCTGACAATTCCAACACGAGAACCACAGCTTGGGCGCCTCAGGACAAAGAAGAGCAGGGGAAGCTGCCTCGGTTCCAGATCATCAAATCCAAATTGGTCCACCCTCACCATCGATGCGATCAGGAAGCCAAAGCACGCTGCGGATCCTCCCGATGCAACAGAGCGATGGCGATGAAGAAAGGGGAGAACCCAATTTGGCACGAGCGAAACCGACGAACGACAGAATGGATGGAGAGGGCAACAAACCTCTTCGGTTGGGCTTAACTGATTGCAGTGTAAAGTGTCTGCAAAGGCTTGTAGGTTGCTTGAAGCTTACTTCAATGCCTTGATCAATTTGTTACATGCTGTGCCGCCCAAAATAAGATCCTAATGCGCTCCTCCTCCCAAACCTCGTCCAAAGAAATCATATGTTAGCCTGTACAGCAGATCATACCTGCAGCTTACGACGACCGCCAGGCTCCGACGGAAATGTCGGCGACGAGCGAAGAACATTCGAAAAGGGCTGGGCTGATGCGCACCTGCATGAGGGACGAGCGATATTCATCCGTGCAGGCATACGACTCGGGATGAGCTGCAGCTTGGAGGGGGAGGGGGAGAGTGTGCCTAAGCGTCCACGGTCTAGGATCAATTGATCACCCATCACTGATAGCTCGGACTTTTTTTGCTCCAGTTTCTTTATCGGTTCAATGTTGCGACTTGTCCCAGTTCCTCCTCCTGTTACACCTTTCCGACTTCGTACTTCGTACTTCGCCGTTGATATCGATAGCCCTTTTGTTATCTAGCTTGAGGGGACTGGAGCGGGGTCCGTGTCTGGGGGGAAGCTTCACACAGAGGAGACTGCTACTTCGTTGAAGCATGGGTGAGCTTGCTGGGCGTGTGCGAAGTAGTGCAAGAGATCATCAAGTTCTTAGAGTGACTTGTACCACCCCTCTCCTAGAATGTGCCGTCCACGCCCATCAATACGACCCGGTTCCACGGGCGGACCCATGCCAACTCCTTCGTAACACGACTTAACACGACCGCCTCCACAACTGCGACTCTTGTTTCGACGCATTTCAAAACGTCAGCACCAGCAAAGCGAGTGCTCATAACAACCGGGAATGCGGCTACTAACACGTTACAGAAATCTGGGGGGACGATAAAAGCTATTACCTAGTTCTTTCTCGTCTTAGACAAATCTGGGGACCCGTCCGGATCTGTGATGCCGTCCGGGTCGATGCTCAACGGTGGTTATCTCAGCTTCATTTTCTAGGCGTAGCTTATAGGCACAGCTAGCTATATCTCGACTAGACTTACGATTCAGGATTCTGGAGATGGTGGGCCGGAACCACATCGGTCAAGGTGCCGATTGAAGCTACCCTACCCTCTACCCTGGTCCCCCTCTTTCTGCAAGCTGTCTGTGGTTCTGCTTTCTGTCAAAGATCCTAGCTAAGCTCATACGTGCTTATAACAACTACACCACTTCGTACGAGGGAGGGACCTTGTTAACCCTCCCATGGATATGGTTTGTTTCCACATGGCGTGTTCCTGTTTCTTGGATTTCCCGCAATCAATTCCCACCCCTTCGGTTATGCATCCTCCCCTCCACTACCTCTCGCTTTCTCCTGCTGCTCCTCCTGTCCACGGATGAAAAAGGGTGTGTGGGTTCCTGTCAAGGATACGCATCTGCGTTCGTAACCGCAGCAGCTGTGCTTTTTTTCACAATCAGTCATATCTGTCAAGTCAATCCTGCTAGAAACCGAGAATCCGAGCGCTTTGCCCAACTCGGTGCCCGCCGGTTCGTAGTCGTCGTTCGATCCGCGATTCACTCAACCAAACTATTATAAATATCATAACTTCTCTTCCCCCTTTCGTCCTCCTCTTTTCAGATTTCTTCTTTCTCGGGTATAGTTCCTCTACAGTAGATCACAAGCTCTCTCCTAGACCTGAAAAGAAAACGCCTCCCCCTTTTTTTAAGCTTTGGATTTCTCCATATTTCCCCTCTTCTTCCTCATGGTTAGCTTGCCTCTAGCCGATTAGCCCCAAGCTACTCCCCCTCTGCCCAGCTTTGCTATTCACAGACAGCTCTTTTGTTATCTCTGATGCAATTGAGGGTCATCGGCCTCTCTTGACTTTCTCTCAAAGAAAGCTATTCCGTGTCTTCAAGAATCCTCCTCGGGAGGTCCCCAGGTGCCTCTTGCCCTTCTTTCTCTTCTCTTCACCAATACGACTTGAAAGAGAAGACCTCTACGTCTAAGATCGAAGCAATGACATACTACTGCTCCAACTACTATGTACGGGCGGCTGTCGCAACCATCAACCCTTCCCCGAGCTTATCAACGACGTTGACCGTGTCTGACACTTACATTGATGCCTACATATAGGGCTCCATCCAATGCCGTACAACGGTGACCAGGTTCGGAGATCGATGCAAGCTCTGCACTGTAAGTCGTCATTTTTAGTTTCCTCCCCTGTCATTGCCGCACCCCTCCTCCATCATCCTGCTGCTGTTTCTTCCAAAAGCGTTGAGATAGCAAGCGAACAACCCTCCATCCTCTCCAACCCCCCCGGTCCCCTTCCGAAAAAAAAATTGAGATACAGAAAAAGTAACCAAATTCTTCTTTTCTTTTCACCCAAATCAGGTGATGAGAGTGGGTGCGTCGATGAGCTACGGCTTGCTACCCGACGACATGTCCAATGGCGGGATGCATGACACCAAGAGCGCCAACAGGGATCAGGTAAACGATCGAACCAGAAGAGGGGAAGAGAGGAGGATGGTGAAGTAAGCTGCATGAGCCGATGGATGGACCGGTGAAATGCGGACTGCAACGAAAAGAAAAGAGGGAAGACCCAAGAATTTAGGCAGGGACTTGGTCGGGTTGAGGACGAAGAGGGGGAGCGGTTGTGTCAAGTCGGGTTGAAAGGAAACATCACAACTCAAATGACGAGTCGAAAAAGTGCGGGACACTGCCGAAAGGGAACGACGGGACAAACCACGGGAAATAGGACAGGACGGACGGGCGGTTGATTCCCTTTTTTTTCTATCTTTTTATGATTGATCTCTTGCATTTGGCGCATCCATTTTGAGGGGGACGCATTATTCTAATTGTAACTAATGGTCATGGTCATACATGTACACGCATTTGATATCTTTTCAATGGACATTGATAGTTTATTTCTCGCAACATAAAATCTGTTAATCTCGAGATTTCTTGCGCACCACTTGCTGTAAATCCCTAAATCCGTCCATCGGTTCTGATCCTGATCCACTTTGATGTCAAAGTGTTTTCTGTGATAAGGACCTAACTGCTACCCTTCATTGTTCTTTCGTGACATGCGAAACCAATCATAACTATTCCTCTTGATGCCTGATCCGACCGGTGGATCCTGTCAGTCTTCATATTGTTCGTTTCTTGTGCCAATATTCCCTAAAACAAATAAACTCCGCCCATAATATATATACCCAAAAAATATGCATTCTCCACTCGCCCAAGACGGACCAAGGGAGTAGTCCTAGATCGACGATCCGAAGACGGTTGAATACGTCTGAATCGGAGATGGTCGATAACCGTTCCGTGTACTACCAGATAGTAGTTTTACCAAAGTCGCCGCTGATACGCCGGACCCTCGACGTGGGACAACCTCTTAATCTCCTCCTTGATCAGCCGTCTGCGCTCAGCCCTACTGACGAGACTCTGGTCATCCGCGAGGGGATCGGGGTTCTTCTGGTTCTTCTCGAGCTGCTGCTGTAGGTTTCTTTCCCTCTCTGTGAGAGGCTCCTCCGGTTCCGGTGGCCGTCTTGTCTCTCCCTTCCGCAGAGGGCCAAATACATCCACCTCCACCTCCACCATCTCGGCAGGCCCATTGTCCACTTGAGAAGGGGTCTCGGTCTCGGGAAGGACCTCCTCGGTGGGTCTTATCTCGACAACAGCTGCTTGTTTGCTCCTCTCTTGTATCGGTACGACGTGGTCATCCGCCAGAATAACAATGGTACCATCCTCGAGTTCCGTCGTCGTATGCTTGAACCTGTCGGGCAGGTAAATCTTAGGCGAGGGTTTCGGCATCTTGATACCCTGACGTATATCCCGCAGCGTTCGTTGCTGGATCACACAGCCGCTAATGAAGAGGATGCTAGTAAACAGCAGGACTGCATTGGCAAAGAAACGAGGGCCTTTGTGTTAGCTTTTCTAAACAAATTCACTAGTAACACAGGCTTATTCTGTTTGCGAAAACGGGAAGCCGCATTTGAAAAGGAAAACACGGCATTTTTGTTTTTGCAAACAAAACTCCCGGAGATTGAAAGAGTGGAGACTAGTTTGTACGCACACATTGCGGATGTGAGGAGGATAGTTGCTTGCGAGGACGTGAAGAGGAGGGTTCGCCATGGATGCGGCTTCCCTCGCCTTGCGCTGGGGTATCTGGGTTGATACATTTTCTGTGCCGTTTGCGACGGGGACTTTTGTTTGACAAAAGGACCTCGATGAGATTATTAGTTCTGAATTTCGATACAGGCGGTCTTGCTCGAGGCGAAATCAATAAGCTAGAGTTGTCGTACTTGTATTCCTCGAGGGGTGTCGTTGCATGACGCATTTACGAGACATGAGAAGGTGTTGATGGGCACAAGTCCCTGTTTACTTGGTTCGCGGGGCAACTATCGATAAGCCACAGAGGCGAAAGTCCAACCCCACCAATCTAAGAATCCTTAACAATTGGAGCTCTGAGAGCTTCAAGCATTTTACAACTACCTCCCTCAATTCCATCCAGAAGCCAGAACAGTCCGAATTAATTGAGAATTTTACAAAACAATCAAAAAATAAACCTAGAAAGAGCAGCACACACACCCCACCATCCGTCAACCATGTCCAAACGCCGCGAAACCGTCGACGCCGACGAGCGCCGCTTCATCGACGAACGCGGCTCCTCCGCCGCCCTCGCCCCCAACGGCCTCAACCCCTCCACCATAATGGAAAAAGCCGTGCGCGACCGCATAATCGACTCCTACTTCTACAAAGAGCAATGCTTCGCGCTCAACGAAGCCGACATCGTCGACCGCGTGGTCGAGCACGTGTCCTTCATCGGCGGCACGTACGGGACGTCGCAAAAACCCACGCCGTTCCTGTGCCTCGCGTTCAAGCTTCTGCAACTGGCCCCTTCGGACGAAATACTGGCCGAGTACATGGGTTTGGGCGGCGAGGAGTTCAAATACCTGAGGGCGTTGGCGCTGTTTTACGTAAGGTTGACGAGGCAGGCGAAGGATGTTTATTTGGCGCTGGAGCCGTATTTGGAGGATTATAGGAAGTTGAGGAGGAAGGGGAGGCAGGGGGCGGCGCTGACGTATATGGATGAGTTTGTGGATGATTTGTTGAATAAGGAGAGGGTTTGTGGGACGAGTTTGTGGAAGATGCCGAGGAGGGAGGTGTTGGAGGATTTGGAGCTTTTGGAACCGAGGTCGATGAGTGATGTGGAGGCGATGTTAGAGGAGGAGGAGGAGGAAGAAGACGAAGAAAGGGAAGAGGAGAGGAAGAGGAATGGGAGGGATTCTGCGTCGGAGGGGGAGGTTTCGGATAGGGGCTCAGACCGGGGCGATAGGGATATGGATCGAGATTCGAGATCGAGATCGTGGAGTCGGAACCGCAGTCGAAGTCGCAGTCCCTCGTGAAATGGGCGTTGCGGGACCCGGTTTACCGGCCCTTGAAAATAATCCTCAGTCTGGCGATGCTCTTTCGTACCAGGGCCAGAAACCGAAGAATGGCCGTACGTCTAGGGGAGCCTATGAAGGCGACACTTCGACCACCGGACTTCGCAAAGCAGCTACATCATCTGAAGTGTCCAGGTCAAGACAAGAGGCACAGAAAATAGCTAGGACAATATCCTGAGAGCTCCGCTGTTGTCTATTACAAAAGCCATGCTTTTCTCTAATGATACCCATACATAAATATATATATATATATACAAGGAGATCTGCCATCTATCGTACGATGCCAAACTCCGTTCATCTCCAATCGCGATATTGTAACATACATCTATATCTTTAAAGGTACACGCTGCGACAGCTCGTGAGCGATGGCAAGAACCCTCGCGTCATCCCAATACTGCCCAATCAACTGCAACCCAGCAACAGGGCCCGTTTCCGGCGTGGCCCCCTTAACGGGCACAGGAATGCTAATGGCAGGCAACCCAGCAAGACTAGCCGGCACAGTGAACACATCATTCATGTACGAATCCACAGCCGTCTGATGCTGAATATCCTCAATCAACGGCGGGAAAGTCGGCGCCGTGGGACAAAGCAAAAAATCCACCTGCGCCGGTCCCTTCTTATCCAGCAGCGCAACGTCATCATCTATATCGCTCAGGTCAAATGGCTCATCGTTCTCGTAGAGGGGATTCGGCAACTTGAACGCCCTATCAAAGTCCCTCTGCACGAGCCTGCGCACTTTTTGCGCCTGGATGAAGAAGTTGTCCATCTTCTCGGAGCTGAGACTGTACGTGCCCAGGAGAATGCGGCGCTTGACCTCGTCGCCGAACCCTTCCCCGCGAGTGTGCGAGTAGAGGACCTCCCCGGCGCCGTCACTCGCTTCCCCACGTGTTCCGTAGCGTACGCCGTCGTACTTGGCGAGGTTGGAGGAGGCTTCGGCGGGGGCGAGGACGTAGTAGGCGGGGAGGGCGACTTCGGTGGTGGGTAGGCTGACGGGGACGATGGTGGCGCCCCACTCTTTGAGGAGGGATTCGGCTTCTTTCCAGGCGTCGCGGATGAGGGGGTCGAGTTCTTTGATGCAGTATTCTTTGGGGATGCCGATGGTGATGGCGGCGCGGGAGCGGGGGGACTTAAAGTGGTCGTCCAGGGGGGTGGGATCGTTGTTGTGACCATGCGTCTCGGCGCATCGTTTTCGGGATTCCTCCGTCAAGGAAGTGGGATCGCTCGGGTCATGTTCGCGAATCAAACCGGAGCCGATGACAAGATCATATATGCTCCTCACATCCCTAGCAAATAACCCCACAGTATCTAGCGAATTCGCATACGGCACAACGCCAAACCTCGACACCATGCCATACGAGGGCTTAAACCCAACGGTCCCCGTATAAGCAGCCGGCAAGCGAATCGAACCCCCCGTATCCGTGCCCAGCGCTACGTCGGCTTCGTTTAACCTCACAGCTACGGCGCTGCCTCCGGAGCTACCGCCTGCCGACCGCGGCGGGCCGACCGAAGCGAAATTGGGATTGGCCACGGGGCCGTGGACGGAGTTGAGGGAGTGCGAGCCCATGCCGAATTCGTCCATGTTGGTCTTGCCGACGAGGGCGCCGCCGCGGGTGCGGAGCTGACGGACGATGGTGGCTTCGTAGGGGGATTGGTAGGTGAGGAGGAAGGGGGAGGCGCATGTTGTTGGGGAGTCGAGGGTGGCGATGTTGTCTTTTACGGCGAATTTGAAGGTGGGGGATGATGGTTGGAGATCTGGAGGGACTGTTGCGCGGTGTGTTTAGTATTCAGGAGCTGGAGGGAAAGGACGGGAGACACGGTGGTGTTAGAGGGAGAGTGGGCCATACTCTTATGGACGAAGTGGTTCGTGGAGAGGGCGCGCCATTGTCGGACGGGAAGTGAGGAGGGTCGGCATAATTGCGCCGGCGCGCGGAAGACGCGAAGACGGGTGGGAATCATGTGGCCATGCGCAATTGGCCTTGACGAGTGAACGTTGGGCCGAACTCGAAGGAAGAGAGGTGTGATGAGACGACGGTGGATAGCTGCAAGGAAAAGTCACTTCCAGCTTGGTTCGATGCAATGACGTCCGCTCCAGCAATTGGTGGCTCGACCAGTAAAAATTCCCCTGGGGTCTGGGCTGGGCCAGGCCAACACTGGGTCGGATCCTTCTGTCGCATGACTCGCTGGACAAGGACAGAGGCCAGACCGACCCCACCAAGACTCGACCCAATGCATTCAAATTGTCCAGGAGCAAACGACCCACACCACAAATCTCAAGCTGCGACCTATCTCTAACATTGAGCCTCTTTGCGACCTTGTTATAGGCTAATAACAGCTGCACTAAACAAGAAATTAAGCATTTCGGCCCGTATAGCTCAGTGGTAGAGCGCATCACTAGTAGAGCTAGTGAGATGATGAGGTCCCTGGTTCGATCCCAGGTGTGGGCAGTGACCTTCATTTTTGCCAGCCTCTTCAGGCTCTCTTCCCTTCCACTCATACTTTTTTTTTTTTTTTTTTTTTTTTTGCCCCTCTCTTTTTTCAAAATTTTCGAGACGGACTCATCGGATCCCATATCTGGTCTCTCCTGAGGCAGTCTAAACCAATGGAACTCAGTCATTCACGGCCTTGTGGCCTAATGGTAAGGCGTTAGATTTCGGCTCTAAAGATTGTGGGTTCGAATCCTACCGGGGTCGTTTGACAAGTTCATTTCTTTTTTGGCTTCTCCTTCAAAGTTTTTGTTCCTTTTCTTTTTTGCTTTTCCCTCGTTCCTCGTTCGACACCGGGTTGGATCAAGCACGCCAACTAATATAAAACAAAGACATTCAAGACTCGCTATGCTGTATATATTACTGCGTATTTATTGACGTGTTAATTACATGCGCATTTCCATCGCCGGCTCCCGACTTTTTCCTTTATGTGGAACGACATCATTGCAGGTCGGAGAACAAACTGGGTCACGAATGCGCTCCCGGCACCTGGTCGAGGAGCAGTTTCGCGACCTTCGGATACGAGATTAAGGATGTCGCCAGAGGCTAGAACCATAGAACGATATTCATGCGCGAACCGGAGGACAAAGGGGTTCTTACTCCTATGGGTTATATTTAGCTGTTTCAATAAATCGTAGACTGAACGATATCCTTTCTTTCGCAAGCAGCCTTCGAGTCTGAGTCGAGTTACCTTCTCGATTCCTTGGGTTAATTAACAAGGCATCCATACGACGGGATATGAGGACCCTTTCTGAAAGATCGGAGGGTTCAGTGTTGTATTGGGGGAACCCTTGGAGAATTTGTCGACTTCACTTTTGAGTCCGCTTCGATTCTCAACTCCGGCCAGGTCAGTCCTGGCGGGCTTCTATATCCTTGCCGTTTTACACACAATGTGCAACTCAAGTCGATGAGAGCAACCGAACCAGCCAGTTCAAGAGCATGCCCTGACGTTGAAAATAATAGGTGTTGTCATTGGCGGACTTCCATATTTCCTTCTTCAGCACTCCCTTCCACAATCTTGTTTCTCGAGGTCAAAGTGTCTGTACCTTCGTAGGCGGGTTAATAAGGAAAGAGCAATTGGAGTATCTGTCGATCAACTGCATCCATCCATCAAAACTTTGGATTTCTCGAGCCTCGAGAAACCTGCATTCAATATGTCGCACCGGATTTTCTGCGTCCCTGAATGCCGCCATTGCTATAACAAGCCACTTCGATCGGCTCCATCCAACAAGCGCATTCGGCGACCAAAGCCCGTATAGCTCAGTGGTAGAGCGCATCACTAGTACAGCTGGTGAAATGATGAGGTCCCTGGTTCGATCCCAGGTGTGGGCATCTCCTTCAATTAATCTTTTACCATTTCGTTCTTTAACCCTCCTCTCTTCTTTTTCTTTTTCTTTTGCTTCTCACGTCTCTATTTTTATCCTTTACTCTATACTTCCAGTGTTGTTCGACATGTATTCATGGTTCTTTGGTTTGACGGATCCGGTGTGCATCGAGCATAGCCAGCCAGCGGTCCACAAGAATCGAACTTTAATCGCTCTCCCGGTCTGTGGGCCGCCCGGGAAATCGATGTTAGAATAATCGTATTATTTACAACAAGATATCCAGGAGGCTTAAGTGTGCGCAATACATCAACCCTTTCCTCGGTCCCCTCTTAGAATACCATCCAACACTCGACAGCCTCTGCTTCCATTGGGACAAGATACCTCGCCTGTAGAAACAAGCAGCAGAGACCCTTCGCCGTTAGACGAGCTAGCTTCTTCAAAACGGAGAGTGCGTCGGCTTCGGCGTATGGATCGTCGGGCACTAAGTAGTAGTTTCCAAGCAAAGTTAGCCAGGGACATTCCCATTTTTTTCTTTCAAGCACGGCGGCTAGCACTTACACCGAGCGTATTTCCGCCTCGGAGGGAACGCATTTCGTGTGTGATATTTGAGAGACTGAAAGCCATGCGTGGGAAATAAGTCCATGATGTTGTGAGGTTTTGATGGACTGTCCGTCTAATCGCGAAAACAAGAACACTAACACGCCGAGATTTTGGGGACGCGACTTGGCGATAAGTGATTTAGACGAGGCCGCGCTTGAAGGAGGCGAACGCTCAGAGAAGGGACGGCACAGCTGATGATCTCGACTCAGGACAGACTTCTTAGCACTTGGGCACATTGAAATGCTTTGGATATTGCAGGGGAATATTGAGGGACGTTGAATGAGGAGTTTTCAAGAACTATGACAGTCGCGTCTCTCTGATGACAGGACTATTTTTTAGTGAAATAGAGAGGTAGCTTGGTCACCGGCTTTCACTCTGTGTTAGATCGCGAGCTAAGTATTATCGAGCTGATCGTACAAACAAAGCATAGCCCTGTTTGAGGTATGACAGACAATATAAGACAGAATATCAGCGCGTTGAGAGCCGTAAGAAACAAGTGGGACTCCAGCTGAGATATGTGTTTGAATCCATGATTTTACCTGATGACCTCCCAAGACTAACAGCGTCTGTACTAGACGGCTTCTACATCTGTAACGTCAAAGGGTGAAACCTGGTTCTGGCTGTCAATAACTCACACCGGGAAGGCATTCGGGTAGTTAAGCCAGCGTAGAGAAAGGGGAATTGTGTCCAAAGCAATGAATGCGTGAGGACGGTATTGGCTCAGCCGTCGATGTTCTGTCATCCATATACATTGTGCTGAGGCAGAGCTTCGGGGTAAGGTTGGGGAAGCCGGAAAAGCCAGTGACATGTCCATCTATCTATGTGTGCCACATTGTTCTGAGGTGACGCTGTGTTGTTGTTGACGACTTGGAGGCCTAAGGCCTTTTCTTCCTCTCTTAGAGTCTGTGAGATCGACTCCGGCCCTCAACGCAAAATAACCTTAAGATGTTACCAAGCAGAGGTGAGAGTATATGGAGAAAGGTCCGAAACAACTATCTTTTCCATACTACTCATTTACCTTTCAAGTGCCTCGCCCAAGAAAAAGACCATGGCCAAAGACTCGATTTCGTTATTTGCATGGCAGCAGCACCTTGCAAGACGAACAGTTTCGAGAACGACTACACCTCGTTGGCAGAGACTATCTGCTGGAAGAGAAGGTCCTGGAACCTTTTGCGGAAAAACATTCCGAAATAATTTAACTTTTTGATTAATAGTACAAAAGTTCTTTATATTTACTCGCGATGGAAAATGACGAGTGTATTCCCATCGTCCTCTTGAGCGTATTGTTCCGCCAGCATGAGTGCCGGCTGTTGGGCTCATGAGGCGATGTCTGCAAAGGCCTGGACTTGTTCCTCTGGGGACGCTTTAATAGACTCGAGACACCCTGATGGTTCTCCCATTAACACTGTGCGCGCGATGTACCTTTCCGCCTCGCCCCTTCTGAAACGGCTTGTCACGTGGGTCACGGGATAACACAGTGCGTATATTTGTCCCGACTGTTTCCTCCCGCCAACCACCCTCATTCCCTCCGTGTTAGCGTCATCGGTCGTTATCTGCCCTCCGACCGGGACGTGGTTGAACTTTAATAACTTCGCCCCTTCACCACCAAGGTCTACATATCCCTTCCGAGTCTTCTTCTATATCGATACGCAAATACACCGCTGAGACTATTGAGCATCATGCTGCGCAAGTACGGCACCCTTCTCTGCGGTGCCGTCGCCGGCATCCTGCAGGTTCAGGCGGAGCAGCCCGGAGCAGCGAAGCCTGAGAAAGCCGAGCTTCGTGACCTGCACTGGGGTCAGCTCAACTTCCTTCATACTACGGATACGCATGGCTGGCATGCAGGTCATCTTCAAGAGTACGTATAGTCGAACAAACTGGGGAGAAGGCGGATCTGCCTCCTCTCCCCGCCGCCGGCACCCTCTCCTTCTAGGCAGCAGCGGTGACTTCGAGGGAGCCCAAGACTAACCTGTTTCTTGATGCTCAACAGAGCCCAGTATTCCGCCGATTGGGGAGACTATGTCTCCTTCGCCCACCACATGCGACGAAAGGCTGATGAGCGTGGCGCCGACCTCCTCCTTGTTGACACCGGCGATCGGGTAGATGGCAACGGTCTCTACGATGCGTCCGACCCCAAGGGCCTTTTCACATATGACATCATCAAGGAGCAAGAGATCGACATCATATGCAGCGGGAATCACGAGCTTTACGTCGCGGAGACTGCTCGGCAGGAGGTCACGCGCAATATCCCCAACTTCAAGGGACAATATATTTCCTCCAATCTCGACTACATCGATCCCAAGACTGGGAAGCAGGAGCCCATGGCCCGACGGTATAGAAGGTTCAAGACCAAGAATCAAGGCATAGATATCGCCGCATTTGGATTCCTCTTCGACTTCACCGGAAACGACAATAACACCGTCGTTATACCAGTGAAGCAGGTTGTCAAGGAGGAATGGTTCCAGAAGGCGATCCGCGAAGACGTCGATGTCTTCGTAGTTATCGGCCACGTGGGATTGAGGATGGATGAATTCAGAATTATCCATAAAGCTATCCGCCAAGCCAACTGGAATAGCCCGATTCTTTTCTTCGGCGGCCATGCTCATGTCCGCGACGCCGTTAACTTTGACTCCAAGGCGGCGGGCATTGCAAGTGGCCGATATTTCGAGACTATTGGCTGGATGTCTGTTGACGGCCTCAAAATCAAGGAGAAGGAGAAGGATAAGACGGAAGACCCTTCCATTAGCTCCAGCTTCAAGGTCCACCGGAGGTATATCGACAACAATCTCTACGGCATGTACCACCATACCGGTCTCGACAACGCTACTTTCCATACGGAAAAGGGCCAAGCCGTCAGCCAACAAATCACGAGGGCTCGAAAAATCCTGAAGTTGGACCACAAGTACGGCTGTGCTCCCAAGGACCTCTGGCTGACCCGCACTCCTCACGACGCCGAAGATAGCATATTCACCTGGATCGGAAACGAGGTGCTTCCCGGCGTGGCCACTAATAAGGAGAGAGCTGACATCCCAAGACTTGCAATTCTCAACACCGGAGGTATTCGGTTCGACGTCTTCAAGGGCGCCTTCACGCGAGATAGCACGTTCCTCGTGAGCCCCTTTGTTAGCACCCTGCAGTTTATCCCCGATGTTCCGTACGAAATCGCGAGCAAGGTTATCACCTTGCTGAACAGTGGCGGGAACATCTTCACCGACCGCGGCCTCGATCCTAGGTACTTGTCCGTACCGGAGAAGTGGTCCGGCAAGGACTTGGGTATGCTGCCCGTCATTCCGGGTCCCGGACTCGAGCTGCCAGGTGTAGAGGAGCAATACAGGCTGGCAGGCGACAATACTGATGACAAGGACAAGGACACGGACCGGCGGACGCGAACTGAGGGTTACACGACCGAGGACGACTTTGGGAAGGATGGTGACGATACTATCCACGCGCCTGTCCCGTACTTTAACATCCCGAACTGCATTCAAAGTGAGATTGCATTCCCGATGGACTCCACTCCGGAGAAAGTTGACCTGGTCTTTATTGAGTTCATCACTCCGTGGGTTCTTGTTGCCCTCAAGTTTGCCGGCGGTGATTACACAGACGAGGATGTCGGGTCATACACGAAGGAGACCTTTACCGAGCTCCTGGCCCACTGGGTCAAGGGTAACTGGAGGAACAAATGTTAAATTCTGTGTCCTCGAGTCTTCCTTGTCCCTTCTTTCTCTTTTCGCTTTTCTTGTTACTAGAAATATCTACTTAGAAAACCCCATTTGGATTTTCTTTTTCCTTTTTGGACGGACTTCAAGGGATCGGCGTTTTTGATTGGGATTTCTTCCGACGAACAGAACATATACGTCTTGGGCACATAACTTGAGGAGCATATTATACCATATACAGAACTTATGAAATTGATCTTTGCGATTTTGGTCTTCCTAGATATTTATGAAGCATGGCTGACGACCATGCCCTTTAGAGCTTTTGAAACTCCATACCAACGATTCTCAGGACGTGGCCAAAATAATCCATGAAGAAGTCCCCTGTGCACATATTCTTGTTAGACCCTGTGATATTAATAGCCCATGACTCGGGAATATTTATCCTCTTCTTGGAGTGTAGTTTATCATCTATAGTAAGAGAGGTGGAAGGCCGCAGGCCCTCACTGACCGGGCATGCCTCACCGAGGAAAAAGGAAGTGGGCACCTGTCAGAAAGTGGCAGCCGTCAACACCTGCAAACTTAATCTCGACAAGGCAGAGCTTTGGTTACGACAACAGCAGCCTCCCACCTTCCAGCTCCTGTTGCTCTGACCATCAACAAGCATCATCAAAACCTCACAAATTACCAACCATACCCGACACACGCATATCGCCATCGCCCATCGACTCGTATCTCCCCCATTCCTCCAGCTAGCGTCTCTGATATATTCCCGTTTTCTCATCCCCACCCGCCGTCGCCATGGCCGAAGCTGCTCTCAAGCCGGAGAAGGACTTCTCCAAGCAGGTCGACGAGCTGCTTCCCAAGGCTGAGGAACTTGCCCAGGTAGGGCTCGTAATTCGTTGGCACTCATCCCAGAGCGGATTTGCTGATATTTGTATTTTAGTCCGACCTCCAAGGTGCCATTGAGAAACTCACTGCCCTCGAGAAACAAACCCGACAGGTTAGCTCCGCCTCTCCTCTACCGTAACGACATCTTCGTCGATACACACCCGAGATCGAACCTAACATTCATCATTTATAGGCATCCGATCTTGCGTCTACGTCCCGAGTACTAGTTGGAATCGTTACGATATGCAAAAACAAAGGCGACTGGAGCTTGATGAACGATCAAGTTCTCGTTCTCTCCAAGAAGCACAGCCAACTTAAGCAGGCCATCACCCGTATGGTCCAGACCGTCATGGGATTCCTCGACGAGACGCCCAACCTAGAAACGAAGCTATCCGTCATCGAGGCCCTGCGTACCGTCACCGAGGGCAAGATCTTCGTCGAAGTCGAGCGCGCGCGAGTAACTAAGATTCTCTCCGATATCAAGAAGGCGCAGGGCGACGTCAAGGGCGCCACGGAGGTTCTTTGTGAGCTACAGGTCGAGACCTTCGGGTCTATGGACAGGAGGGAAAAGGTCGAGTTCATCCTGGCACAGGTTGCTCTCTGCATTGAGACTGGAGACTGGACCCAGGCTGGTATCCTCAGTCGCAAGATTAGCACCAAGTACCTTGCGAGAAGGCCAAAGAAGACTGCCGAGCAGCTTGAGAAGGAAAAGAAGGAGAGGGAGAAGAAGAAGGCTAGGGGAGAAGAGGTGGCCGAAGAGGTCGAGGATGATGTGACGGATCTTAAGCTCCGTTACTACGAGCAGCAGATCATCCTAGCCAAGCATGACGACAAGTATCTTGACGTCTGCAAGCACTACAGGCAGGTCTTGGATACGGAGGCCGTTGAGGAAGATCCGGCCAAGCTTCATCCCGTACGTTGTCGTTCTCTCCCTGTTGCTATTTGGCCTGGAGCCAAACTAACTTTGTTCGTTCCGCCAGGTCCTCCAACGAATCATCTACTTTGTCATTCTCGCTCCTTATGATAACGAGCAACACGACCTCCTCCAACGAATTCTCCGAGACACACGAAACTCCCAAGTTCCCCTCGATGCCGAGCTTCTCAAACTCTTCACCGTTCACGAGCTTATGCGCTGGCCCGAGGTGGCCAAGAAGTTTGGCCCCCATCTCTGCAGCACCGACGTCTTCGACGCCGAAGAAGGCCACTCGCCCGACGAGAAGGCTCACCAGCGATGGAAGGATCTGAGAAAGCGAGTCATCGAGCATAACGTGCGCGTCGTGGCCAAGTATTACACCCGCATCCAGATGGGTCGACTTACCGAGCTCCTTGACCTCGCCGAGGACGAGACGGAGAAGTACATTAGCGAGTTGGTTACGTCGAAGACGGTCCACGCTAAGATTGACAGGCCTGCGCGGATCGTTAGCTTCGCTAAGCCGCGTGATGCTGATGATATCCTTAACGAGTGGAGCTATAACATGAAGAGCTTGCTGGGCTTGCTTGAGAGGATTGACCACCTCATCACCAAGGAGGAGATGATGGCTAATATCCAGGCAAAGTCAAGAAAGGCAAGGTAAAGTGATATCGGTAGAGTTAGGGGGTCTTGAGGGGTTAGGCGCGCATGGTAGGGATGGATGGGGCGAATTGGGCCTGTCCCTCCTAGGAGTCGTCTTAAAACGTGTGTGTACTAGTAATACAGGCTAGAGGCTGTCCTCCGTCTGGACTGATATGTACCATTCATAGATATGGTCTCGACTTGTGTGTCTCGTTCTGTTCTCCCATGCAGTGAAGCGCTTTTATAGTCATGTGTAGAGTCTCGACGTTCTTAGGCGTATGGATGGCGCTCATGCCTTGTCTATCTCTACGTCTATTAATGTATGTCTATATCTGTCTATGCAAGCCTCGCACCCTCCTTAGGCTCACTCTCCTTGGGCTCAGCCTCCTCCGCAAACTTCCTAATAAACCCTATAATGGGCATCATCCACTCCCTCGAAACCGGCACATAATGCCCACCAGGATGCACCGCCACAACCGGCTCCTCACACCTCTCAATCAACTTCCGACTCCTCGACTCCTCCACGACGGTGTCCAACCCCCCAATATAATGCAACGTCGGCGTCCGTATACTCGGCTCATACATCCACTTGACCTCCTCAACAGGCATCCAAAACCCCGAATAAACAACCGCAAACTTCAACGGCCTCCCGCCATTCGCCCCCCTCAACTTCTCAGCCCAACCCTTCGCGCCCTCGGGAGGCGTCCTCCTCGGCTCCTCCATCGCGGCGGCGACCATAGCCGCCAGCGCACCTCCCTGCGAAAACCCAACTACTCCATCAACCCCCTGCGCCTCGCGGATGGCGTCCGCGACGGCTGACATTCCAGATTCGAGGCCGTGGACCACGGGGGATGTCGGATCGCGGCGGAACCAGGCCCAGCTGTCGAGTTGGTCGTCGGCGTCGGAGGGGTCCAGGGTGGGAGAGGTGGGGGTGAAGCCGGGGATTTCGGAAGGGCGGAGACGGATGGGGGCCGTGGGGTAGAGGAAGGTGAGGGTTGTGGAGAGGGGGGTTAGGGCTTTTGTTAGGAGTTTTTCGAGGGCGCGGGTTTTTGCGCGGAAGAGGGGGCCGGATTGGGTGTAGCCTTTGTTTGATGTTAGGTGTGTTTGTGTGAGAAAGGGAGAGAAGGGGGTTGAGGCGAGTTGTTAGGCGGAACGGGTGTGCTCGTTAGGTGGATTTGAGACTCGATCGGATCGGATTGGTTACGTACCGTGAAGCATGAGGACTTTAAGTTCCTTCTTGGGCGGTTTAGGCGCCTTCTGGTTCCCTTTCTTCCCGGCCTGGGGCTGCGTCGAGGCAGGCCGGGAAGGCCCGCTGTCGGACGGGGTGGGCGTCGGGGTCGCAGACTCGGACATTGTGCTTACGCGTCTGACGAAGGTTTGGGTAAAACTAGATGCGGATGCGCGGGTCAGCCTCCGTGCACAGAGGCTGAGCAAAAACATTAACGAATCCTCCTTCAGTTGGCGTTGATGACTCTTTGCCGATATATGTGGTTCTGAGATACTGTTAGCGGAAGTGGGGGAGGTTTGATATTATAAATGCATCGGAGAGTGATGCTTTTACGCACTTATGGGCAGAGTGAGCGAATGTGGGCAAGATCAATAATCTACGAAATCGCCCCCAATCCTTACAAATAGCAAAATAGGTCGAAAAGGACGTAAGAAGGAATGTAAGTAGCAACCCGCTTTTCTCTCAGTGACACTGAAGGGCGTGGTTTGGAAGAGGCACTAAGATTGAACGTTTACGGCAGTTGAATTATTCCAAGTCACGTGAGATACGCCGAGGTTCCGAAACGCCGTGAGGCTCGGGGCGGAGGATGAGAGAGGTTTCGGAGGGTTAACGACAGTAGGTAGACAGGGCAGCGCAGGTCGTTGGCCCATAACTAGCTAGATACCTGCTGAAGAAGCCGTGGTAATCGAGGGGCAGCTGCAGATTCCAATCACAAGTAGCATTGGGTCTCAACAAGAACATAAGGTCAAGATCAAACCGACGGTGAGGTTCCTGGTTTCCGGACGGGATATGTGCAATTGGCCGGTGAAGCCAAGTCAATTGGCAGCAAGCTGCGGATATTTGCGTCTATGATACAATCCCTCCCTGGTCCATGGACCCTTAGCAAACCAGAGGGTCAAGAGTAGTCTAATGCATTTCCGGCAGAATATCCTTCGCTTTAGTGGGAGGGCTTCGCGTGGGGGTTGCGGGGGTCGTTCTTCCACTCGGCACCTATTCTCACAGTTAGCTCTGCTCGTTGGCGAATGCGTGTGTGTGTGTGTCCCGGAAGGCGGCGTCTACTGCGTACCCTGCATCATGGAGTTTTGCGCGGCATTGATTCCGTAGGCGACAACGAGACCTTGAATGTCCCAAGTTAGCATCCGTCCCCGGTAGAGAACATCCGCGAGCATTTCGTTTGATCCATTCGAAAAGTTTATCGCGTACCGGCAATGAAGAAGGGAGCCATCGGCCTGACTGTTTTCGGGGGATGCGGATTAGCTTAATATTCCTCGAAGATGGGCCGAGGGGAAAATTTCGCTCCCGTCGGCGACGACGTAATTGACATACCGATAGGCGTGGAGAACTTCTTAATGGGGTTGGCACCGAACCAGAACATCTTGACTGTCTTATTGGGGGGGGTGTCCGACTAGAAACGAAGGATACGTAGTTGTTGGCTTGAAGGGTCGACGGAGGATTGTTTCTAGGACGAGCTGTTTTTGATGATTCGGCTGCCGGTAAAGACCGCGAGGCAGTTTGTTGGTTCCTTACATCTGAGGCGTTAATGAGATGAAGAAGGAAATGATGAGTCAGCATGTCATCGGGGACAGTGGAAGACGGCAAATGAGACAGTGTGGGCCTGTTGATTGGGCATCGTGCGAAGCTGCGACGGCACCGGTTCCGGACTGGCCTGAGCTTGATCTATTATCATGTGACTCAGTTTCGGCTTATCAGCCCGCCCTTTTGCACGAGCTCATCGAGGTGGGGATTCGTGGAAATCACGAGACTCCATTACATCATGTTACAGCGGTAGCGGTATTTGTCCCCAGCGACAAGTTAGAGTTGGGAAACTGCAATTGTGGGGAGGTACCTTTGGAGCAAGCTCCCGTTCTGGCATCTCGCATGTCCCTTATCAGCTCCAAGCTATGACCATCCACCACCGAGAGCCCATCCATGATGCATCCAATTGATGCCTGGTTGCCCGCCCATACAATCATAGCCTGTAATAGCCATAGCCAACCCTGTGTTCCCCATTTTAGCGTTGCCACCCCCAGCTTCGAAGAGCCAAACAGAGAGCAAACTGCTGCGGTAGTGGTTGTAGCGTAGACGTAGATTGGGGGCGCCTTGCTCCACCGGACCAGGTTGTTGTTTCCACGAGAGTTTCTGACACCGATGCTCATTGCTCTCATTGCTGACTCGGGGCAGGCAGTGGCACCTTTGACCTAAACAGTAAACTATCTTCTCTCCCCCTTCTCCCTAGCTCTTGCCCCGTTTCCATTCCTATTCCTATTCCTATCCCCATTCCCATTTCCATTGATAAAGACCTTCTCCCCCTTCTTCCTCCCTCCCCTTGACACCATCAGCTCCCCATTGACTCTTCCCGCCCTCTGCTTCTCCTCAAAGCAACCCCCTCCTTTGCCATTGCCAATTCCCTGGCCCGTTGTGGTACAACATCAGATTCTACTTTCTCCATCCGTCCATTCCTACATCACAAAGTGCGGGGTGACAACCCATCGGCAAGTTGTTGCATTGCTTCCCTCAAGCTTTCTATCCAATTAGCAACTACACCTGCCCTCCTATTCACTGGACTTCTACAGTTACACTCCGCATCCCCGTGCTCCTCCAAACCCAAGGGAGCATACACATCCGCATACTGCGCATCTCATCTCAGGCCTCTCTCTATAAGCTTCTCCTGTATATCTGCTGCTGTGTGCAGTATAACTGCTTGCCGTTGCCCATTGCCTCTCTTGGAACTCTTCGTCGCGACGCTGCCGCCCAACAGTCCAATCCAAACGCTCCGAATTACAACAAAGGAAACTCCTCCTCAAACCCCTCACGGCTCGGGTCGTGTTTCCTAGCCTTGGTTTGTTTTTGTTATTCTCCTTGGCTAGCGATTCACTCCGTTTCTGAGGAGAGGTCGTGTCGCGGTTCAACCACAGCGATATTCCTTTTTCCATCAAATTCGACATCATCCAATTCGTTTCCCTCTCATCACCACCATGATGCTCAGCGGAAAGCTTTCCCGAGCTAGCATGAGCTCCGGCGTTCGATGCCTGTCGACGTCGGCAGTTCGCGCCAGCAGCAGGACCCCGTCCATGGGCGACATCAACCCTACCCACGAAAGCGTCGAAGAGTTCAATCAAAGGCAAAAGCAGTTCCGGGAGAAGCTCATAGAGGCGAGGAAGTTGCGAGATGCAGGTGCGTTGAAGCATCAGTTACCCCCCCACCACGCCGAAGATGAGGAGCATATCCCTGGTCTCACCACCCAGGGCCTCGGCTCACTAAGTACCGCTGCTACAGAGAAAGCTGCGGAGCTCGCTCAGAAGGAGCCGCACCGGAAGTCTGGTCGCTTGACCAACCTTATTTACGGTACTAAGGAGGGCAGGGAGATGGACGCCCAGATCGAGGCCAGCTTCAGCGCTGTTCTGGCCCGAGGCAAATACGTCCACTCCATTGTCTTCCACGAGGTTTACCCTGACAAGGTTGACGAATATGTTGAGCTCGTCGGCAAATGGTACCCCAAGACGGCCGGCGCGGAGAATAACAAGGTCCACCTGGTCGGAAGTTGGAGGACTGAGGTTGGCGATTGCGATACCTTTGGTAAGGCCTGCCAATCTTGATACCTGGCACTCTCTGCGTCAACTGAGCTAACTGATTTCTGTTTCTGCTACCAGTCCACATTTGGGAATATCAGCGATATCAAGGATATCACGAGTCTCGACACCTCATCGCGTCCCATCCCGAGTACCCCGCCTTCAAAGAGAAGCTTCGAACCTTGATCAAGAGCCAGAATACCTCGCTCATGCAGGAGTTCTCCTTCTGGCCCACGACACCTCCCCGAAAGCTCGGCGGCGTGTTTGAGCTCCGATCCTATACCCTGCACCCCGGCAACCTCTTGGAGTGGGAGACCCACTGGCGACGTGGCCTCAAGGCTCGTCGTGAGGTTATGGAGGGCGTCGGCGCCTGGTTCGTGCAGATCGGCGACCTCAACACGGTCCACCACCTCTGGCAGTTTGCCAACCTCGAGGAGCGCAAGGTCCGCCGTGAGCAGAGTTGGAGCATAGAAGGCTGGAGCGAGACGGTTCACAAGACTGTTCCTTTGATCCAGACGATGAAGTCTAGGATCTTAATCCCCATGCCGTGGTCGCCTGTCTCTTAAGCCATCGACGCAGTGTCCTCACAAAGGCCGTTTTCTACGGAGTTGCCTGGAGAGGTCCTGATTCTTGAAGCTTGAGCGGTGTCGAACAGACAGCGATTACATTTGCGGCAACCACGAGACGACCAGAATTGATGTGTTCCTGAACGCCTCTTTATCAACTCGACTTAACGGGGCATGCTCTGCGGTCCAGAACTACGACTTGCGTTTTTCCTTGTTTCGAACTCGACCAGTTGTTTTTCTTTTCCTTTCTTTCTTGGCCTTGTCATTGCCTTGCATGGTTCTTTTTCCTTTCCTTCTTTTTTCAACAAGTTGTTCAGGGAACTCTACTATAAGGCGACGGTGATTGCGGCGTTTGTGGACTCGCTCAGGCGAGGCTATTATGGTGTATGTCTTTTCTGCACATATCGATTTCCACACTTTACAGAAGCCCCAGTGAGAATAAAGGCATGAACTGATACATGAATATGCTATTCGGCGCTTATAATTGTGACACCCCGTCGCTACGTCGTGTTCTAATTGCATTCCCAAATAATGCGAGGCGAAGTGCGGTAAACAGACAGTAGACTTCGCTTACCCAATTGACCTCTCGCTGATTGAAATACACCATCGTTGATTGATGCAAAACAGCACCGGCTGCTCCTTAAAAGACGCCCGTATACCTTTTCCCCAAATCGACTCCGTAAGCAGAACGCCCTCCATACCCCCAGGAACTCCCACGAATAATGACCAAGCAAGGAAAACAAGATGTAAAAATAAAAGAGAGCTCCAACTCCATGCAGAGCCCATGGCAACTTCACTCTTTGGGTAGATTGGCAAGCACCACTTCGAGGTTCGACTCGATTCGCGCGAGGGTCGCCTTCACCGAGAGGAGCTTGGTAGAGAGCGACATCAGCCTAGGATCCGCCGTCTCGACCCGGACCTTTTCGCGGACGTAGACGGGGGTGTACTCGCCCGGTACGATGACCTCGTAGGGCTGGCCGCTGGAGGAGGCCGAGCTCGACGGATCAGAAGAAGGAGACGCAGCCGGGCGCACGACCTCGGGGGGCACGGGATCGGTAGGTGACCTCGGTGGCAGGTTCGGCTTCGGCGTCCTCCCGCCGGCGTCCTTGCGATTGTAGACGTAATCGTAAATAAGGCCCGTCTCGTCGTGTTCCAAGCGCTTAACGGTACCGATAGCAAGACCCAATTTCGTACCCAGATGCACGGGCGCGTTAACAGGCTCAAGTATGCGGATCCACAGGACGATGAAAGAGTCCTGAAGGCCGAAGTACCAGCTCATCTGGCTCCCCGGATCCGGGTCAAAGTGCTCCGGGGCGCAGGACCGCGTCGTCCATGCCGTGTCGGGAATTTCGCGCGGGGGACCTTTGAGGATGGCTGCGGAGTCGGAGACGAGCTGGGAGAGGGCGCGGAGCTGGGCTTTTATGAATTGGGGGTCGGGGGGTAGGGTGAGTGTTACAGAGATGGCGCGGATGGCGTCGTCGATTTGGCGGCTTAGGGTGTCGAGTTGGGACATGTGGATTTCGGAGTTGAGGGTTATGGTTTGGGGGTGTTGGGTTTGGAGGTGGAGGTGGACGTTCTATGGAAGCGGGGGAGTGAGAGCGTTAGTCGGATCCATGTGCTTCTGCTCTGCACTTTATATCTCTCCCCAAGAGAGTTAGATGTGATGGAAAAACATACGGCTTTGACAATGCGGGTGCCGACCCGTGTCACGGTGCCCTTAACAAGCTCGTTACGACGTGTACTGAGCACAAGAGTAGTTCCTGGCAATACGGGGGCGAGCAGCGCGTAGCATTCGTCGAGGGTTTGTTTTATGGGCGGGAGCTCTCGTTCGCGGATGTAGTTGATGAGCCATGGAACGTGGTTCCGCTGTTGGTCGGTTACGACTTTGATCAGCATTGCTGCACTCGGGAGAGGAAGAGGAATTGGAAGAAATATGATTGATATTGGGGAGAGAGCTTCGAAAGGGAAGGCTTGGGAGCTAGGCAAAGGCGCAGAGAACGACTGTGAGGGCATACCTTGGTCTCTTTTATCTTTTCCTCCCGCTCCTCGTCCGTCATGGGCGGATAGGGGAAAGGTCCTAGAGACATGGCTGGCTACGTATATTGGGGCTATAGATGTGCCTAGGGATGTTGGAAATGACTGTAGGCAACCATTTATGGGGGTTTGCGAGCGCGAGCGACGAGGTTGAATCAGAGCTGCGATGTGGGATGTTGTTCGAGTGGGGAAGTCACAGGCTCGACATTTAGTTGCATGATGCAGCTTGGAGGTAGCTCGGGTGCTCATTCGCGCTAGTGCAGCTGCTTTGGGGGTTACAGGCTTACAGCTGGCTATTCTGGTGCCTGCAGGTGGTGGGACGGACAGACTTGACAGTGACGTATGTACCTCCGAGCATGTGCAATTTTGACTAAACATCGAATTGATCAATTGACAGCAGATGCCCGCCCAACTTAAGCGACCCTCCTCCACTGCCTTGAAGTTCGCGAAAATCTCACCATTGCTGAGAGAGCCACGCGCAGCAACACTCTCCGGACACAATATATTCGCACGGAAACTCATACCCTAACTAGACTGTCATCCATCCGCCCTATTCTAGAATCGAGCCCCCCGTCTCCGCAAAGACCTCGTGGCTCCTCAAGTCTTCGGTTCAAGTCCCATCGGCCGCTGCCCATTGACACCGTTTATACGTCTGCCTGGCAGGCAAGGATAGGACTCATTTCAAAGAGAGCTAAAGACGCATGCTCGAGGAGAATCTGTCAAGATGACACCGGCTCCTAAAACTAAACTTGCGCCCGTCCCCAAGGGTAAGCTCACCAGTGTCACACCTACCCCTGCACTCGCTCTCACTGCTCATCATCATGGTAGGCTGCAAGGTTCAAAAGAGACCGCTCGTGCGCCAGCAACAGCCCGCCTCATCAAATTCTCGTCTCATCTACGTGTCTTCTTCAACCCCCTTCATGGCGGTGGTGAAACGTGTCCGCAAGCGGCTGGATAAAGCTGCCGTCGGCGGCTCCAAGCCTCCCAACAAGAGGATGCACCTTAGCGCGAGGATAGAAGCCCTGAAGAAGACGGACGGAACCAAAGGTAGTGGTGCGGAGGTCGTTGTGTTAGGTACGGGGAAGGCTGTTGAGAAGACGCTAAAGGTGGCGAGTTGGTTCTCTGAGGAGAAGGACTGTGCGGTCTCGATTAAGACGAAGACTGTTGGTACTGTCGATGATATTGTGGCCGGAGATGAGGCTGAGGCTGAGGATGAGAGCCGTGTGAGGAAGCTCAGTTGTTTGGAGATCACGATTAAACTACGCTGAGTGGGGGGAGGGAAAAGATCATTATGACTACCGATCATGAGAGAGCATCATGACTCCTCATCCAGGCCTCACGCCGTCCTAGCTTGCGGGGGTGCAGGAAGGCTAGGCTCGGCGCACAGGGCGACTGGACCGGCTTGGCTCATGCCGTCTAAGAAGGCTCTGCAATGTTTCGATCGAGGAACCACTCTCGAACTTTCCTGTAAGGCCATGCAAACTCTCCCGAGGAAAAGTTGGGCTCTGCTAACAACTCTCTGGAAGGTCACAACCGATCGTTACGACACACTAGGAATACGATTCGACGATGTAAAATGCCAATATCTAATGCCATTGAAAACCTATCCCAAAGTAAACAGTCTAGTTCGCGTTGAAATCTAGGATTTCACGCAGAGAAATTTATTTAACAAAAGAAAAGAAGAGGAGAAAAAGAAAAGACTCCAACAGAAAAATGCATCCTCATCGTACACAATCACATCGTCTCCTCGTCTCCTCGCCCCTGCTTACACGACAATCAACTTACTCTTCCCGCAAACCCCCTTGGACAGCGTTTGAATCGACCCGCTCGACAGCAGTTCCAGGACCTGTAGGTTGGCCTCGAACTCCCTCGTGATAAAGTTGCGAATCTCGATAGCGACGAGGGAATCAAGCGGGTAGTGAGAAAGCGACCGCGTAATGTCAAGCTCCTCCTCTTCCATCATCAGCACGGACGCAATCTTGAAAACCAATCCCTTGCAGACAACCTCCTCCCTCTCCTCGGGTGTCTTGGCCGCTTTGAGCGCGGCGCTATAGGAGATGGCCGTCGACGACGAGGCTGTCGCCTCCGCCGCCGCTTGCGCCTCCATTACTTCTCGGAGGTGCTTGAACTTGGCATCTTGCGTCCAGAACGGCTGCATGCTGGGGGTCATGCGGACACCAGTGATAACATGGCTGTTGCATGCCTTCTCCAGCTGGCCGTTAATGGCGGCACCGGCGAGCGCCAGTACCTCGGCCTCGCAGATCATGTCACTTCCCAAGTTCTTGGCCACTTCTGCAGCCGCCTCGGCATTCTCGGCGAGGTATCCAATGTCTGAGATTGCCGTGGGGTCAATGGATGATGCTGCAAGACCAAGAGCCCTCCTGTACTGCACGAATGCGTTCAAGAAGGCGTTGGCCGCAGCATACGCTGCTTGACCTCTGTTACCTACCGACGCGGCAACGGAGGAGAAGGTAATGAAGAAGTCAAGAGGCTGGCCAGCCAGAGCGTGATGGAAGTTCCAGGCGCCGTGCACCTTGGATTCCATGACGTCTACCCATTCCGCGTGGGTCATTTTCTCGAACAGGACATCGCGGAGGACCATGGATCCGTGAACGACACCCCGTACTGGTGGGAGCCCCTCAACACCGGTAGACAAGAGGGTGTCGACCGAAGTGCGGTCAACAACATTGCAAGCGCGGACTGTGATGGTGGCACCAACTTTCTTGGCGTCTTCGATCAGTTCGGCAACCTTTCCTGTCGAGGTTCCGCTGCGGGAAACGAGGACAAGACTCTTGGCTCCTTGGCCAATCATCCACTTCGCTAGGCCACGGCCCAATCCACCAGTACCGCCGATGAGGACGTAGGTGGCATCGGGCCGAAGGAGCTGGCTCAACTTCTGGGCTGGAGCTTGGACAGTGTCGTCAGCCTTGGGAGCGATAACAACCTTTCCGAAGAAGCTGCCCTCCTGAAGAGTTTTGAAAGCCGCGTCGGTCTGAGAAATGGAGAATGTATTGACCGGCGACGGGGTCTTGGCCTTTCCTTCTTGAATGAGTTTGTTGACTTCGCTCACTAGCTTCTTGATAAGCTTGGGTCTTTCAGAGATGACGGAGAACATGTCGACCGTGACGAAGGTGATGTTCTCTTGGAGGCGCGCCATCTCGACGTTGACGGTGTTAGCGCCATCCTGTTTGACAAGCTCGATGTAGCGGCCGAACTTATCCAAGCATCGCCAGGACTCCCTCGCTACAGGACCGCGCAGACTATTCAGAACAACATCGACCCCCTTGTTGTCGGTCTGGTGGCGGAGGGCATCTACGAAGCTGGCGTCGCGACTGTAGTAGATGTGGCTTTCCGGAACGCCGCATCGCGAGATCAAATGCTCTTTCTTCTCTGCCGAGCCGACGGTCGCGAAGACTTCTGCGCCGACCATCTGCGCTATCGCGATGGCTGCCTGACCGACAGCTCCCGCTGCAGCGTGAATGAGAATCTTCTCACCTTCGGAGAGTCGGGCGAGCTCGATGACGCTGTAGTACGCGGTGCAATAAGAGACTGGGAGAGAGGCAGCGGACTCGAAAGTCATCTCCGAAGGTATCTTGAGAGTGAGATGAGACTTGGTGCGAGCGTAACTCGCAAGGGCGTTACTGGCTAGGGCGGCCACGCGGTCGCCGACGTGGATATCGGTCACGGCGGCTCCCACGGCAGTCACGATACCGCTTGCCTCTTGCCCGAACTCTTCATTGGGAAGCTTGCCATTGACGGCGAGGGCGTCCCTATGGTTCATGCCGATGGCCTTGACCTCAATCTCGATCTCGTCTTCAGCGAGATGGGAGTTTCGGACCTGGTCATCGACAAAATGGAGGCTCTCGAGGACGCCGGTTGCACCGACAACCATCTTCAAGGGGCGACCTTCCTGTCCGAAAGCGGTCGGCTCAAGGACACCCTCTTTGGTCTGTCTGTGAACGAACTCGTTCATCTCGGGATCATTAACAATACGAGGCGTGAAGAAAGCACCTCCGCGCTCCATGAATTCAAGCTCGCTGCTGGCAGTAGCGCGACACCCGAACGCGGACTTGAAAACCTCGAGGATAGCCTTGCAGGAGTCGCCATCGGACAACCTCGTCTTGGAGTCAAGATCGAGAGTTGCGAAGCGAAGGAGAGTCTCGGATCGGATGCTGCGGCTCATGCCGACGACCATGTTCGCATCCGGGTTCTCGCATCCGCTGAGAGCACCGCGGATAACCCACAGAATACCCTGGACGGACGTGATAATCTTCTGTATGGCGGTGAATTGCTCCGGAGTGACGGTAGTGAGGACAGATTGGTCAAGTTCGTTGAGGAAGATGCAAATCTTCCCGCTGGCGTTGTTCTCGAAGAGGGTGCCGAGCTCGGGCCTCTTGCCGGTGGCCTCTTCAAGGTCCGTGGCAAGCTTCGCGGCGGTGTCCTTTTGGAGGTCGGAATCGCTGTGGATGATGACGATGTCCTCCGTCGTGTGCTTGGACTCTAGCGGCTCAACCATCTCGAAGTCATCCGTGGGGTGGATGGGGGTCAGGATAGGCTCCCACTCCATCTTATAGCAAAGCTCCCTCGCGACATTACCGTTGGATTGCGACTCACGATCCAAGATTGGAGCCACCGTAAGATCTTCTAGGGTAATGAGGGGTTCCTTTGCCTCGGCGATGGTTGCGAACATGGAAACCTTGGCGGGTTTGGGATTGGAAGCAGAAATGCTGCCACGGCAGTACGCCTGGAGAGTGCTGTTCGGCTCCTTAATGAGTGGGATCACGTCCTTCGAGAAAATCATCCGTCCGATGGACGAAGGCAAGTAAATGGTATCGAGGGCGGATGACGTTTCCGAAGCGAGGATGGGCCAGTACATCTCGATAAGGGACTCCAAGAACGAAGGATTGATAATGGGGCTGACGAGATGGTTGTTGGGCATCTCCTTGGCGACGTCTGCGACCTTGAGTATTCCGGACGAGTACCCGGATGCGGCCTTGCAGCTCTCGATGCCTTGGAAGGTCGGGCCGTAGGCGACCCCAAGCGTCCAGAGATTATCGTACATCTTGGCGGTGTCGATGTTCTTCTGAGCTGCAGCATCAATTTCGGCAATAGATGCCCTTAGAGTTGCTTCGGTATCCTGGGTCAACTTGTCACCGTTCACGCTGTTTACTTCCTTGGTCCGCAGACCGATGAGGCCCTTGCAGTGGTCCTTCCAGCCCTGACTCGCGGTCCAGGAGCAAATGCGGAACTCGTCCCAGACGTTCTCCTCGACGGTCCGGATGGTGATATTCATCTCCACATCTTCGTCGGGAAGTACCAGGGGAGCGGACACCGTGACATTTTGAAGTTCGAACTTGTCGAAGGCGATGTCCGACTCTTGAGCCTTTTGGGTTGCGGCCTCCAAAGCCATAGTGATGTATCCAGCTAGAGGGAAGATGGTGAGGGATTGGATCTGGTGATGGCGCAGCCAAGGAAGGTCGTCCAAGCGAACGATGTTCCTCCAGGTGGGCTCCAAGTCGTTGGAGTAGTTGGCAAGAGTCCCGAGGATATCGGTGCGCGGGGCGCTTCGGGAGGCGTGCTTCTCCCACATGCGCGAACGGTGCCAGTATTCCGTCTGGTAATTCCAGGGATAGCGCGGCAGGTCCGTAAGCAGCACGGGAGGCTTGGCGGGAGGCTTGGGGAAATTGATGGCCTCGAAATTGAGAGTCGCGCCCTTCATCCATACGTTGGCCGCCAGCTCGAGGGCTGTTTCCACGGCGTCTCGCTTCCGCACCAGCGCGGACGCGTAAGGGATCTTGGCGGCGTTGGTGCCCGCGACCTTCAGGATCTGTTTTACGGGGCCCTGGAGGGCCGAGTGTGGACCGAGTTCGACGAGCATGTTGACGCCGGTCTTGTACTCGCCGAAGGGCTGGACCATGTCATCGACAGCCTCGGCGAAACGCACAGAACAGGTCAAGTTCTGAACCCAGTAGCTTGGTTCCAGCTCAGTCCCATCGGCGAGCCTGCCGAGCAGAGAAGAGTGGAACTTGACCTTTGTGGATACAGGACGCTCGACGTTGCGGAGCGCCTGCTGATATTCCTTGGCCACGAGGTTCATGTGGTGAGAGTGGTAGGCAACATCGACCTGGAGGCGACGGTTGAACAGGCCCTTCTCCTGGACGGCCTTCTCCAACTCGGTAATTGCGGGCTCATCGCCGGAAATGGTCAAGCTCGACGGACTGTTGAAGCAAGCGATCCTCGCCTCCCCAGTCTTAAGATCGGCGAGCAGCGGGGCAAACTCCTCCTTGCTTCCGCCGACGGCCATCATAGCGCCGCGGAGATTGGGGTGCTTGCTCTTGAGGACGGGGATCAAGCGACCTCGGTGGTACGCGATGGTCATGCAGGCATCAAAGGTCAAGATACCAGCCGCGTATGCGGCGGCGATCTCTCCGCTGGAATGACCCGCTACCGCGTACGGCTCGATACCCCAAGATCGGAGCAGGTCGGTCAAGGCGAGCTGGATAGCCGTGCACGCTGGCTGGCTGATATGTGCCTGGTTAACTTGAGAAGTAGCAACGTCCTTTCCGAGCTCCTCGATGAGGGACCAATTGGCACCCATGGAGGTCATGCACGTATCGGCCCGGTCAAGGCTGTCCCGGAAGGCGGGGTAGTCGAAGTACAACTCGCGACCCATGGCCCACCACTGAGCGCCCTGACCGGTGAAGATGAACCCGATCCGAAGCGGCTCGGTCTCCTTTCCAGGGGCGATCTGCTCCTTCGAGAGCTGCTCCACCAGCTCGAAAGAGTTGGAGGCGGGGACGGCCAGGCGCCACTGGAGAATAGAGCGCCTCTGGCAGATAGTATAGGCCACGTTGGCCATGAGGTCCAACTCGAACATCTCGGGCCGCTGCTCGAGGTAGATGACTAGCTCCTTGGTGACCTTTTGCAGAGAAGCCTTGTCGTTGGCGGAGAAGATGAAGAGCTTCCGACCGTTTGTAGAAAACGCGTGCTTGCTGTCGACGAACAACCTGTCTCGGCCTCTCTGAGCCAGGAACGGGCCCCTCTCCAGCACGACGTGGGCGTTGGTTCCACCGAATCCAAAGTTATTCACGCTAACATACTTCTTGTTCCGAGGCCAGGGCCTCTGACCGGGTGGGACCTTGATCCCCCACTCTGCAAAAGGGATCTTCGGGTTGGGAATCTTGAAATCGTGGTTGGGGATGATGAAGCCGCGCTCGAGCATCAGCGCCGCCTTCATCACGGCCACGATGCCCGAGGCGCCCTCGAGATGGCCGATGTTGGACTTTACGGAGCCGATGAGGAGGGGGTCGCGGGGCGAGCGCTTCTGGGCGAGGACGTTGTGGATGGCGCGGGCTTCGATGGGGTCGCCGACTTTGGTGCCGGTTCCGTGGGCTTCTACGTAGCCGCAGTCGTTGGGGTCGAGGCCGGAGTTGGTGTAGACTTGCCTCATGAGGGCCTCTGTTGTCTCGTTAGTCCTAGTAATCATCCGGGGAAGAAGTGTCTCGGGGAGTAGCTTACCCTGGGCTTCCCCGTTGGGCATAGTGATACCCGGAGTCTTTCCATCCTGATTGATGCCGCTGCCGACAATGACGGCTCTGATGGAATCGTGGTCTTTGATAGCCTGATCTAGAGGCTTGAGAATGAGGATGGCACAGCCTTCGCCACGACCGAAACCGGTTCCTCTGGCATCGAAAGAAATTGACCGACCGTGGTCGGAGAAAAGTCTAGATACCGATACAATCATCCCGTTAGAAACGCAACGCTTACACGCCTTATGAATTACAAAAAGAAAGTGATTTCTCACCTAGACTTTGAAAATGAAATCCAAAACTCCGGGAGCATGTTAAGATGGCATCCACCAACCAAAGCCATGCTGGATTCGCCGGCCCTCAAGCTCTGGCAGGCAGCGTGAAGGGCGACCAAACTCGAGGAGCATGCAGTGTCTGTTGTGAAACTAGGGCCTCTGAGGTCGAAGAAGTGAGAAATTCTGTTTGATTGCATGGCATATGCACAGCCTACGGGAACAAAACATGTCAGCATATCGAGATAAAAAGACGAAGGAAATTGGAGAATGGAGGTTGTTCTTACCCGTCGCTTGATGCATGGGAATGGTATCCGTATCTCTAAATAACGCCGACTCATACTCCGGGAACGAACCACCAATAAACACACCAACATCCTTGCCCACAATATTCTGCTTCGGCACGCCAGCATTCTCAAGCGCCTCGAACGAGCACTCAAGAAGCAGCCTCTGCTGGGGATCGAGCGAAATGGCCTCCTTCTCGGTCAAGCTGAAAAACGGCGCGTCGAAGGCCTTGAAATCAGTGTTGAGGAAGCACCCGCCCACGGGGTTATGGGTACCGGCCTTGCCCGGGTTAGGATGCTGGAAGGGCGCCATGTTGAAGCGGTTCTCGGGGATGGGGGACCAGGTGCCGCGGGCTCGGGCGATGAGTTCCCAGAACTCGGCGGGGCTGGAGATGCTGCCGGGGAGGCGGCAGGACATGCCGATGATGGCTATGGGCATAACTTTGTGGGGGCCGGTGCTGGTGGTCGTGCTGTTGGCGGCAGCGGGAGTGGGAGGGTTGACCGCTGGCGGAGCTCGGATGCCGTTGGTGAACGGCGTGTTAGGGTAGGTTGTGTGAGCGCTGGTGCCATTGCCGTTTGTGTGACCGTTGGTGAATCTCCAATCGGCAACGCCTGAGAAGCCGTGGGCGCTGGAGATGCCGCCATTGTTGTCTGTGGGGGTTAAGGGCTCAAACCCATCGGGAATGGTTATGGGGTAGGCACCGGGGATGGTGCTACCTCCGACGGGGCCACCGAGGAGACCCTCGAGGCTGGTCAGGAAGCTATAGTCATCCTGCCAGTTGGTGTTTCCATTGCCATTGACTGGCGTTGGAGGAGTAGAGTCTGCTGCCGGAGACATGGTCGTGGGATTTTTGTCTGACCAAGAGCCAAGGGGGCGAAGAGGCAGGCAGCTATGTCCTTGCGAGGGACACAAAAGACTCTCTTTGACAGGCGGGTTGGGGAAGAGAAAAGGAGAAAGGAGGGAAGAAGCGTTAGAAGGTTTTGAGAAGAAGACTCCCCGGCGCGAGGGAGAACCAAGCAAGTTCTATTCTTCAGGCCAAGACAGACATGACAAAGCTTTCAATTCGGGGCTCATGTAGAACTTGGCAATTGGCAGAGCAATAATAAAAGAGTCAACAGATAAAATAAGAATAAGATATGAAAAAAAAAGAGGTGTGTGTGGCAAGGAAAGGAAAGGGAAGGAAAGGAAGTGGAAGCTCCCTTTTGCCAAGACTTTTTGATTCTTTTTAAAGAAGTCTGGAAGAATAAGGGACAGTTCTGATAAATGGGATGTGAAGAAGATATATGAAGGGCAGCAACTGCACAATGCTAGCTCGCCGCTCTTATTGACACATCTGATGTCGGGCGGAAACGAGCTCTTCTTGGATACGTATGCGTAGTCTAACTTGGGGTACTTGGGAGAAAGGCGTGGGAAAGTGTGGAATCTAATATTCGAAACCCAAGGTTATAAAGATCGGATTGAGACTGGGTCTGGGTCTGGGTCTGGAACTGGAACTGGGAAAGTAGTGGACTGACGAGGGAGTTCTTCTTGTTCGACTATGCCTGTTTCCCTTTATGGACCATATACAAGGCCGCGCCTTACACGGGCCAAAGGGGGACATGGACGGAGTTCGTTTCCGAAGGGCGGTCCTATTATTTTCTCCCATTGTTGCCCTCATTTGGCTGTCGTCGTCTTTACCCTGGATTTACGTTTTTTCTGAATTTCCAGCCTCATTTAACTTGGGATAAAAGGGAAAAGAAAGGAACCCAGCAAGCAGCAAGCTGCAAGCCACGTTATCACCATAATCCGGGAGGGATGTTACCCTCAGCATACGATTTTAAACAAGGGGGGCTCTAGGTGTCAAGCTGCGCGTTGAATGGAGAACATATTGGGGCCACGCTAGCTGGGGCATATCCGCCCTCGTGGGGTTGGTACTGCCCTCCGCCTTGTCCATTCTACGTATTACAAGGTCGGCGCCGATCACGACCGACGTGGGTCCTGCGGACATAGTGTAGTTACTTGGTGGGCTTTCCATGGAAGACGCGGCAAATGAACGCGGAGACGGGAAGCCAGGGAGGGGGGTGTGGAGGAAGATTTTGACAGGTAGAGGGGAGTGGGCGTGTAAGTGGGCAGTTTTGGGGAGACAGAAAGTGTTAGGCACAGAGTGGCACGTTTTAGAAGGGTCAAGAGGAGATGCGGTGAGTGGAGCTTGCTGGAATGGAGGGAAACCAGCAACTCGGACAGACTCTTCGTTCTGTGAGAGGGTTACTGGACGTGATGCTTGTAGTTCGGGGTTGCGTGTGCGTGAATGTGTGAGCGTGAGTGTTCGCATGCGTGGGTGTATGTGTGTGTGTGGGGATCGTGGGATTAATATAAATCCCAAATGAGCTGACGACACTCGGTTTCTTAGAGGGGCAAAGGGGACGGAGGACATTGAATGGGAAGGGGGAAGGGAAGGGGGAAAGCTGTATGTCTACATCTAGTGTCGTGAGTAAGGGATGAGAGATATATGCAATGAAACCCAGACGATATCCGGGCCTAGCCAGGCCCGTCGAGGTACTGTCTGTATGTTGGGTCCCCCCTTGCTGCTTTTCCGTTTGTCGGGTAAAAAAATATGTGATGTGATAGATGAGATCTACGCAGAAAAGAGATTCGCGATCGCCCACGCCGATGGCGCTAGCTCATCAGCTTCCCCGACGAACGCGTAATTGGGAGGAAGGAATGGCTGCGTGAATCTTTGATGATACGCCGTTGGTCTTCCAGAAAATCTCGCGAGGTGTCATACAGTCGATCCGGGGTTGACAGGGTTGGATTTTGGGGGGGGGGGGTGAGTCTTCTCAAGGCTTCAATGGTTTTATGACTCGAGCATCTGGAACTTACACGAGTTACATGTGAGAAAGGCTGACGAGACCGAAAACGCATAGTAAAATAATAAAGAATAAAGGAAAATCCCATAGGTTCCGTTGTTCGGGCCCACATCGGGCAGTGGAGGGGAAGTGTTACTACGGAAGTGCCCAGCTCGGATCAAGGACCGAAGAGAAGCTTAAAGGAAGAGAAACGAACGAGGTCAGAGAAGCGCAGAAAAGGGAACGGGACCTGAGGGGTGTGGTGGTAGTAGGAGTGGGACGCAGAGCATGCGTTCGTACCTTGCTTGCCGGACGGCTGTTCCGGACAAATGGGGATGCGGCCGGGTTCCTAAATGGGGGCAGAGTTGGAAGAAGACGAAATTGGTGTACAAAGGTGGGACTGGGAACGTGGACGGCGAGAGAGCGCCAACATCATGGGATGGAGCCCACGAGCTTCCTTCTGACAGGGCAACGCTCTCGCTGGGCAGGAGGAATAATCGAGTGGATTGAGGCGTACGAGTGCGCATACGTGTCCCAAGCACGACGAACTGGAGTCGCGCATATCCCAGCGGGCGAGAACCGTCCGTGAACCGTGAATGGGGACCGGGCATTCGCACTTGCGGTTATAAGCTCAGAAGTATTCATGTCGTACAATTCCATCGTATCAATACAATGGAGGCAACGGCGGAGTCACTCATTGGAGTGGGATTGTAGCCGAGAATCAATATATTGCTGGCTGTCAAAGTCTGTGACGATAAAGGCCAGTCTGCGATGATCTCTGTTTTGCATAAATTTGATCCGGGGAAAAGAAGACTGATCGGATCAGGCGATTGGATGGCAGAATGAGAAGCAAGATGATTGACTCGGCCCTGGTCTTGGAGGGAGGTGGTCTGGATATAGCGATCAATTGATGTCTATAGCGATCGTTGGCGAGGTCTATAAGTGTGGGCTGTAGTGGCTATAGTGGCTATAGTGATCATCGTTCTATAGAAACCTCTCATGCAATTGTCTTCAATCTTGGATTTTGTATTTACTAATCACAATTGCCAAGGAACTGCGATCTGGATCTTCGTAAATGCTTGATTCGCATTGATTCTTGATTCTCAGTCCTTTGCATGTTCATGATCGCTACTCAGATCTCGGCTGCGCCGTCAAACATTTCTTGTCTTACATGCCACCCGGCTATATCTCATTTCGTTGCGGGTCTGTTTTTTTTCCCAATATTCTCGCTCCTTTTTGAGGGGAGACAAACGGATGTCTTGATACATGGTTCCATACTTTCTCCTCCAGGAAAACACCGCGAGAAATTCCGAGGGCGAATTCGAACTGCTCATATGAGGAGGAGACGATTTGGGGTCAAGGATAAGGATGCTGCCACACGATAAATCATACTCACACTCGCCAGACTCAATCTATATATTGCAAATCCAGATAAATTCGTATTGGCATCTCTCTTCTCGGCTGCGGTTATTACGCGTCAGGAACAGACTGCCCAATTACGCATACATTAACCTACCGTTCCTCTCTATTATTCTCACTCTCATATCCTCCCCTTTCCACACGAAGAAAGCATCTTCTTGTTTCCCGCTTCTTTTACCCGTGCGCCCTCTTTTCGCCTCTTGCCTTTTCTTTCGTTCGACGTTGGCGGAACGTTGAGCCGACTCGGAGCGCTCCGCGCAAATTTTCCACTCACCACATGCAGCAAGAGATAGTAGAGTGGGGAGGAACTTTGGAGGAGGATGACGTTGACAGCGGGATCGACTTCTCCGGACCCGGAAGTCGAAGAGGATGCACAAAGACGCATCGACAGGGCTCAAGTCCCCCTTTCTTCTCTCTTTCTTTTCCTGCTCCTGTGAGCTGCTGCTCCGATGTCGTCAACCTGTTGTCGTAACCTCTCTCCGAGTCCGACGTAGGCGGAGTAAGTGCATTTGCCCGCGATATCTCAACCGAATCTGAGATGTCAGTAAGACGAGACGAGACACGATATGATGCGAGTGAGCCTGAAAGATGATGTAGAAATCTTAAGAAGGAAAAGCAGCTTGGCATCCTTCATCACCACGTCAAGACCCTGCAGCGGCAACCAAGCCAGGTAAAAGGACGAGACTTGTGCTCGTGCTTATGTTTGTTCGTCCCGCCATCACGGTCTGGGTCGTTCTCGGTCAAAGTCCCGATCTTCTTCTTTCCCCGCACTACTCGTTCTCGAGGAACCTCTACAACCTGGGCATTGGACCAGGAAATCTGCTCACCGTGGATAAGACTCGAACTACGGATCGGCATGAGCCTGCATATTCCTGATCGCCACCTTAAAACCCCAATATGGGAGAAAGAGGGAGGGCATCCACTCTGTCTGATACAAGGCCTTGGCTAGGCGAAATGTCACAAATCGCATAAGGAAAAGTGATGAAAAGAGAAACGGATTCAGGTCTCAGATGACCTGGAATATCAAGCTTTTTGGCCGATATTGCCCAGATTCTTCGTCTTCTAGCTCTTGTCCGTGCCCTCGCCTTCTCCGCTCCGCGTGCAGTCTCCGATGAAGTTTCCGGTTGGCCGGGAGGGGTGGAGACTGGCACGCCGAGGTGGCAATGGAGGATGGGGGTTACATTGAGCCCAATTCATAGAACCGGCGGACAGCGAAATCAGGAATACGGAGTACTGCCCGAAATGTAAAGAGAAAAGAGAACCGATAGGCTACTTTTCTTGAGCGTGTAGTAGATGGCATACCAATAGAGAGAGTGAGTTTCCCTCTTTCATACCATACCCATGCCATACAATATGGCAGTAGCTTAAGTACCTGTTCCCAACTTTCCGGTCATCAGGCTACATGTATTCATCTCGTCGCCTCCTTCAGTCCACTCTCTTGTTCACCTCTTGCCCACGATTCGTCGCCATGAAGCGGCGAAATGCGGGCTTTAATAACGTCGGGATCTACATGTCGAATTCCGCCTCAATTCTAGCCTGTCTGGGACCTACGTTGGATATCATCGATAATATACGAGACCTCTTCTGTACAGTTTTCTATAGCCATGTCTGCTATAGCCTTGTCTGTCCTTCCCATATCCAACCCAACCCCAGCCATTCGAGTCCATCTTGCCTACCTAGGAAGGCCGCAACCCAGAGTAAAATCCGAATGAGTATTTCAGTATAGATATACCGCGCCTTACAGATGACTGAAGGGCTATTTTACTACAGAGCTAGGTGGATTTGTTAGATTTCTGTCAGTACGATAGTATCTGATTTCTGGATTAAGGTATCAAATGCTGTAATCTCACCACAACTTTTTCCTTCCCCTTCCCTGAATTCCCTTCACGAACTATAGGTGACGCTATCCTATGCGCGGGTGCTTCTCTTTTGCCGCCTTGCGGGTCTTGACTACTTCATCCGCCCGTCGTGTCTTAAAATCTCAACCTCATCTCCTCTTTTCGGTGCCATCGTGGAAACTCCTAGCCCCCCTCCCATAGTCTCTCCTGAAGCCTTCTTTCTCTTGAACCGGTGATATTCTGTTTTCGTCGCTCATCTGTGAAACCCATTAGCCCTCCCACCTTTTTTTTTCTTTTATTTTTTCTTTTTATACTTGATATAGCTTTTGCTGCTTCGCCAATTCTGTTTCCCCGAATCAGCCTCGTATTGTTTGGGGCAGGCATCACAGATTCACTGGCTCGTTCCTGATTCCAGTCACATTTACGAAACGAGGTCTATTTTGACAAGTCTGACCTCCCCCTTCTCTTCTATCTCCCAGGGCACATTTCAGCGGATTGGCTCCCCTGTTTTATATCCTTCTCATTGCTTCGCTCATTCTCAGGCATTGTACCTCCCCCAAGAGCATGATATTTCGGATCTGAACCTCGTTCGCATCCCTCCCGTATCTCTATCAGTACCTGGTCCGCACCCTCCACACCACCTCTTAGCTTCCGTTTTTGCATCCCGACCCCAGAGAGCCTCAGCCTACATAGTTCACCCGTTTCTTGTGACTACGATCTACTCCAACGTAGCTTGACCTGATCTCCCGTTAACCTCCTCCTCTCTTCCTCTACATCTCTCCTCCCACACCCCCTAAGGGAGAGGTCGAGTCTTCCCTCACCCCTCTATCACCCATTTGCCCCTCCCCCGCACCAGGTCGCCGCATCATCCTATCGGAGATCACCTCTGACCTCACACGTCGGTGCCGATCTTCCATTGCTTGGTAGCAGGGGCCTAGTATTTTCTCTTCTTCTTCACCTTCAGTTCGGGTCTCGGCTTCGGTTTCGACAGTCAAAATGAGGTTCTTGTGTCTCCCCGGTTCTTACGGAAGCTCGGATGTAAGTTGAGATGATGTCTTTCCCACTCTAGAGTGTCGGGGGTGTACAGGTTCGCCACCGCAAGTGGAAATGGCGATGGAGGTATCATTCTCATCTTGAGTGGGCAGGCCACTGTGTGTCGCCCAGTGGAATAATGGATCGAACAAGAAGAGCACTGGCGGTTGAATTGAGGAATCACAAATACTAACAGCCTCTGAAGAAATTCCAGGTTCAACTCGGTACGGATATAGCCTCCCCAGTGCTCTCTTCATTTCCACCTTAACCAGACAAAGCTCTCTCTCCACTACGTTACTGTACAAGAGAAACTTACATACATCCCCAATTTCCCAGCCCCCATCGTAACAGAGCTCACCTCCGATGAATCCGCAACATTCCACTTCATCAACGGCAACTGCGAAGCCATGCCGCCAGAAGGCTTCGAAGAATTCTTCGGCCAGCCGCCCTACCACCGCTTCATCGAGCCCGATGACCCAGATATCGTCGAAGGCGCCGACGTTCTCTCCCGCATCCGCGACTTCCCCGAATGTGAAACCCCCGAGGACACTATGCGCGAGCTCATGCGCGAGGGCGTCGCCGACTGCCGGCGCAGCACTGTGAGAGCCATCCAGTACCTCTACGAGATCATGGAAAAGAGCGGGCCCTTTGACGGCGTGATCGGATACTCCGAGGGTGCCATGTTGGCGGCGACTCTCTTGCTGTTCGAGCAGGTACGAAAGAAGGAGTTTGGTATTGAGCCGATGCTGAAGTGTGGCGTTTTCTTTATGGGTTGGCCGCCATTGCATCCGAAGACTTTGACCTTGGTACTTGCTGATGAGGCGGATTTGATGATCGAGGTTCCGACGACGCATATCAGTGAGTCTTTTCTTCTTCTTTTCACTTTTAATCTTCCTTGTTACCTAGTAAAACCAAGAAATGTTGCTGATAAGGCTGTCATGCTAGTCGGTTCGCTCGATCCCTATCTCGACGGATCGATGGCGCTTTACAATGTTTGCGACGCGGACACGGCTTATATCTTTGACACGGCAAAAGGCCATACTCTCCCAAGAGAGAAGACGTTGGTAAAGGAGTTGGGCGATACACTCAGGAACATGATGGCTCAGGTTCAGTAGATGGATGGATCGAATCACTGCATTAGACCTGTGATGTTTTCCCCCTCGGTTTCTTTCTTTTTCTTGATGTTCTTTTTCCGCCTCGGATTCTGATTTCGATTTGTTGTTTATAACTTCTCTTCCTCTCCCACGGTTTCACTTCACATCTTCGATTCGACTAGCTTGCGCTCTTATAAAATACTCCTTCGTTTTCCCCCATCCTTTTCTGGAGCCAGTTCTTCTCAACTGCCTCCCTCTCCACGATTACACGGCCACTTTCTGTCACTTTCAAAGGTATCAATAGAGTTATCAATATCCAAAGGGCCTTTTTCCCGTAAAATCGGAACATAGTTTCCCAAGCTCCCCATAATACGTGCGCAAAAGGCCCTTGAGAGTACTCCCCAAAAAGAAGCTACCCCCGACCGGGGACCCCTCACCGGAGAGCTACTCTTCCCGGTTTATGCATTAGATGAGGACTGAAATAATATAATACCGCGGAGAATGCCCTGACAGGTCGGCTCAGTAGGTAAATCTTCCGTCGGCTTGGCACTTTCAAATTAAGCAAAAAGTAGATACGCGGGGGAAAGCAGCCTAAGAGTTGGGACCACCTCGTCCGGGACTTGTAACGGGAAAGGGGGGGAAAAAACCGGTAAGGCCTGCCGGTTGGGGGTCGTCCTCTTGGGACATGTGGAAGGGAATGAAGCTTGCCTGAATGCGGACGAACGTATTCGGCGTTACGCCTGCTCAGGTTCGGGATGAGCTTTGTTCACCCCGAGAGCGATAGTCAATTTGTACAGCTTGTGACGCTTGGAATAGAGCACATTGGGAAAGAGGCCATATAGACTCAGGATGGCGAGCTACAACTGGCCGAGGAGAGAGCCGGGGCCATTAAACGGTGCTTGCGTATGCAGGACCCGGATGAGATGCCACTTACATCCCGGTAGGCTCACCATTGTCGCCATCGACGTTTGCTCTCTCGTTTTTCAGCCTCCTCCTCCTAGGGCGGTTTTAAGCAAGCGAGATGTAAATGAGCCAACGCAACTACCGCGATGACTATCCGAAGCGGGAACGCATATGAGGTGAAGAGAGGGCGAAAGGGAAGAAATCAATCTTACAGGAAAAGACACGCGTCCGGCCCATGCAGTCCTCCCCGTCGCGGATCTGTTCCTCAGATAAGCAGTTTCTCATTTTCCTGCTCCCAGAGGCAAAAAGGCGAAGAAGAAGAGTAAGGAGAACAATAGAGAGATTTGACAAGGGTATGAGGTGTACGATTAAGGTATTGACCCTCCCCTTCCTCCATACTGACAGCTCTACTTCGTACATCAATCCCGTTTATACGGATCAGTCAAGGTGTGTTGATATCATTCAGGCTGAAGAGACCAGCTCTCCACTCCATTGATTTTCCTAATTTTTAATGCCACGTTTAGAACTTCCCTTGAAACCCGCTCAAGGTCGACAAAGAAATGAAAATGAGCCGAAAAGACCACAGCCGGGGCCGGCGCATGGCAGTGGAGGCGGGAATTGGGTGATGCTCTGTATAAATTAATTAACCATAAGCAGATCTGGACTACGGGCTACTCCAGTCTGCATTTGAAAGGACAAGGTATATCTATGAGGCGGCGAAAAAGAAGAAGGGTCATCGGACCTCTTGCTTGTAAATGACTTGATTTAATATCGAAAGATAGAAAGATATATTCACTTTCGTTACGAAGAACCCACCGAAGTCGAGTCGTACGTAGGCCTAGCCACATCATCACACTCTCAGCCGTAGCCTAGGGAATGGTCAAACTCTTGAAAGTGAATAGAGATTGTTATGTATGAACGCGTGTTTGGCTTGGTGCCTTGATGCTTGACGGAAGCCATTCCATCGCCTTACTTCTTTCCTTCTCCCTTCGGTCTGATTCTCACGTTCGAGATTGAAGGGAAGCGAGTTTTGCCTTCTTTGCGCCCGCTTCCGGGGAACACCTATAACACGGGCTATAACACCGAGTGGCATGCCGGGACGGACCACACCAAAAAGGGCAATATGAGTGATGAGCTAGCACTAGCAGGTGAAGAGGACAAGGAGATTCTGGTCCAAGCATACAAGTCATCTATATGACATATGAGCCGGTTGCACACCGCGTCATACCTTTTTTGCCATAACTAGATCTGATCCGAATTTCGTGCCCCTTGATGGTGCCTGGTATTGCCCGGGTTGATCTACACTCTCTCTTTGGAAGACGCCTCCCTGCTCTTTATACGGCCATGCATATCGATGTTATACTGTTTTCAACTCATCAATAGCTTGTATATCTGTCTGACTCTTTGGATGCTGTGTAATGTCTGCAAAGCAACTACGCTGCCCATCATCCGGTTCTCTCGGCCTGTGTCATCCGAACGCCATCTGACGGACGAGGTTGGAAAGGCTCAAGAATTAATTGAGCGTCCACTTCTCCGGGCCTAATCCAGGGTCACCACCCTTGCCTCTGCGCTCGCTTTGTTCCGGCACCCCGAGGTCTTCCATTTCTAAAGAAAGAGTGCCGACTTCGAAAGATCTGTAGAACCTGCTGGACCCGAAAGAGTTTCGTCGCTCATGTTGCCTGATTTCCCAACCCAACAACCTCTTTGCTCCCATACTTTGTGGTTCTGGCGCCCTTGAACTTTTTTCATGTACGTATGTCCCCACGAGAATTTGGAAAAAAAAAAAAAAAGATGTAAACAGAGTAGAATTCTAAGCCTAGATTCCCGGTAGTAGCCAAGTACTAGAGATCAGCTCTGCTATCTCTGCATACCCACGCTGCTGAGGGTACTACAGAATTACCTATCAACCAGCCTGTCCCTCGCATTCTATCCGCCTTCTAGAAACAGTAGTCACTTTTGCTTCTGTGCCTTGGCAAAAAAGTCCAATCTCAAGTCGAGAGAAACAAGAAGAAGAGAAAGTTGTTGAACGGTGATGGAGGCAAGAAGACTCTAGCGCGCTGGCCTCTCCAGCACCTTCTCCCATCACACCAAGCCTCGCTCGATTTTTTCCTCTTTCAACTTTGTTTTTTCTTCTTCTTTTCCTTTGCGCTCTGCAGGTAGTGCTGCCATTCTCTCTTTCATCTCAAGATACTCCCATCGTTTACGTGACTTCTCTTGGCTGTAGCCTCATTCCGCTACCCAAGGCCTTGCACCTAACAATGGACAACCCCAACCCCCCCCCTTCCGAGGTCCCGGCGCCTCCCCCAGCCATCACTACCACAACCCCTTCCACTCCGCCCACAGCCTCTTCCTCCTTCCCACCTCCGGCACCGGCACCAACCCCATCACCAGCCGGGGCGTCCCTAAACCCAGGCCCGCTCGCTCCCAAAGCCTCCTACACATCCATACAAACAGCAACGGAGTCCCTCCCGCCAAGCGCCGGGGTCTCCCAGAAACCATCATATGCCTCCCTCGCCTCGACAAAGGGACTCGTGGGGGCTGCGGCTCCGATAGCTGGAGCCGGTGGATCAGCTGTCGCAGTGAAGCCTACCTTGGCGGATTTGCCCGAGAGTCCCAGGTCGCCCAGTTCGTTGAAGAAATGGGGCGCGATATTCAAGGGACCGCAGAGCGCCGCCCAGTCTCAGGCTAGTGTTGCGCCCGCGGGACCGGCTGGTACCGAGGCTAGTATAGTTGCTGCTGCTGCACCGGCGGCGGCCGTCGGTCCTGGGAAGGTGGATGAGAAGGTTGTCGCGAAACCGGCCGATGCTAAGAAGGCGCCGACAAAGGTGGATGAGTATAAGAAGCGGTTCTTTACTTTTTGGGTATGTTGCTTATGATCTATTTTGTTGAAGAATAAAGACTGATGGGAGGCTTCTAGAGGTTATTTACTTTCACATCGACGAGGGATAGGATATGGCTTGCCTTCACTGTTATCGCCGCTATGGCAGCCGGTTGTATTATGCCCTTGGCGAGCATCGTGTTTGGTAGGTTCTCGAAAATCCGGGCGATGCCCAAATAGAAACGCTCTGGGTACTAACACGTTTATTCAAAGGGCGACTTGTAACTGCCGCGACGGCTTATGACCCAACAGCGTCAACGGAAAGACATCGAGAACTATTCAAAAATGAAGTTCGAGAATGCGTGTAAGTCATTGCTCTATCTTCCTGGACTACTAATCAAAAGAGTGTGAGTGTATACTGACAGGGCTAGGTTATACATGGTCTATCTCTTCATCGGCAAATTCGTCCTTTCATACTGCTCAATGGTAAGAAGAAAAGACCAGCAAGTCCATTGCCAATCGTCACTCCCTCCTCTAGGACTTCACACTGACAAAACCCTCCATGAAGCTCGGCTTCCGTATGAGCTCTCTCCGCATCTCCGCCAACCTTCGCCTCACCTACCTCACCTCGGTCCTCCCGCAGCCCATCTCCATGCTCGATGCCTTGCCGGCAGGCCGCATGACAGCTATCCTCACCAACACCGCCAACACCGTCCAGCTCGGCATCGGCGAAAAGCTCGGCTCCTTAGTAACGGCCATATCTCTTGTCATCATCGCCCTTACTATCGCCTTGTCCCACAGTTGGAAGTTGACTTTAGTGTCCGCTAGCGGATTGGTCGTGATTGCCATCACGTACGGGACTACAATGCCATTCATGATTCGTAAGCTGAAGAGCGTCGAGGAATCGGATATGGCTGCTTCAAGTATAGCAGGGGAGGCATTAAACTCGGTCAGGATGGTGGCGGCTTGCGGCGCTGAAGAGAAGATGGCGGAGAGGTATGCCGGCTGGGTGAGGGAGTCCAGGAAGAGAGGTGCGGGAATGGCGAAGATTGTTGCTATCCAGCAGGCTATTGGTGAGTTTCTTAACTTCTCCTTCAGGTGACGGAAAGGATTTTTCCTGTATCAAAGAACTTTTCTAACCTTGGCGATAGTCTTCTTTACGATATATGCGTCAGTGTGAAGATACTTACAGGGGCCAGACACCTCGCCGGTTGTCTCTAGACTAACACGGAGCTACAGGACCTATGCGCTTACCTTCTACTTCGCCATCAAGATGTATCTCAACTTTGAGATCCCCAGCGTTGGAACCCTCGTCATGTAAGTGCAGGGAAGCCCCTCTCTCTAATCCATCCCTCGCCACTTCTAACACGCCTGTCTTGCCATGGAGTGTCCTCATGTGTACAATGATGATCATCGCCTCTGTCAGCGGCCTGGCTGCACCCATTTCGGCAGCAATTCGATCTTCTATAGCAGCCAAAGCTCTCTTCAATGGCATCGACATTCCCAAACCCCACCTCGGAGGAAAGAAGGCCCCCGAGGTCTCGGCGAGGGGAGACATTGTGCTCACCAACGTCAATTTCACGTATCCCGCGCGCCATGACAGGAAGGTCCTCATCACTGTCAATCTCAAGATTCCCGCGGGCAAGACGACGGCTATTGTTGGGCCTTCGGGGTCTGGGAAGAGTACGATCGTGGGGCTGATTGAGAGATGGTATGAGCTTGATGGGGACTGGAAGACGAACTTAAAGGTAAGAAGGGAACAATAAGAAAGTTAAACGACGATTCACGGCCAGTTCATGCTAATTGGAGATGGGACACAGACGTACTACTTTCGAAACGGAAGGATAACTTGCGGAGGCGTTGACCTGAAAGAAATGGACCTCCGATGGTGGCGATCGCAAATCGGGCTCGTCCAGCAGGAGCCCTTCCTCTTCAACGACACCATCCAAAAGAACATCGAGTACGGTCTCGTCGGAACAATTTGGGAAGACGCACCTCAAGAGAAGAAAACCACCCTCGTGAAGAAAGCCTGTCGTGAAGCTTTTGCCGACGAGTTCATCTCTCGGCTCCCAGAGGTAAATTTCGTTTGAACCCTCTTCCTCCAAGCCTAGACACACTTCGAACGTAACATCTAACATTCGAAATGTCTCATCAAGGGTTTTCAAACTCAAGTGGGAGACGGCGGCATCAAACTAAGCGGCGGCCAACGCCAACGCCTTGCCATCGCCCGTGCCCTCATCCGTAGCCCCAAAATCCTCATCCTCGACGAAGCGACGAGCGCAATCGATGTGCGCAGTGAACAAATCGTCCAAGCGGCACTCGAACGTGCATCTCAAGGCCGCACGACCATCACTATCGCCCACCGTCTCTCAACGGTTCGCAAGGCCGACAACATCATCGTCTTGGCCAAGGGCAAGGTCGTGCAGCAGGGCACGCATGAGCAGTTAATGGCCCAAGTTGGCGGTGCTTATTGGAAGCTTGCGACAGCGCAGAAGATGAATCTTGGGGAGGATGAGAATGAGGAGGATAAGTATAAGTGGGTGAGGAGCTTGGAGAGGGTCAGTTTGGCGGAGATGCTGATTTTGGGGGATAAGCATAAGAGCATGGATCTTATGGAGTCGGATGCGACTACGACGAGTGGTGAGACTAAGGATGGAGCTGAAGGAGAGTACGTGCCCAAGGGATTCTTCGGCAGCTTTGGTACTCTGATTGTTGAGCAGGGTAAGAAGTGGCCTTGGTACACGGCTCTGCTTTTCGGGGCTCTTGTTGCTGGGGGTAAGTCTCTATATTCTTTCCATTTTCTTTCTTCGATTGTTCGCTACCCTCGAGCCGTAGGTGCTTTCCTGTTTGGCGCTGCTAACCTGTTCATTCCGTATCTTAGCTTGCACTCCGGTCCAGGCCTTCCTCTTTGCCAATGCACTCACTGGATTCTACCTTTGGGGGGAAGCCCTCAGAGCCCACATCAACTTCTGGTGTCTCATGTTTACGACCCTAGCTGGCGCTGTTGGGCTCGGCTATTGCATCCTGGGAGGATCGGCAACAACTCTCGCCTTTGTAAGTGACTTCAAGCTTCCTCCGTTCCAGCCGTTCGTCATCTTCTTCAACTAATACAGTTACTTAGAAAATCACCGCAACGTACCGCAAAGAGTACTTTAAAAACATAATCTCAAAACCAATCTCCTTCTTCGACACCGACGACCACTCCCCCGGCGCCCTAACCGCCCTGATCGCCACAGATCCCTCCCAACTCCAACAACTCCTCGGCACGAACATGGGCTTCGCTCTCATCTCTGTCCTCGCCGTAACGGGCTGCATCATTCTCTCCTTCTACTTCGGCTGGAAACTGGCCCTCGCCGCCCTCGGAGGCTCCCTACCTCTCGTCCTCGCCGCCGGCTTCTACCGCATCCGGTACGAGTCGAAGTTTGAAAAGACCAATAGGACGGTGTTTGGAGAGAGTGCGAGGTTTTCGACCGAGGCTGTTGGGGCGGCGAGGACGGTGACGGCGTTTACGATGGAGGAGGGGATTCTGGATCGGTATGAGGATTTGCTGAATAGGCATTTGGATAAGGCGTGGCACAAGGCAAAGTATTCGACGTTGGTGTTTGCGGCGAGTGATGGGATGCAGCTCTTGTGCATGGCTTTCATGCTTTGGTAAGTTCTCTTTTCTTGAGGAGGATTTGAACAAGTTTACTTACAAACGAGGGTTTGCGATGCTAATAACTCTCGTTAGGTATGGCGGAAAGCTCCTCGCTGAAGGCGAGTACGTAACCTTCCAGTATCTCGTCGTCTACATCGCGGTCATGCAAGGCGGTATGGCTGCGGGACAATGGCTCAGCTACGCGCCTAATATCGCACAGGCCACAGCAGCCGCGAATCGTATCCTTGCCTCAAGACCTCGGGGACCGGGGACCGTTGAGAAGCAAGTCTCCCGAAAGGGAAAGGACGAGGACAAGAGTTTCGAGGCGGGCGTGGATAGTGACTCGCAGAGGGGCGTGAGGGTTGAGTTTTCAAACGTCTGGTTCCGGTATCCTACTAGAGATGCGCCTGTTCTCAATGGTCTTAATCTTACTGTAAGAAGAACATCATTGCACCTGTCTATGGCACTTTTGATGCTAACCTTTTCCGCAATAGATAAAACAAGGGCAATTTGCCGCCATTGTAGGATCTTCCGGTAAGTTACTTGCTAATGAAAAAGTTACCTCTTCACGACCGGGCCAGAGAAACTAACAGGAAAGCCATGCAGGAGCTGGGAAAACGAGCATCGTCTCTCTCCTCGAAAGGTATCGTCGAGACTTCCCTCCCTCTCTTCTTTCTCCCTACACAACTTCCCGCATATCAACTAACACAAGCCAGATTCTACTCAGTCAACGCCGGCGCCATCTACCTCAACGACACCGACATCTCCACCATCCCCCTCCAAACCTACCGCCAAAACATCTCCCTCGTCGCCCAAGAATCCAACCTCTTCAGCGGCACCATCCGCGAAAACATCCTCGCAGGCGTCCCCGACCCGTCCACCATCTCCGAATCCGCCCTCCACGAAGTCTGCACCTCCGTCGAGATGCACGACTTCATCATCTCCCTCCCCGAAGGCTACGAGACGCGCGTCGGCCAAAAGGGCGTCCTGCTCTCGGGCGGCCAGAGGCAGCGCATCGCCATCGCGCGGGCTCTCATCCGCCGGCCGAAGCTTTTGCTGCTGGATGAGGCGACGGCGAGTTTGGACTCTGAGGTGGAGAGGGCGATTCAGAAGGTGTTTGAGAGGATGAGGGGGGCGAGGACGATGGTTGTCGTCGCGCATAGGTTGGCGACGGTGCAGAATGCTGATGTTATTTTTGTGCTCAGTGAGGGCCAGGTTGTTGAGAGGGGGACGCATGCGGACTTGCTGGCTATGAGAGGCGCGTATCACCGGATGGTAAGTTGTGATTGCGCCGGCTTGCGGTGCTTTCGTTTTTTTCTGATGTTTGACGATGGAACTGACATCTTTTCTCACTCAGTGCATCGCGCAAGCTTTGGACCGATAGGGTGGAACATTCTAGCGTTGGTGCTCCTCGACGACAGGATGTGTGATTGATTTTACATGAAAATGGAAAGGAAAGAAATTCATATCAGCATAAAAGTGTAAGAGGAAAGGGAATAAGTTGCATTCTGGGGAGGAGAGTCTCAGGGAGACAGGATGGGAATGTTTGGATGCGATAGAAACATTTCAAACGAATTGACGACTTTTCCAACTAGCAATATAAAAACAAATGCTTTGTTCCGATAAAAACATTTTCTCCAAGCGGGAAAAGGTGCCCGACTCAGGATGGAAGATGACTTTCTTGGTATGTAGACCGGAAGAAGAGTTCGTGAAGATATCTCGACACCAACTCCGGACACCTCTGCTATGCAAAACTATAAAGGATAAACAAGAAACGGCATTAAGAGACTCGATATGAGCTGCAGATAAAAGTCAGTTTAACAGACAGCCAAGGAGGGAAGACCAACAAAGGGGGCCAAAAAGAAAAGCATCTCACTCCAATATCAGCTCATCGTCCTTCCATACTCCGGATCCAATCCACAATCCCAGGTTTACAGTCTCAGCATATCTCGGATCCTGCGTCCGAAGTGACATGACCATGCGGAAAGTGTAGCTCTTCGTGTCGTCGATGTTTCCTTGAAGGATAGTCTCTAGGGCGCCGGGAAGATAGGAGATGTAGCCTCGCGTGCGCAACTCCAACCTGCCAAATTCGTTAGCCAGGATAAAGAGGGATATTTATCATCTCCATTTATCTCCAGAGGTATTATAAACTTACTTGGCAGGTGGCTCGTCGTCCGTGACAAGCTCAAAAGCGGTGTCGAGTCTCGCCCTCGTCTTCTCGGCAAGCTGTGAAGGTTGTAAGTCATGCCCGCCGACCTACGTCTTCCCCGTTAGCAAACTCCAACTATCATTCATTAAGAGGTGTACGCCGACTTAAAGCTCTCTTTCCGCATTCTCACCAAAGAGGGAGGGAACACTCACTCTAACTACCCCCTTCCCGAATGATCCGGCCCACGTCCCACTCTCCACAACGGTTAACTCCTTCGCAGCTCCGTCGCCCGAGTTAACCATACACCGAGCTTTCCTCAACTTCACAGCCAACCGAAAGTCAAGCTCCAAAGTCGGAATCGGCAACAACATCTCCGGGTACGGCACGCCCAGCCTAGCCCTCATGATCGTTTCCATTTCGACATCGTGTGCCGTGGACGCCATCGATGACGGGGGCGGCGTGGGGATGTGAGATGGAGGCGCATCCTCCATCACCTCGGATACGGGACTGGTCATAGTTTGCCAGCCGTCGTGGTGGCGGGCCCGAGAGGCGTCGGGAAGCTTGCTGAAGTCGGCGGATATTGTGATGAGCCAGTTGGTTTCCCAGTCGCTGGTAGGTTTTGTTCGTCCGTCTTTGCGTTTGGTTACTCGGCTGGAGTATGGAGATGAGGTGGTCATGTTGAGGCTGTAAGAGCGCCAAAAAAAAAAGTGTGTAAACAGATTTGGGCGGAAGCGCAGAACGTTCTTGGCCTACGCACAAAAACGCAGGAGATGAACCTTTTAACTTATAGTATCCGGTTTGCAACCTCGAGATTATTAAGGGCACAAAGTCGAAAACTATATGATCGACAATCTCAACCGTATTAAAAGCATAAGCATCCAGCCAGTCTGCATGGGCGGGGATGGTGTTGTATGCGCGGATCACCACCAATGCTGATGCTTGTAAGCGTCTAAGTCGTTTCCACTCTCCTCGATCGCGTTATGCCCCCTCCACTCGGAGATAATATGGCTCCGGAGTCTGCAATGTGTACTAGTATGTGAAGAAAGAAAAGACGGCCCATTGCTCTACGCCGAGAGGAAAGTTGGTCCATATATGGGTGCGTTGCAACCTTCATTAACACTCATCCCTCATCTTGGCTAAGATCCCAAAGGCATGGACCCCATACCAAGCCTCGGTTCCACAAGGAATAATACTAACCCCGAGTTTGTTTGTCGAGGTCAGCTGTCCCCATCCTGCCCAGCCTCATCCTGCCCGGAATCTCACCATATAAGCCCACTCAAATACCACTTTACCAGCTGCTTCCCTTCCTTCCATTCACAAGCGCCAAGCTGTGGTGAAATCCCGATTTCAAGGGAGTAATAGATTAAAAACTGGAAAACGAAAGACAGGAATGCCCCGAGTCTGGGGGGAAAAATGGCCCCCACGGAGCGACTCCCCACTCCTTCTCGGATGGACTATCAGCCCGCAGCTCCGACTTGCATCACCAGTTTTACAGCCCTTTTTATGCCCAACAACATCTTCGTATGGCTCGGTTTTTTTTTCTCTCTTAGCCTAGACGAGAGAGGGAAAACTTATTGGTTAGATGCATCATTATTCTCTAATAATAGCCCCGTGGCGCGACATGAGCAATACAAAAAAAATTATCGACGCTGTCAATCTGCGCCAAGTCGGGCTTCAAGCCAGTTGTATATGCTAGGTCCAGGTGAGGGAATGGAGCGCGACATAAACGACGTACGTCCCGGTTGATGGTGGCTTGACATCGCCGGAGTGAAGACCCCGGCCATCGGGGACTCTGGCGCATCGGCGACCAATGAACTGGTTGATGGCGGATGAAACGGTCAAATTGACTGCTCCGACCTGCCGTCAATGGAGTAATAATAAAGAACCCAACTTTTCGAGTATTCAAGTCATCCTTACCCTCAAGACAACAACCATTCTGGAGTTCCAACCCTGCAGAATCGGCCGATTTTCCCGCGTCGTCCTGGAATGTTCCTTCGCCCTTGGTATTGGAGGGACGTCGTGTAACGAGCGATAGGATGCTTACCCTGCGGCATCCTTGATCCTGTCACTGCGGATGCTTATCCTGGAGAGACCAAGGGATAATCGCTTCTGCTGATGTGCTCCAAGAGTTGCCAAGCCGTTATGCTCCCACCACTTTCTCCAATTCAGCACAGCAGTATGGGACTGTTGTGCAGAACCTTTCTAGTGACCGACGTGGGCACGCTCCTGTGAGCCTCCAAGCACCGCCTGAGACAGCCTTTACATCATCTCAAGGGTATAACCAAAGAACCGTTGCGCCTTGTCGGCCGCTCTCGCCATTCGACCTTTCCCTTTTCCTTTTCCTTCCCTGGCACGGTTTAACTAGAACCAGTGCGGGGAGTCACTGGGCAACTAGGATACCTGTGCAACTCCCGCCCATATATTCGACGATGAGGTTCATCACAGCACACCCCCTGCCCAAAGCAGCAACATTTCTCGGTGATTTACAACTTGGTTTTCATTAGAACTCGCACTTGCCGCCGTTGCAACCACCAACCAGTCATCGATTTCTTCACTCCCTCGAGCGTCCGAATGGGAAAAAGAGTATTCAACGATGAGAGAATCGGCCTCTCGGAAGAACCAGATATACTTGGACTAAGCCTTCACGACTGGAAGTTTTGTTTAAAAAAAAAAAAAAAAAAAAAAAAAAATCTTGAACTGGCAATGAACCCCAAGCTCGTTTTTACACCTAGGGTCGCTGATATGATTGTCCCCAGCCGATAAGAGGATTGAACATTCCCGCTAAGAATTTAGAAACCACTTCGTAGTCGCCGGGGCTTGTTTCCGGCGTCGGTGGGAGAAACGGAGCCGGAAGAGGCCGAGTCCGGCTCGGAGAAACTGTTGGATGTCTCCCTCCATTTTTTAATGCGACGTGATGCTTCGAGGCAACACATTCGGGATCCTCCAAATCGAACTCCAGGCCATCATAAATGTGCGTCACGATCTCTACACCATCTTACCCTTCGCCCTTACTTTCTTACGATACGATTAATACCTTGCCTCGGACAGCTTCACGATCCATACGACACCACAACTCATATGCAATAAAAACTCCAAACACTCCCATTTTTAAATCTCAAAACCTTTTTAAACCCATGAACCAGCTGGAACAAAGAAATATGCAGACATCAAATCTGATAAAATGCAAGATGCAATTGTGAAAAAAGAAAAAAATGATAAAAGGGGTCCGTAGACAACGAAAAGAAATAGAAAAAAGGTTCAGGGTCGAAGCAATAGCCTCGTCCCCTCCTTTTTATCACGGGCAACATTCATGTGTGCCACACATTGTTTCGACCACCCTTGATGGGCTCACCGCCGAGCAAACAGCAAAAAAGTTGGACGAAGCATGTAAAAGCGGAAGAAGCGAAAAAATGCGACGTCGCTAAGTACGGCATGTACGTAAACTACATCTCAGAAGTGAACATCATAACAAGAGGCCTTTTAGCATTCAGGGAGACCGGTTCATGTGCCACCGATCTGCGTAGGCATTGGAAGACCCTCCAATGCCTACTTTCGTTCATTTTTTGTATTTCTTCCATGAAATGCTCCTTCTTACGCGAGGACGGTAGGGTTACCGAGGGGAACCTTGACGTTCTGGGCGTACGCGCCAGGAACGTTTCCTATCAAACGAGTTAGAGATAATTTCCAAATACTAGTCACCGAGGATATGCATACCAGCAGGGCCGTAGTTGCAGACGGCGAACCAGCCACGCATGCCACTAGCGAGCTGGCCGGGTTCGCAGTAGGAGATAGCGCAGCCGATGGTCGTGGTGCTGGCCCAGACAATCTGAGAAAGGTGGCCCCACTTCTCGAAGTTGGTCATGTCGGGGTTGGCACCGAAGCTGGGGTACCAGTTGAACTCGTCGTTGTACCAGAGACCAGTGATGGCGCGCTGGAGGGCATCGGCATCACCAGGGAGATCGCCAGTAGATGCGGACATGGCAATGTTCTGGCCATAGCCACCGCCACCGATTTTACTAGATACAAGTTAGCTTCTGCCCGAGGATGGGGAAAAGCGGAGGGAGCAGGATGGCTTACACGTCATGGCCGTAGTTGCAAGTGTTGGCGAGCTGCTGGGCGTACGAAGCAAGATTGCTATCCCAGGTCACGGCGGGGGCGGAGTGGTTGGAGCGGTGGACGTTGTGGGCATTGAGCGAGGCTTCCTGGGCGCTGCCAGCAGGAGCAGCCTGGACGGGCTGCGCCTGGGGCTGCTCGGCGGCGGGTTGCTGGGCGGGCTGCTCGACAGGGGTCTCGGGGGTAGGTTGGGGGTTGGCGACGTTCTTGAAGACTGCGAAAGCCTTGTCGGTGGGCTGAGGGCCAAGGTGAGTAGCAGGGGAACCGTCGGGGTAGACGAAGACCGTGACGGTCTTAATGTCGAGATCGGTGACGTAGAGACGCTTGTGGACGGGGCTGGCGAGAGCAAGCATGGCATTGGCCACGGCAAGAGCGAGAGAAGCCTTCATCTTGAACGATTTTGGGTCCGATATATAAACCTGTTTCCGTATGTGAGTATTTCCCTCTCACATTCGTATATTTGCGCTCTCCCCATCACATCTGCCGAGGTCAATCAAGCCCTCGACACAATTCTATAATTTGACCGGTTGCTTGTCCCCGCCAGGCTTGAATGTCCTGTTCCACACGTCCTCCGCACGACGTCTACTCCATTGCCGGCTTACCTTTGATAATGTTCGAAGTTAAGTCGGATGAAGTCTTTGTCCTGACGTAAAAGGGATGCTCGGCGAATTGGAGTCGCACGGTTTGCTTTCAGTTCCAGCTGGGGATCGACAGCACTGCTGATATCACAGAAAATGACAGGTCCTTCAAGGTACCTTGGTCGTTTGGAGGTTCGACTGAAGTCGTGGATATATGATTGTGGAAGGGAAGGCTCCGGGCTCCGATATCACTGGGGATGCTAGATCCTGCCTTGTCTTTTGACTACACCGAAGTCGGGAGTGCCTTGTTCAACTCGAAAAAGCCGGCGAGAGGGATACGGAGGGGTGGGAGACGAAGCGAATATAAAAAGGAGTGGACTGTGCCTGTCTAAGAAAGGAGTGACTTGACGGGACACAAAAAAGAATATTGGCGTGTGAGGACCACGGGAAGGGAAAACCAGACGGTTGGAGGAGAGAAGAGAAGAAGAGACAAAAAGTAGGTCGGTCGAGGCGGTCTCAGGCCCGTTTAGTATTTGAGGAGAGAGGTGCGGTGTCCAGTCCGGGACTATTGGAGGGGGTTCAAGGTTGCTGGGGTCCGTCCAGAAAAGACGACATGGAAGGCACAACACGGGCTGGAACAGGGACAGGGACCAAGTACTTTGAACTAACATTGTTGGCCATGGGGTGTGGATTCGGAAATGGGGCGTACGGCTACACCCTCGAGTATATTATACTTTAGAACTGTTTATATTTGTTACCAGAATTAAGTAGATACTACATTCTTTTCAGAAAATGAAGGAGCATTGTCAGCAACAATTACTTCTACGATCCTCTGGTCATGTCTACTTTGTACCTTAAAGCTTAGGGCGCTAGGACCTTTGATGAAAGGGTCGTGGAAAGGGAGACACACCCTTGGAAATCGAGCGTGGGACTTGATCAAGCGCCAGCACCAGGGTTTTGCTTCGTAGAGGGGCAACATTGAACCCTTCCCAGAGTATTACTAGCCCGTTGACTCGTCCGAAGTATTATACCACGAAGGAAACTGGTCTTGAAGTTATTTTGTCCTGAATATCTCGGACCCTATGTTGATCTCGCGTCTTGGATTTATGCTTGGCAGTGTCAATAGTGCAGGTGTGTCCGAGTCCGGATCGCACTTGACATAGCAGCTTCGCAAGGACCCCTTTCTCGCCTTTGGGGTGCTGAAAACGAATGGAGGAGTCTTTGGTTATGATAGTAGAACAGGTGGTCTGAATGCTTCAGTAATAATGTGTCCATCAGGCAAGACTACTTCGCAAGTACGAATTGATTGAGGCAACATCGTGAATTGCCCAATGCTCAATGGTACCTGCATGCAATCCAACCCCTGACCGCTCCCCAGTGCGCATATACCGCCCAGTCTATTGATGTACTGGTAGGGCGATTCCGAGTGTGCGAATACAAGGGCATTTGAGTCTAAACCAACGGGTCTCTGCTCGCTGTAAAATTGGCAATCTCTACCCATCTCGACAATTACCAGACGAACCGGGTCCATCTTCCTTAAAATTCCCCTCCAATTCAAGAGACGGCACGGACGAAGGAAGGGGCAATCATGTTCACCCAACAGCAACAGCCGATTAGAAACCCCTGGAGTGGGTTTAATTGGGGAAAGTGCTAAGTCAACGCTGACGAAGGACATTGAGCATATTGATCCATCGCTGCGTACGAAGGAGATCCTGCTGAAGTGAGAATTTTAGCGTCGGCATGAGGCAGACATCCAAATCTACACCGGTCCTGGCATCTTCTCATCTCATGGATTCGACGAAATTTTGATACTTCTGATGCTGGCAATGTAAATGCGTAATTGAAGGATGTGAGCCCTGGACAGCAACCTTTTAACACATTGAATAGGGAAAAGGACGTCAATTCTATGAACCCAAGGCACACTCCCGATATGGGCAGCGATATCAACTGTGATAAAATGAGCCAGGATGCCCCTAGAAATGGGACCTTCGTCTCGAAATGGGACATTTCCATTCCTTTCGGACAACGAAGTCTCTGGCGCTTTCCCCCTGATTTTAGTGTCGGTGTGGTCATCTCGATGCAGCCACCCCTCATTAATTTTGCCAGACACCCCCTGCCTCCTTCTCCTTCCATTCTGAACCGCCAATCCAGGGACGGAAGGGGCCAAATTAGGCCTTCATCATGATTCCATCCAATGATCTGGGCCGGTTCCTTGCAGAACAGGAACACTATGAACCAATGGGAGAAGGAGCGACCATCTCCCAAAGTCCACCAGCGAATTTCCCCACACAAGTGCAGATCATCCCAGTTGATCCTGAAACAGCTCTAATTTCGCTGTCTCCAGAGTCAATCGACAGCCCAGACTAGTGTGGGCGTTCCTCCCTTTCTCTGATGATTTTTAGCGTTGGCTGATCCACGATCCCACGATCCCGCTGTGCTTCCTTGTCGTTGCCCCCCAGTACGCCGGGCCAGGGATACGATAACACAGGAAACCCTGGTCCGCGAGGATGAAGGATTTTATGGAAAATGAGCCTCTCATTTCGAGGCATCATCCATCATAGAAAATTCGCAAACACTCGTCTGAAAATTGGAGCAACTCACCCTAGCTGCCGCTGTTCCAATTTGTCTCGAAACTCTGTCATCTCATTTTTATGGGAACCCTTATTATCCCACTGCGGTTCAGGGTATCCACCATGTCTAAGGACGCCGGTCCTCCGAGTGGTCTCTAATGACCGACTTTGAAACCACGGCGCTTCTGGCTTGTTCAGTCGAAGCGCCGAGGACTTTGAGCCTCGGCGCTGACGACAGCGCCCTTGGAACTTCCCGCCGCCTGGACTCGCCGATACTGGTGCACAAAGCGCTCCGTTCGTTTGTATTATCAATGATTCCATAGCACGGTGCTCGGTGTTTGCGGCGTCAACTCGCAGGCCGATACTTTCCATCGACTTGTATAAACTTCGTTGGTTTCACGACTCCTTGCCGATGAGGTTAAGTTTACGATGCCGTCTGATGCCCTGGCACATTCTTTCGCGAGGCGTGCTGGGCGATTTACAAGCCTGTATCCCTTCCTGTTGCCACTGCTGCCCCTGTCTCTCTCAGATCTCAGACATTGGACAAGACATTCGGGGCTCTTCCTGCTCAAAACTTATTATCCAGCTGCTCGTTCTAATACTGCATGCACGCAAGAGGAAAGTTAGCTTGTTCAGGCTACGGGATCGAAGACCACGTCAGACAGACGTGGACCCATCACGGTGCTCCGATTTTCCAGGAACCTGGGTTGGCGGTATAAGTGCGTGGCGTTAGGCTCACGACCGGCAGGCAGTAGTTTCTTGTTTCTTGCTTTCCTGCCTGATGCATCACAAAAAAAGCCTCGCATTGTCTCTCACTTTTCCTATCGGGTGATCACGTCCCCTATGTTTTCTGTTTCCCTTTTGTTCCTTCTCTAGATCCTTTCCGAAACACGCGAAGCGGGGTTAAAAAAGCAAAGTTGGGAATGCCTTGAGCGGCCTAATCTCAAAAAATTCCAATGAGCCCACAGATGGTGAGACAATGGAGCAAGGAGTTAGCTCACCTGGCCGGCAAGCTGTTCCATTTCCTCGGGTACGTTGTTTGAAGCATCATGCCTGCCCTGCGTCACTTGATTATGGATGAGGGAAGTCTTTCATGAGAATGTCACAAATGCTACATCTTCTTGGGGGATGAATGTCTTACTGCCTCTTCGCGGGACTTGGGGATATGCTGTAACACTGCTGATGCCATTTGACAATTTAATGCGAAGGCCAATCAACCAACATGAAGGACAACGGATACCAGAGCCCATCTTCATAGATTGTGATATCAAATCTAAGCGACCGAGTATTTTCTCATTGGAAGAAACCCATCCAAGAAATGCCGAACCCTCCATTTCATGTATGGGTCACATACCTGGAATGGATTGGGTAGAATTACTATCACCAATATCGCCTTCTCCACTGGCAGTCACCTGGGAACTTGGATCCCGTCTTTTGCATGCCGTCACCCGTGCATGTCTAGAGCTGCATTTTGTTATTTTCCTTGTTGGCGAATATTAAAGTGTCTGCATGTACCAAGTAGCAAGAGTTCTCAACTTGCTAATATCTCATCAATATCCAGATTGATGCTACCCAACCCAGGCTGTTTCGCATTTCATCGACCGCTACTCCCGATTTGCAGGCATCGAAGGATTCTATGCTCGTCATGTATGAAATAGTATACCACAGCATTCGATCTCCTTCCCATCTGATCCCCAGTAGCATCCTCCCCGCACCCGCCCCCGAATAGGATCGTCTACTATCCTCACTTATTCCCGGGTATGTGCTCACAATAATATTTCGGGAGGGGAATAATAACCGGCAATAACTGCCCTGCCTGCATTTTGCCTCCTTGTCCATAATTCTCATCTCATCTGATCTCATGGAGGGGCGGAATGCTCAAGTTAATACTTGACACTTGACTTTTCCGTTCTCCACTTCTTGGAGGATTTTTGCCTGAGAAACAAAGAAACTGTTTCATGAGATGAGACGGTTTGCAAGGATGACAGTTCGTTCCCGGGTTTAAACAAAACAAGAAAAAGAGAATTCAATAACAGCTGTTCCTGATACTTTCTCGCCGACTCAATGTCGCAGCCCGGATAGCTCTCCGCCAATGAGACCTCTAGTGGGTCTTGTCCAGTGTCCCCCATCGCGACCAGCATTCTCCGGGTCAGGCCCTCCCCCTTGCGCGCTTTTATCAGATCAGATCTGATGGTCTAGCGTCCAACCATAACGCTGAGAGCCGCCAAGTTTATTAAACAGAAAACAACGACACGGTCTTGAAAACGGGCGTAAAATATTTTCTTCTCTCTCTCTCGCCGGGTGTAAGTGATCGAGGTCGCCACAAAAATTTGAAACAGAGGGTTTGATATCAGCTGTCATTTAGCGTCGGTGAGGCGATTTGTGGTGCTGAGAGATACTACGGAGCTGCGGGCCTCTCGTTGTGCCCTAGATGCGGGGTTCAGCTAGTTTCGGAAGAGAATCCTTTCCGTGGCCTGTCTCTCGGTTGTTGAACGTCAGTCGGGCGAATGTTTACTTGGTAGGGGAATCGATGTTTGGAGACCCTGGTGGTGTTTCCTGCTCGCGTTAGCTGTTTGGTCCAGACTGAGAGGGCCTGAGACTCGAGAACTTTCAGATGGAGCTCTACGCTTCACTATCTATGGATAGTCATCGCACATCCGGAGATTCCTGACCTTAATGGCGGCATCTGGATCGTCCCCCGCGGGCGGCATGTCATCCTGCGCCATCTGATAATCCGCAGCAGCCGCAACATGTCGTCCCCGACTCCCCAAACGGCCGCCATGCAGTCAGTTGCAAAGGAGTGGAGCGGGTCTCCGTCGCAGACTGACGATTCGGACCCTGCAGGACATTTAAGTATCCGAATGATCCCTCTAACTCGAATCAAGTACGCCTGAAGCCCAGAGACATTGTTTTTTTACGGGTCTCAAGAGCAGAAACTGTCTTTCGGGAGCCCCGGTCTTTCGGTTTCTCCCGACAGGTTGAAGGGCCGAGTCGTCTGAAATTCCAGCGCTGGGCGAGTTGAGACCCTCACCTAGCTTGTTAGGATGGAGGGAGCCTACGGAATCTCAAGGTCTCTTGATCTACGGAGTACTTCTTGCGGATAAGGGATGAACAAATAAGCCGAGACTCCAGCTCTACGTAGGCATCGTTGAATGTGAGCTCTCTACCATGGTGTCTTAGGGTCCATCTGAACGATGCAGATGATTTGATTCGGAGATTCACTCAAGGCGCCCAAGCCCATGCCACCTCACAGGCACCCAGGCCTCCATGCATCTATCTACTCCCGCTGTCGCGTCCCGCTAGCCCATTTCCTTGACGGAGTGAGCCAACCGGATCATACGGATACGGACTTCTAAGGCTAAAGGAACGTGGGGGAGTCATGTCTTTTCAACTTCGTGCTGCTCCCAGATGTTGTCGCTCTTGATATGCAGCCTCCCACTCAGCTTCGAGGCGTTACGAGCGACAATTTCATACGAGAGAGAGAGAGAGAGAGAGAGAGAGAGAGAGAGAGAGAGAGAGAGAGAGAGAGAGAGAGAGCTCCATCTTCCACCGTCCCACGCGGTGGAAACATGCCATATTTGGCATATATTGCTTCTTGTCTCCTCCCGAGCTACTGTCGTGAGTTTGCGCTTTCTATTGTGATAATTTCTATGAGTATCTTTCTTCCCAAGCTGCCTCAGTTCGGCGTGTTAACCGCCTCCGCCCGGATGGCATAACAGGACAGAGACTGGGGGATGAGAGAGGAGCGAAACTCTTTAGGGGAACAGGCACTAGATAGGAGTGTATGTAATCCTGATAGAAGCTCTCAAGGCTTCCCTGTCGTTCTAGGCAGTCGGCATGCACTGGAAGGATGAAGAAAAATCCGGGCTGTGCTTCCAAAAGACAACGCCGCAAATTCCGGACGAAATGCGGTAGTCTAGAAGAAAGAATTGGTCTTAAGAGGTTATGTTAATATATTGGCAACCCGTTGATTTTCTTGTTTTCCGATCGCACGGCATCCGGGTATGTACCATCCCGTCACCCTGGACGGATCCACCAATGTTGTCTCCTCCTCTCCAGCAAGTATCCGTTCGTATAAATCGAATCCGAATCTTCCTGTTTCGTCATCTCCCTCGTGTCTGTTAGAAAGGGAGCGATTCTGTCAAGGCGTAACCGTATCCGATGACGATGAGTTCGGCGAGGGGTTTGTCCCGAAAGCCTGATGTTCCGCCAATGCTGATGCTAACTCTGAGACGAGAGTATGGATGGAGTACGTTTTGGAATCACCTTAGACAACTCCTTTAAAGCGGCGTTTCGACCTCGTCGGCTCCTGGTTTTGATGGATTGTTCTCTCAGAGACGGCATGACATATTGCGGCTTATGTTTTGATCTATGAGGGTGGTGTATCGGACGTGAGTGGATAAGAAGTCTTTAGATGTTGAAGACCTAGGATCCTAGAGAAGATGTGAAAAGATCTCTACTTCATATGGCGAGAGAATAAAACAATGACAACGGTTCAGTGAGTCACTGTTATCCAAAAGCATCGTCGTCACTATCGGATTCAGCAGAATCGAAAACCATCATCGTAATGACTCGGCAGGGAAGACAGAGGTGCCAGGGAAGGACTTGGTGATGGACAAGTCATGCACCCGGACTGGGTAGGCACCTATCCTGGTGCTGATAGTGCGTGCCGCTGATACCACCAGACTCCGTAGAAGTGTCAGTCATTAGTGGAATATCTAATTGCCCCGCTCCCTCCCGGAGAAGCCGCTTGCCTACATGGGTTCACGACGCCTGCGATACATCCCGAGAGCATGAGATTCCGGTAAGCGGCTGGTAGGGCCCGGGGTTCACATATTGACATCTTCACCGAAAGTAGGAGAGTACAAATGAATTCTAAAGCAAAACCTTGATTTTCGAGACTAAGAGCCCGAGCTGGATGGACCTATGTACATATCCATGCCCGCCCCGCTACAAGCTACATGTATGTATAACAAACACATCAAAGTTCGACGTCTATGTCAAATGATGGAAAGGGAGTAGTAGTAGTGAGACAAATTGGCCCTCCGTTACGAAGAGTCCTTGGAATCGGCCTTGGGCGGGACAAAGGGTTCTCCTTGGGACCGAAGGAGGGGAAAATCGGCAAGGACTTGCCTCGTCCTGAGGTGGACGGGTGTGGAGTTCTTGGGCTGGTCGGGAACGACCTTTTCGAGTTTCTGGGGGGGGCAAAGTTAGTATTCTTTCTCTTTTGGCTGATTGGGAAGATTCTCAAGGCACATACGAGGTTCTCGTAGACGCATTTGTTCAACTTCCACTCCTCCGGGCGGCACTGCCAGAGCTGCTGGTTTCCCTCCTCGAGGCACATCCAATGCCTGCGGAACTCGTTCAAGCAGTGTGTGTTAATATCCTTGAGACTAATCATTCGAATACATGGTTAGCCTTCACATCGAATCACGGCCTCGGTAAGCCATTGCTCGCCCCTGCGGGTCCGACGTCGCGACCGAACAGCAAACAGCGAACGGCATGGGCCAATATAATGGAAATGGACTCCATACACGCTAGCGGCACATCTCGTGACCCTTCTACCCTCCTTCAGGCACTCAAGCTCGCCACGGCCGGGCTTCTCGGTCTTGCACTGCATGTAGTCATCGTTGTAGTCGCGGCACCGGGCGCCGATGAAGAAAGCCGCCGAGAGAAGGGGAGCGGAGGTGGCGCCGATCTCCTTGACCGGGGGGATCGACGCGGGGAGAGGGGTGGTGTCGATGAGCACCTGCTGGTTGAACCTGCGAGGGGGATGGAATGGTTAGCCTTTTCGCTCACGGGGATTCGGGAGTTCGGCTGGCCGGCGGTTGGGGGTATCTGGAAGAGGAGAATGACGCCAATTGACATGCGGAGGGGCCTCGCTAATTGGGGAAGGGCTTACTGAGTCTGTCGGGACGCCATGTTGACCGAGGGCTGCTGGGGTTGTCCTGAGGCTTTTCGGATTGGATTGATGAAGCTTTTGGGTGATGTCGGGAACTTTGGAGGGTGAATATTGTATAAGCGTGTTTTGATTGGTCGGATTCTATGAGGCTGCTTGACAGTGTGAGAATACTTCAATCTGAAAGAGAGACACTGTAGAAACCGGCCAAATTTAGTGTGATAACACAGTACGTATTTCGTCACTTAAGCTCGGCCATGCCCACAGCCAAGTACAATGTGAGAGAAATTTCATGAATTAATCAGAATATTTCTAGAAATTCATAGACGTCAATCAATTCAAAAGTCTACCTCATTTTATAGAGGGTTTAACTTGTGGGTTTCTCGGAGTGAGAGCTTGACTTCAACTGGGAGATCGTTGTCAAAGTGCATCCCAGCACGGGAAATTCGCACCAGTTCAGCCTTCCTCAAAATTCGCGTAGCTCTGGACTTGGAGCTCCCAACTACCATCCACCCCAACCCAGACACCATCTTCCCCTCTATATCCTCTCCGACCGCGACACCTACGACGTCTGTTTACGTTTTCAAAATACTGGCCAGAGATATCGAAGTGCAGTACATGAAGCTCTCCCCAAGCTAATCTAGTCTCTGCATCTCGGTGGCTCTCTCTCGACGACAACCGCCATCAAAGTAAACATCCCCCACCACCCATCCCCTTCACACCTTCATCCACGATGTCGTCCATATTTGCGAGGCCTGCGGGCCAGTCGATATTTGGAGCGCCCCAGCAGCAGCAGCAACAACAACAGGCCGCCCCTGCGCAGGGTTCTATCTTTGGCCAGGCCGCGCCTCTGGCTGCCTCCGTCCAACAACCACAGCAGCAGGCGCCGCAGCTTCCCACTCTGGCTCAATCTCAAGCGCAATTGTCCAGCTCGCTCTGGCAACCGGTGAAGGAGACACCCCGTATGTTTCAATCCATCCTCGTGCAGTCAAGCTCCCTCCACCCTAGGGATACTAACCGATATACGTGACAGTTCAAAAACCCCTAACCGAACAGATCCAGCAACTCATGGAGAAATGGGACCCCGCGAACCCCAACTGCGTGTTCAAGCACTACTTCTACAACAAAGTCGACGAGTCCAACATCCCCTTCTACAAGCCCTTACCGCACGAGAACCCCCGCGAGTGGGAGGAGGCGCTACAGAAGAAACCCGCGCCGGGCTTCATCCCCGTCATGTGCGCCGGTTTCACGGGTCTATCCGATCGTCTAAAGACGCAGAAGCGAGCCGTTGCCGATCTTAACACGAGGCTGCATCAGATTAACGGCGCTCTCGACGCGATTCTTTCCCGACACGATCTCCAGACTAGCGTTAGGGCGGCTGCTGCTAGGCGGCGTCACACCGTGCTGCAGGAGCGCTGCATAGGATTGGCGGCCAAGGTTCAGGTGCTGCGGAATCGGGGATACGCTCTAAGCGGAGATGAGGACCACCTCCGGCTTAAGCTTAAGGCTTTGGAGGCTTCGATTCAGGATCCTGCGCTCAGTGCTAAGGAGGAGGAGTTATGGAGCAGACTTATTGTCATTAGGGGGTATGCCGAGCGTTTGACGCAGGAGATTAACAAGCCTGCCTCGAGGGATGAGGAACAGCTTGATGAAGAGACCGAAATCAAGGCTAAGAAGGTATGTGTCGTGATCCCTCAGCCAAGATGGAAATTGTGCTAACTGGTTTATGCAGGTGCTGGAGGACTATGAGAAGCAGCTTCTTCACCTAAAGAAGGAGGTCGAGACGATCAAGAACGACTTTGAGCAGTGGGAGAAGGATCGCGACTCAACCTCGTGATGATGTACGGGACGAGGAATTCTGTGTTTAAACGCACCAACCCCCTTAGAGTTTACCTATTGCGGTGACCACAAATTTCTTGCTCGAGGGGGAAGCACTACGCATTCTAATTAAATTAACCAACCGAGTGGACGACAGATATCACCACTTGAAAAGGCGTTTTCCGTGTGCGTTGAGTTATGTGTTAGAAAAAAAGAGCTGGATGGTTTTAAATGATAACCGGACCTTTTTTGTCCATCAATGCTATGTAATGTACATTATCGCCTTCTATTGATTCCCCGTTGTAGCCATGTCGATGTTCCTACATGCCAATAATACACGAATTTCGAAGTTTAAGAAATGCTCGGTTCATAAAGTGGATGGTAGCCCCTTGTCTTAGGGCACCGTATTCGATGCGGCAGCTCCCTCAGGCGGGAGTACTTAAGCCGTCCATCTCAATATGGAGGTTTTGCGGAGTCGCCGTTCATAGCCAGGTCGTATTCTCGCCTATCGCGTTAACTTGATTGTCAGGCGCTTAGAACATCATCTTCACGGCGTCGATGGCGTAGGGGGCTAGACAAAAGGGAGAGAGACGTTAGCCTGCAGTTTGCAGCATGCGGCATCCACGACGCTCGCCCAGTGCATCCAAGTAGGGGATCATACAGAGGTATAGGAAGACGGCGGCAGCGAGAGAGCGCTGGACGGTAAAGGAAGCCTCAGCCTCGAAGTGCTTCATCTCCTCCTCGGAGATCTGGGGGGGCGCAACTAGAAAGAAAGAGCTGTTAGTCACTTGTTCCATATATCCCTCGGAGATTTCTTTTGTCCCCAGCATTCGTGAGTCATCACATACATCCTCCGAACATCCTGGCGGTAGTATTAGATTGGGAAGAGTCAACGGGGAATCGAGATCTCGGTATGCAGCGGTTCGCGATCGATAAAAGTCGTGGTAGATATTCGCCTTGCTTTGGTTTTAGCTTGGAAAAATTTCAGCAAAGCGCTTCTTCGCAAACCCAAAAACCGGCGAGTGACGTACCTTGCATGGGAGTGGCAATGTTCAGCCGAAGATAAACCGACGCGTGCCGCTGCATATTTCATATGCGAACATATCGCGGAATTTGATATGATTTGTGCTGGCGAATTGTGACGATATCCGATATCCGGAATCAGCCGAGTCTACCCAGTACTTTGTTACACTACTTACACCATCCGAAGTCCCCACATCACGCACAAAAAGCGGCAAGAGCACTGGACGCGGGCCTGGAACGAAGAGAAATCGGGGTCCACATCCGCTGGGAAGGGACAAGGGACAGCGGAGATAAGAAGCTTTTTTGCAATGTATTCGTCCTCAGGCGGTCTAGACCTTTTGCGAGCATTCAACGTCGGAGTAAATATGCTTGGAGTCATCTGCACTAGAAGAATCAATTGACTTCCAACGTTCCATCCCTCTTCTCCAGGAACCTGATCCAAACACAGCGAGCTTGGTTGTCCGGCCCCAGACGTCTCTTGTCCACCTTATTTTATCAATTGCTCTCTGTTTTCGCCCCAGTTCTCCAGCACGCTTCATTACCCCGGATGGTGTTGTTGCGGTGGCCTTGAATTGATTCGTCTAGGGTGTGAGTAACTCAAAGTCTTGCGGGACCTTTTTTTTCTTGTTGAAACTCCCCACCACCCACTCCAAGTAAGCCGAGGTGATCCGATCTCGGGCTTCCTCAACTAGCAAAAACTCATTTTTCTAAAGAGAAAGACCCTAGGTATACGGCCACGTGCTTCTTCAGCACAATTCGGAGGAAGCTCATTGAAGCTGCCCTGCCTCATCACTACAATGGCGATGCGACGATTGACATTGCGGCGATTGCCAAAGGCCCCGCGCCTCGCAACTTACACGACGAGGCTATGCCCTTCCCCGGTTCTGAGGTCCGCGGCGTACCTGTCGACGTCGACTCGCAATGGAGCCGCCGCCTTCACTGAGCGCGTGAGGCCGCTCATGGTAACTGAGTCGGATACGTTCCCCCGCAGGCATATCGGCCCGGATGATGTAGAGGCCGTTGAGATGCTCAAGGCGCTCTCCCCGCCTGCCAAGTCTTTCGATGAGTTCATCGCTCAGGTCATCCCCGCCAACATTTTGTCTACGTCTCGAGAGCTCCTCAACCAGGATTCCCAGGCCAAGAGCCGTCCTTTGGATGAAGGAGATGTCGCCCGCCAGGCGATTGAGATGGCCGAGAGCAACGAGACCTTCACAAGCTTCATCGGCGCCGGGTACTCACCGACCGTCACGCCCGGAGTCATTGCGAGGAACATTCTCCAGAACCCCGCTTGGTACACGAGTTACACGCCCTACCAGGCTGAGATCAGCCAGGGCCGTCTCGAGAGTCTTTTGAACTACCAGACTGTTGTGTCGGATCTTACTGGGCTTCCAGTAGCGAACGCCAGTCTTCTTGACGAGGGTACCGCCGCCGGAGAGGCCATGACCATGTCGCTTCACGCCCTGCCCGCGTCTCGCCAGAAGCGTCCCGGCAAGACGTACGTCGTCTCCGACCGTGTCCATCCCCAGACCCTTGCTGTGATGAAGAGCCGAGCCGAGGGTTTTAAGCTGGATCTCAAGGTTGTAGACGTATCCTCGGCTGAGGCGCTCGAGACCATCAAGGCCCTGGGACAGGATTTGGTTGGTGTTTTGGTCCAGTACCCCGACACGAGGGGCCACGTCCACGATTTCAAGAACCTCGCCGATGCCGTTCACGAGCAGGGCGCCCTTCTCAGCGCCGCTACCGACCTCCTCGCTCTCACGACCCTCGCGCCTCCTGGCGAATGGGGTGCTGACATTGCCCTCGGCAGCGCCCAGCGCTTCGGTATTCCTCTAGGCTTTGGTGGTCCCCACGCTGCTTTCTTCTCGGTCCAGGAACACCTCAAGCGAAGGATGCCTGGACGATTGATTGGTATCTCGAAGGACCGCCTTGGAAACCCCGCCTTGAGGTTGGCGCTACAAACCCGTGAGCAGCACATTAGGCGAGAAAAGGCGACGAGCAATGTTTGCACTGCTCAGGCGCTCCTCGCCAATATGAATGCCATGTACGCTATCTACCACGGTCCCGGCGGCCTCAAGGCGCAGGCCGAGAAGCTTACGACCTGGGCTCGTCTCGTACAGGCCGTGGCTGAGTTCTACGGCATCGAGACTGAAAAGAGCTCGCTTGACCCGCAGGGCCGCGTCCTCTTCGACACCGTTGTGCTCAAAGCTGGCGGGCAAGCTCAGGCTATTCTTGAGAGGGCTCGTCAGGCGCGCTGCAACCTGCGAGACTTTGGCAATGGCGATGTCGGAATTAGCGTGAATGAGCAGCTGACGCCGCAGGATCTTCAAGTTCTCCTCGAGAAGGTCCTCAAGGAGTCTGCTACCAAGAACCAGTCCGTCTCCTATGAGGAGGCGTTCGAGCAGGCCGTCCAGGAGGTTGGCGAGTCCTCGTCGATCCAAATACCCTCTGTTGTCAAGCGTACCTCCGAATTCTTGACCCACCCCGTCTTTAACACCTATCACAGTGAGACCGAGCTGCTCCGTTACATCTACCACCTCCAATCCAAGGATCTGTCGCTAGTCCACTCGATGATTCCCCTCGGATCGTGCACCATGAAGCTTAACGGTACGACCGAGATGGAAATCATTACCCTCCCCGGATTTGCCAACCAGCATCCTTACAGCCCTGCCGAGCAGAACCGCGGTTACCAGCGTCTGATTGGCGAGTTGGAGGAGCAGCTCGCTACCATTACCGGCATGGACGGCACATCCATTCAGCCCAACTCTGGCGCCCAGGGAGAATTCGCTGGTCTCCGCGTCATCCGAAAGTACCACGAGACGCAGCCGGGTCCCAAGCGTGACATCTGCCTTATCCCCGTCTCTGCCCACGGAACGAATCCCGCTTCGGCAGCCATGGCGGGAATGCGCGTGGTCCCCGTTAAGTGCAACACCACCACTGGTAACCTAGATCTCGCGGATCTCGAGGCCAAGTGCAAGAAGCACGCCGAGGAGCTCGGCGCCATGATGATTACGTACCCCAGCACGTACGGTGTGTTCGAGCCCGAAGTCAAGAAGGTCTGCGAGATTGTGCACCAGTACGGCGGTCTCGTGTACATGGACGGCGCCAACATGAATGCGCAGATTGGTCTCAGCTCGCCCGGCGAGATTGGTGCCGATGTCTGCCATCTCAACCTTCACAAGACCTTCTGTATTCCCCACGGCGGCGGTGGTCCCGGCGTTGGCCCGATCTGTGTTAAGAAGCATCTTGTTCCTTTCCTGCCTGCCAAGTCTCCTCAGGCGGATCAACCCATGGTTAGCAGCGCGCCTTATGGTAGTGCCAGCATTCTGCCCATTAGCTGGGCTTACAACAAGCTCATGGGTGTGTAGCATTCTCCTATCCTTCACCGCCCCCATTTCCCCAATCTAGTAATACTAACTAAAAATAACAGGCACCGACGGTCTTCGCAAGGCCACCAAGTTTACTCTCCTCAACGCCAACTACCTCCTCGCCCGCCTAAAGCCCCATTACAAGATCCTTTACACCAACGAGCACGGCCGCTGCGCGCACGAGTTCATCCTCGACGCCCGGCCCTTCAAGGAATCCGCCGGCGTCGAGGCCATCGACATCGCTAAGCGTCTCCAAGATTTCGGCTTCCACGCCCCGACCATGAGCTGGCCAGTCGCCAACACACTCATGATCGAGCCCACGGAGAGCGAGAGCAAGGAGGAGCTCGACCGGTTCGTCGACGCGTTGGTGGCGATTAGGCAGGAGATTCGCGACGTCGAGGAGGGCAGGGTGCCGAGGGAGGGTAACGTCTTGAAGATGGCGCCGCATCCCATGTCGGATATCGTGGAGGGTGATGGACAAGGCAAGTGGGATAGGCCTTACTCGCGGGAGCAGGCGGCGTATCCTGTGGCGTGGCTTAAGGAGAAGAAGTTCTGGCCTAGCGTTGCCAGGGTAGATGATGGTGAGTTCAAACTTGTGAGATCGTTTTTCGGTGTGGATTGACTGACTGACTTCGTCTTAGCCTATGGCGATCTGAACCTCTTCTGCACTTGCCCTCCGGTCGAGGATACCACGAAGCAGTAAACGCGACCTTGTGTAGTCGATTACACACACCGGGTCGCTGAGCGGGCATGGTGAGCCGCTTTTTGGAAATGATCTTGGTTTGATATTATGGCATATTCTTTCGTCAACCCATTCTGGACCGACACAGAATTCAACTTCCGGCGTCCCTGGGGCATTTTTATACTATTATTATCTGCTTTTCTGATTCTGATTTCATCATCATTGGGTTTTGGCTTTTCTGGGAAATGATTCTTTAGAAGAAAGAAGGGGGGAAAAATTACGGTCTTGGGAAACGATCGATCCATGCTTCAACCGGACATTCCTAGACCCTCGAAGACGGGGGATTCTTGTAGTTGATGTTAGATAGAGGAAAATAAGATACAGACCCTCTACAGAATAGACCTCATCATATTTGATCACCAGAAGTGTGGTTCGTTACCAAAAGAGCATGCGTGAAAAGAGGATGTGGTATCACAAACACGACAAATTTTTATTCCCTTGGCCTTCTATTCTAATCAACCAAAGACATCTCATCCCGAAACAAACAAAACCTAAAAATCACGCCTCAAAAACAAGCACAACCGAATCATCACCCGCAGTAACAACCCTCTCCCCCGTCTCCCCCTGCACGAAACCCAAAACACCACCGCCCTCGCCATCCCCCCTATGACCCTTCCACTCCTTGATCAAACCACCATCAGCACCCGCAGCACCGGCCGCGGAGCCACCGGCCCTAAGATCCCACCTCCTCACGACGCCGTCCATGCCGCACGAGGTGAGCTGCCACTGGCCCTTTACGAAGTCCACCTTCACGACGGCATGGTCGCCGTGCGCGTGCTGGATGTGTCTGCGTACGGCGAAGCGTCTCGACGCGTCGAAGACGGCGATGCTTCCGTCTACGCTTCCCGCAGCGAGCAGGGTAGTCTGGGCAGCCGCGCCAGCAGCGCCGGAGGACAGCGTAGAAAAGGCGAGGGTCTCGATAGTGTCCGTTTGTGTTTGGATAGAGGCGAGAATCTGGCCGCCGGCGGAGGATTCGCCTCCACCTGCCGCTCCTCTGGCTTTTTGTTTACCTCCCGCGCCTCCTGAGCGGGCTTGAGGTTGTTGCGAGAGGCGGGGCAGGCTGATGATGCGGATGGCGCCGCCTACGCCACCGACGGCCACGTACGCGCCTTTGGGCTCGACGGCGAGGGAGTAGAACCCGCCCTCGACGGCGAAGCGCTGGTCCGCGCCCGTGAGGGACACGGCGGTGCCGTTGTCGCTACCTAGGCCCTTGGCGGCCGCGAGGCCCCAGACGTCCCAGACGTAGAGGGTCACGTCCTCGGAGACTGTGACGAGGAGGGCGCCGTCGGGGGTCCATGCGCCGGCTGTGCAGGAGCCCGTGTGGAGGAAGTAGGACTGGGTGATCTGGAGGGGATTCGTGGAGTCGGAGGGGTCGATGGTGTATACCCAGACGGAACCGTCGACGGCGCCGATGGCCACGGTGTTGGGGTATTCGGGCGAAGGGCAGGGGGCGATCCAGTTCACCTCGGGGACCTCCTGGGTTTCGCCCAAAAGGGTAAATTTGCAGGGCCGTCCGGGCTTGACGTCCACGGCGTACGCGCGCAACTTTCCGTCCATGCCACCAGAGACCAACACCTCGCCCTTGGGCAAGGTAAACGCCAAAGCCGATATCGAATCCGTATGCCCATCAATCTCAAAAAGGGCCTCAAGGCCTGGGCGTTCGCCCGCGGTTGGATCGGAAGGATCGGCGTTGTAGCTGGCAGGGAGGACGGGACGCTGCGGCGCGGCAGAGGTGTCGATGACGTAGCCCTTCCCTGGGGCATCGTCGTCTTCGCCCTCGGAGCCTCCGGTGGCGATAAGGGAAGGGTAGACGGGGTGCTGGGCGATGGCGAAGACTGAGTCCCTGTGGCGGTCGAAGTAGGCGATGGAGTCGTTTTGGAGGATGAGTTCTTCGGCGTCGGAGTCGGCGTCGGAGTCCATGGCTACGTCGCCGTCGTCTTCAAGGGCGATTTCTTCGTCGACTTCATCTTGGGCGAGGATGGGGTCGTCGTCGGGGTGGTTGGGGTCGTTGTCGCGGCTGGAGGACATGGTGGGTTGGATTGGGAGCAGTTGAGGTTTCGCGAAAAGGTGGGATGGATGGTTGATGGCGGGGTTGGAGTATGACGTCGAGATGTTCTCTGGAGGAGGACTGAGGGACGCAGAAGCCCAACAGCGGTGATATATACTCTCCTAGTCCTCAGCTCTATATGGTCGGAGATGCACAGGAGGAAGGAACAATTGAAGAGTCGGGACAATAAGTTGTTGCTTGGTAATCAAGACAGACTCGAGGAAGGAACAATTGGAGAAGGCAAATTTTCAGATTTGGAAGCAGCAATGCGGGGCATTAGAAATTCTTCAAAAATTTTGGTGATGCTCTCTTTTGGCGGGGTAACAAAATACAAATCAAGAGCACCAAGACTGCAACTCGCATTTACTTGAAGTCATTAGGCCAGCTGGCGCATGTTCCGATGCACCAGAACTCGGAACATTGAGAGTACAACGTAGATGCCGCCTATATTCAGAAACCCCCTCTGCTATCACCAAAAAATATCCGTGATAATCCGTGCTCTATCTGATATCTATCTACCTGCGTCACCCACACATCTCATCTGTCTGTTCGGCTGAGAACTCTATGAGGCTCCAAACGTGCTCGTACTGCAAACACGACGGAGCCATATAAGTGATCAGCAGGCTTACCATGGCTCAAGCGGTGCGAGGAGCTTTACCACGGCCCCGTGGCTGGTTTCCTCTGCCCAACGTATGGTCTCCGAGATTCTCTCTTCCGGATAGCTTGCGTCCTGCATCGGCCGAGATGCTATCGCGATTAATCTCCTCAAGGCAAATTTCGAATTTGCTTATCGGCAGGGGAAGCGCATCTTCGCGAGAGGCCATGGCAATGTGGAGCTTGAAATTGCTTGCTTGGGGAGAGAGCTTTTCTATGACATGCTTCAGCATTTCGAATAGATCAGCTCTGTCCCTCTCACTACATTCGTCCAACCCATCGATGAATAACCAGACAGAGTGGGTTTTTAAGATCTCACATAGTGATGACTGGAAAGCATCCCGCAAGTCTGTTAGATACCAATGCCAGCCCTCGCCAGCCCTCTCCGCAGCAGCATACTGGGTGCCAAAGTCCGTGACGAAGTTACGCAGCGTGCCAGGAAGCCGCGAAAGGATCTGGAAGAGGAGAGACCGGAGGAGTTCGAACAACTTCTTCTGAAGAGGGTTTCCCTGGTCTTGGAAGAAGAAGAATAAGGCGAAATCCGGTCCCTCCGGAAGTGAATCATTCCTCGACAGGTAGTTCTTTAGGATGAAATCCATCAATGTTGATTTCCCGGAGCCGAGTTTCCCCTTGATCCAGAGCAGGGCTCGATCACTGTCGGTCCAGTCCTTATAAGTCTAGTGGTCGAGAATCCATTCACATGTCCCAGTTGACTCTATACCATCGGTTCTGTCGATCCCGGCGAACCACAGCTTGGCCAAGCAGTCAGATGTTAGATCGGAGAGTTCTCGCCGAGATAGCACTGGTGTCGGTTCGTTTGGGGTTGCTGATATCTGTATGGAATGTTCGTCGTGCTGGGAACTTCCACCAGCAGCAATAATCTGAATGCCCAGACCAGCATACACATTTTAAGCGCCAGAACCGAAGTCTGTTATAATACTGAACCCGGCTTGCCCAAAATCATTAGCCTGGCCTCTGCGAAAGTGCATTGCGTCACCAAAGATGCTGGCGATGTGCTAGGTACCTCCACTAGTATTGATATTCTAAATGCCCGATCCAGAATTCACATTTTGAGCCCCAGAACCATAGTTCCTCACAATTACAAACCTGTCTTACCTCACATACCCAGCCTGGTCTCCAACAGGGGATTTTGCCTCCCTCGGGGATTGCGAAGTGCGTTCCGCCACAGATCTTTCTCTAGATTACTCCACTTTCAATTCTGTGCGTACTCACATAGGAGGGAGGGATGAAAGCGGCAAATGGCTTGTCCTCGGCTCACTTCTCCGTTATCGTCGACTTCTGTAGTTTCCCAGACTCTAAAGTAGGGGGAGTTGGCCGCAGTATAAACATGGAGAGTTTTCGTTTTTAATGTCTTTTTTAATGAGCGTTGATGCTTTATGAGTGAGTTGGGATATCAATATAACCTCGATGTATAAGACAGGTCAAACCTAACCCTCATCTTACTTACCAGCCATCTAACCTATATATATATAGAGATAGCCATTTCCAGGCAGTTCATCATCTTCTTTAGCTAAATCATTACATAGCAAGGCATGATTTCATCTTCCTAAGCTGCAGCTTTCTTCTCAACCTAAGCCTTTAAGCATCGATGCAGAAACAGAAACATGATTCATAACAACTCCCAAGGGCACCATTCCATAACTCTTTTGTGCCCCAGCTTCGTTATTATTAGTCATTCTCCCTGCTTTGGACATTTTAGGGAGGCTAGGATAAGGAACCGCTTTGTAGCCTCATTTGCCTAGACTGCAAGAGTCTAACTGTCAAATGCCATCGCTGATCCCAAACCTCACAACATACCTATACCTTATTCCAGAAGCATCCTTTTCATCATTCTATAACACTAAGAATAAATCTACTATAAAAGCTCCAACAAAAATAGATTCCTTGTAATGAAAAGAGTCAAAGCAGGCTCAGACCACTACAGAGGGATAGTAAGGAAGCATAGCAGCTTTACACCATCTTTGCCCCATAGTAGATTGGCCTTGATAATAGGAGCATAGAATGAGATTGTACATATTACTGGTGCTACGTTTCCTGTTTTGGGTTGGAATTTCGAAGCCTCATCACAACCGATCATTCCATTCTCTTTAGAGTTGCATTCCTCAGCCAGGGCGGCGTTGGCTTGCCTAGCAAGGAATAGAACACTTCATCACACGACTGCCAACATATCTCTGACAGATCAACTTTATTCCCTATGGAGGAGGTTACTTATTAGCTTCTTAACCACTGTAGCAATGTCTATTATACTTGTAACGCTGCCTTCATTAGAATTATTTGTTTTCGCCGCACCTATGCCTTAAACTGACAGCTTGCCTCTTCATCCCCCATCTAGCTGTCAAGCTGTAGAGGAGTAAGGTACGGCACTGGAAACGGATGATCTAGGTATCATATCTTCAAATCACCTTATTATCATTGGGAACCAACTTTTAGGGAGGCATTTCCATAATCCAATGGGGTCTGCAAACTTCAGTAACTTCTTTGTGCATTATAAGCTACGCAGCTGAGACTCTCTATAATGCGGGACTGATTCCTTGGGATCGTAGGATCTCTGCTGAGATTCCACCCTTCCTGTGTGCAATGTACGTCCATGAATCTTATGGGGCGGTGATTCCCAGGGAGCGATTGCTTTCAATATCACTGACACCGTGTTCCATGTTCCGTGTCCCGTTGCTAACCACTACTTCATTTCAAGGTCTTATCCACCCATAAAAGTCAAACAGGGCCATGGGGAGGCTGCGAACTGAGCGGAATACCTCTGCCTGATGGCACACGCTTGGGAAATATAGGTTGAATCGCCGTCGACTCTCATGTCGAGCTCAAGCGCCGATGCTGACTGTTGAGAAGGCACTATATTATTATGCGGAATCGCCATCGGCACCTCCAGACACTTATATAAACGTTCTCTCATGAGATCGGTGGCCTCCGGCCGTCAGTAAGCGGCTTTCTCATTGATGGAAATGCAAATCTGTAGGTTGTCGTGCTGATTCAGAAGCAGGGAGATGCGACTCTTCTTGTTCGGCTACTCGCTCACTTCGATATGCGAAATACTTTCCGTCGGCGGCATGCCAATAGGTGGCACCATTCGCATGGTAAGCACTACTGCACTTAGTATTTCTTCTCCTCTCTCTCTCTACTCGGAGATTACCAGTCTGTATCCCATCTCCCATGCTTACAGGCAAGCCAGTTTTTCACAAGTTTGTCCCTTGGCTTCATCATTGCCACCTCCTGGGTCCTCCTCCTCAATTCTGTGGTCTGGTGGCAGATCGCCAAGCGCACAACTCGTCTCTCAGTGAAAATCATGATTATTCCCTCTACTCTCGTTCTTCTGATCATTACCAGCTATATCGCCATGGACACTGGTTTCGGATGGTCGGAGTACGCACCGTGGGTGCAAAGTTACAGCCCGCCGAACCGACACATAGCACTTTACATTCTATACCAGCTCACGCCACTGGTATTCATCGTCGTGTTTTACGTCTTGAATGTGATTCTTATTCTAAGTGTTCTACGGTGGATTGTACCCTGTTGCCCCTATCCGGCGCCGCGCTTCTCTTTGCGTTGGGTCAGGTTTTCAATTACACGATTAGCCCGCACATCTGTAATGGCACTGCGGGAAGAATAGACGGGGCCCTATTCGAGACTCTGTTCTCTTTTCTGGCTGTTATATTGGTGTGGGCCTTTTGGTGTAGCATCACGGAGGTAGATCTCTCAACCCCCATTGATCACCTAGAGGACATGGATCGGTGATTCAACACATCACCGAACACATCCTCAGAGAATAGGGACCCCGCTTGAAGTAGGAGGAGACTCACTTTCAGCCCTGGATATGGAATACGGAGTGGGTAGCAAGGAAACCGAGGAAAACGCGACGGGACCTCGGTCGTATATTTGTTACACGGATAGAGCCATTTATGGATGTTAACAATGCCCGACCTACTTCATGCGTGTCTAGATATATATAGGCGTGCGATAGGCAAACTGTCCTTGTTCTTCCATTTCCATTTTAGCTAACGACCCGTAGATGGCTACGGTGGCAGGATAAAATAAAATGGCGCCTGGAAAGCGCCGTTGAACTGCTAACCAGAGCCTTTACATAAGCATCATTCGTCGTCCTGGAGATGGACGCTGCAATATGTAGTCTCCACCATTGCCTCCGAGATCGTCCTGACTTGATCTCCCTCCGCAGACTTGATGTCATGATTTAACCACCCGGTCGGTTGATCCACCAATGACCCGTCCCAAATATCAGCGTGTCTAGTACTCTGTATCGCTGCTCTGCGCCGTATCACAGTTGATGCCTCGGGTCTCTCTCTGAGACGGGGAAAGAAGGAGGATCAATTGGTGATGCTTCAGTGTCCCCTAACGGAATCAGCGGACGGAGGTGCTGTAGAGCCGGTGTAGACCGGCGCGTGAAATGATCCAGAGAAATGGGGTCCTGGGCCAGAGCTTGAGTAGTTGTTTTGGGTCCCATTGCCGGTGTTCACGTTCTGCGTTCCCGAGCCATTGTGGTTAATCGTGGTAGAGCCACCGGCATGATTTGCGAGTGACAGAGGGATTTGCCGCACCTCATCGAGGGCAGCCTGCAGCTCCTCGGTGTGGGCTTCGGTCGCATGGCCGAAGTTCTCCCTCTTCACCAAGTCAATGGTGGCTTCCAGCAGCTCCCTCGTCACGACTTCGACCGCGCCTCCGTTTCCGGCAGCAGCCTTGGCGTACTGGCTGGCCATCGACTCGTTGGACTTGGAGATGACACTGGAAAATTGTTGGCGCAGGTAGAAAGCTTTGGCCATGCAGAGCTCCAAGGCGCGGAGTAGAGCCGGGGAACGTCTCCCGCTTTGAATGATGTTATCCTCTTCGATATCTTTGAAGTAGTGCAGACGAGCGGCACCTGTTTGACAACGGCTCGAAATGCTGGCAGCGGATCTTCCTGACGGCCCTGCTCGTCGAGCGTCGCTGAGTTTCTCATGATGTGGCCGAGGTGAAGGCGGCCCTCCTGGAGTAGGGACACGGGGTCCTTAGTTTCAGCGGCAGCCATGATGAGTGTCTGCAGGAAGTTTGACCTGGATGCGGCTTCGATGTAGCTTTGGTGTTGGGTCTGTTCTCAAACTCCAGTGGTTCAGACGGCTCAATTGGGCGAGGACGAGTATTCCCATAGAGAGCGTGAGGGTGTCCTTCTGCGGGAATATATAGACGATGACTCCCCCCTCCCCCAGACCAGAACGTGTGCCTCCGCTGCCCACATGCTATCCTGTTAAAATGAAAGGGGAAGAACCTGCAGAGGTGTTCAAACCGGTGTGATCCATACATTGACGACACCATGTTTCTGCTGAGAGCTGAAGAGGCATCATCCACTGGAATTGGCATTTCTTAATTCGAATCCGATGCTTCCATTGGATCAACCCAGCTGCACGCATCTCGCCACACGTCCACCGAGGTAAATGGCGGCAATAGCGGAAACGGAAGAAGTGGTTACGCAAACTGGTGATAGGCTCCGTTTCGCTCGTCTCTCCGCCAGGTCATGCAAGGCTGGGGTTATTGGTGTGGCGGAGTATTAAAACAGGGTTTGAAAACCTGCAGTCGGGCAACGAGGACCTCTCCTCCCCTCAAACGCGCACCAACTCTTGACCCAAACCTCTTGCGAGAGACCTTCCTCTTTCCTACGAAACCCGACAGGTTCAAGTTACGACCCAAACGGGCCTATGGCAGCCGTCTCAAATCATGTCCGGTGCCGAAGTTATCGGGCTCATATCTGGCATCCTTACAGTCCTAGATACTTCCCTCCGAATTCACAATGCAGTCAAGGACACCAACGGCCTTCCATCGTCGTTCTCCGATATGGTTGGCCGGATTCCCCTCATTCAAGATACACTACGGACCGTCGAGAAGAATCTGAAGGAATACGGCCAAGATGACGATGTATACAGGGCGATAACGCCCACTCTGAAGGTTGCAAGAAGAAGGCGGAGCTCTTGAAGAAGATAATCCGAAGAGTTGTCGCGCCGGAAGGCACGCCGAAGCTCGAGAGATATTTCCTGGCAATGCGAGCCCTGAGGAAGAGGGGAATGGCGGAAGATCTCATGAGGGGGATGTTCGAGGATGTGCAGCTTTTGACAGGCAATCATGCCGTCAAATCGGCGACCGGGGACCAAGTTAAGCTGCTGTCTAAGACACTAGAGGATGCGGCAGATTCATCATTTCTGCATTCCCTGCATTTCTCCCCCAGCAACGAGGCTCGGGCGGGAGGCATCTATAACTACGGCACCGGCCCCCAGAATATCAATACGGGCAGCGGAACTCAAAATAACTACAATGGCTCCGGTCCGCAGTTCACCGGTACTTTCCACGCACCACTTTATTTTGGCTTGCCACAGTCCTCAGCAGCCCGTTAGCCAGGTGGAAAGGCCTTCTTGAACAAGGGCAGTGTACCTAACGCCTTATCTCTATATAAATTTTATTACAGGTGGATCTGGTACCGTCGAACTCCTTAGCATCTGTGCTAGGGGCATGGAAGGCTTTCGGAACAATCCATCGACGTGTGTAGGCCGTTTCTTAAAGTAGATAACACCTACATTGGATCCGATGATAGAGGTAGGTGTCTTGAACAAGGTCGAGGTCTTGTGCATCGGAACCTGTGGTAAGGTTAGTAGGGTCTGAGGGTGAAAATGAAGGTGGCTCCCCCTGTCCGATGCTACCTGAAGGATAAGTCTTCTGTCCATCTGTGTGATCATCTATCTGCCTTTGAATGGTGGGACCAGACTCCTCTTGGGGTCTTGTATTAAAAGATGATATGCGAGCCAGCTCAGTTATCCTTCGGGCGTTGCATTTTCCTTTCTCTTTCCCACAACCACTGATCATGCCTAGGGAATAAACCAAGGAAATTTCTTGGTCGGCAAGGTCCTAGGTCCCAGGGCATCTATGGCGCCTATCTAGGGTGTCCCCAACCCACGGAAACCCTAAGGGATCTTAAATTCAGTCAATAACAGGCCCGTTTTCATACACCACGGGCGGACTTCAACCAGAGGGGAGGTCAAAGACAGAGGCCTCGGGCGAGCTAGGGGTATTACAGTGTCCCGTTGCGCACCGCAGACAGCGCTCTGTTGACTGCGCGTATCATCTTCTCCCTCGGTTTGAGAGGAATTCAATAATACGAAATGAGAACAGGACTATTTGAGAACCGCTGGGACGGCGTGTCAAGTCGGTTCAGGAAAGCATAAGGGATGAGAGCTGTGTAGAAATAAAGGCCTCGTTCGTCCGTTGCGGGGAGAGCCAGAACATGAACTTTAGCGTCCGTCACAGCCTGTTGACCTATCTCGATATCACCTGGTAATGGTGGAGGAATCGGCTGGAACCCCATAGGGGAAATGTATTCCACCTGTTCCTCTGGAATAGTCACATTCGCCATTTTGCCTGCGCTCTGTGTGCACCGCCGCTGTTGGGCTAAGGCGATCAGCACGGCGGCGATGTATGGGTCCTCTATCTCCTTGGTTGGTCGGAGACGCTGTTGGTGTTTCCACCGGAGATTATCGACCGGAAGATTCACTCTGTTGCAGCTTGACATCTTAACTGACATATCACGGCGCGATCCCACAGCCTCAAGGTCCAGAAAAGCAAGAGTTGGTGGGTCGGCGGAGTCAGATGAGGAGTGGAAAATGCCGTCAGTTCGAAGAGTAACAACCTTGCGACGATTGAAACAGAAGGATAGGTCGAAGCTGACATGATGAAGCCAAATTAACAAATCGTTCAAATATAGAACACCTCAATGCGCCACTTACCCGATGCGTCGGATTTCGTAGTCACTGAGGAGGTCATGAACTGCTAAAGCCTTAAATTTGTTCCAGTGTGAGTGAAGCAGATGATCTGCCGCACGAATGGCCGGCTCGGCCGAGGAGGTCGCAGTGTCACCCTGCCGCTGCTGTCTAGGCGACACTATCTCACTACAGGAGTGGGTTTCCTCTGCGTTGCTGTCTCTACATCCCCGTTCAGGAGCCGATTTGATCCCATTCCGTCTTCGCCTGGGTTTCTCGAGAACAAACTGGCAGCCTAGGAGCTCCAAATGGCGCATTTTCCAGTGTAATGGTGTGACATATAAACGGACCCGGGGATGTTGTCGGATGATGTTATGGATCGATGACGAGGTCGGCAGAGCTACTTCCTGGGGCGTTGGTGA